>CM062804.1:1485017626-1485617626 GCA_031772625.1 Pinus tabuliformis
GAGATTAACCTGGAACTCATATATCAACATAAAAATTAGCAGTGCCAACACAACCACCAAGTTATGGAAATCACCTAGAACTGCTACCCTTGCACTGGTGGAGATGGGCGTCTACTTTCTTGTAGATAATCGATTGTTGAGCTCTGTAACGCATACAAAAAATTCTCATATATCTATTGATTTAACAAAAAAAATATGAAAAGAAATCATTACAAATAAACATAAACGAAATCTCCATACCCCAAACTCCATAGAGGTCTAATAGAAAACAGGGAAAATTAATTGGGAATTAAAACATTCAACGTTTTGGATAAATCGGCTAGAAGTTTCTCAGCATCTTCAAAGAAAAGTGAGACCACTTCAACAACGAATTCAAGATTGCTCTCATCGTGCAGTTGCGTGAATCGCTCATTCGGGGATCCCTGCCATGCATTTAATGCCTGAAATATCGAACTGACTCATGAATCAAGGATAGAATTAAATAAAAAGAGAACTCATAAATCTAACATTTAATGTTACCCCTGGTGCAGAGGGCTTACATTGTTTAATCACTCGGAAATATGGCAAAGATGCAAATACAAACTTGACATTGTGCAGATACATTGAAGGATAATCAACGATCACATAATTGTGGAAATGGACAAGGGCTTACATTGTTTAAGCACTCAGAGATATGGCAAAGATGAAAATACAAACTTGACATTTTGCATATACCTTGACGGATAATGGCATCGACACCTGTCTTGCATGCAACGAGTTGGCATGCATCATTTTCAATTATTTGTTTATGTATATTATTTTTATATAAATTTACATTGATTTTTATTTCAATTATTTATTTATTTAAATAAAACAATAAATATATAACCATATAAATAATATTTGAAATAACATTAAAAAAAATGTTAAAGAACATTTGGTAGCATTCCTGCCATGCATGCACCACATGTAACAAGTGAAAAAATAAAAACCGTCAGTTCCTAAACAAAAATATTAAGACCCTTCTGAAAATAACAAAAAAATTTCCTTCTTTTTGTTTCTCGCAATCTAGCTTTATGACAAAATCACTGCAACTAGTCCAGTTTCAAATGCATAAAATTGTAATGGCTTCATTTCACCTCTGTTAAGTACTGATTTCATTAGTGATGCAATGTTCTACATATATAAGCTGCTTGCAAGTTACTGTTCCAAGGGTTTCCATTGCACAATTTTTATTAAAAATAAAAAAATTTGAAGGCTTATAACTGTGTATTTTACTATTTGCTATATGATTATTTTGGTTACAGTCCCACTGCTTTCTTTAATATGAAGATGTATAATCCAAGAATCAAATTTGAATTTATCTATAAATCTTCGATTTTTATTTGAAAGCCCTTCGATAGTCACTAGTAACGTTGAAAGCATAACAAACCAGGCACAAAAAATTCATCCATGGCAACGCTTTAATTTGCAGTCCAAACCTGATATGACTAGCAGTTCTCTTTTGTTCTTAACACTGATTTTTCTAACAGATTAGAAAGGAAAACATGCATTAGCAGAAAGACTTTGACTAATAAAAAACCCTAAATTCCCTTTAGCATTGATGATTCAACTCCTTCTTCTTGGCTGCCTCCTGATCTGGAGGGCTAAAGGAACACGAGATCGCTCGCCTGTGAGACAGCTTAACATTCAGGCTCATAACATCCTTATATTCTTCAATTGTTGTGCGTGACAATCTCCGCTCATGGAGAGATGGAATTGCAGGTAGGCTGTGGTTAAAGCCTGACAAATCTAAGCTAAGGTAATCTGAGTTCGATTCCACATCTTTGCGGCCTTCTAACTCAGTGCAATGGCCTTCCATATTCAAAATTTCTGAGCTTTCTGCTATGAAAAGCTTTCTTTCAGAGCGACAATACAATTCAAACCTACCCAACCATGGCAGGTATAGGTGTCGAGGCAGTAGACAAGTGATGCAGGTGTTAAGCGCAAACGAGGTAGCAATTCAAACCACGACAGGTGTTGAGCCCAAACGAGGTAGGTGTTGGGTGGCAGCTGACGTCTCCATAACTTTGTATAAACAAAAGTTCACGCTCCTGATCTTGTATAAAAAAGATCACATTCCTCCTGCATTATAAGTCTAAAAACTGATTTGGTTTATAACTTACTTGTTGTTTTGTCCCCATTTAGAAGATCCAACTAGTTAAGCATACAGTATACAAGCTTGAGAGAAAAGTTTAGATGAGCTATTAACTGCATTTTTGCAATGTTTTGGTTAAAGCAGAGTAGAAGCTAACTTACTATGCATGGTGTAGCTACATGATTTTTTGTGCACAAGTTCCACAAGACTTGAAAATTTGGAATTGCAGACAACTATGTCTTTGAAACTTGAAATTTCAAACAACTTTGTTTGAAATGATGTATCTTGCTTTTGCAGGCTTCCCTTCAGAGTAAATTTCTTTGGCGTAATCTCAAACTATTTGAGAGGTTTTTTGATCTTCCTCAACCTTCAGTTTGTGGATATGGCTCTCTGTTTCCCTCGGACTGCCATGCTTGCAGAAAGGCGATTAATCTACTCAGACTTTGACTCAGTAAGAATAGTTACAGTCTGAACTTGAGTTTTTGTTCATACACAAAAATCTCATAAGCAAAGAGGCTATCAGAAATGCAGAAATCTCATAAGCAAAGAGGTTATCAGAAAGAACAGAGAGGCTATCCATATGTAATTTGGGCACAAAAAGGTAGTGTTGTGTCCAACACCAGGGAGGTTACGACATGTTGCTTGCCACGAAGTTGTTAGCATGCCACGACATGTTGATTGCCATGAAGTTATTAGCATGCCACGAGGCTATGGACTGCATGTTCAACAACCCAACATCCACGAACTTTTTAGCATGCCATGAGGCTATGAACTTCATGTTCAACAACCCAGCATCCAAAGTTTGGTTAAAACCTTTTTTCGGATGGGCATATTCAACAACTGGGCAATAAGACCTCCAATATAAAAGTTTGGATAAAAGAAAAAAACAACAAAGCTCGAAAATAAAAGTTTGGTTAAAAGCGAAAAACATGAGTTAAATGCTGTGGTCAACTTGAACTAATAGGTAGTCAACCCTGATGTGAACGCTATAGTCCTTGCTATGCCGGAGGCAGGGACTAATAAAGGAAAAAAACTTAGAGAATGAAGTAATAGTTATTTGAAGTTGAAGAACTCATCGCACTAAGTACTATCATCCATTAGAAATCACAAAAAAGAAGAAGAAGAAACCCAAGTAATTATAATGGATAGAAGAGGATTAAATAACATTAGAGAACAATTTAATAGAATGCCACAAATGTATGCTAGCACATAGGGTAATAACAGTTAGGGTTGATACGAAAACCGTAGGTACTATCTTGAAAGCAAAATAATACTCTTTGATGTCCTTCAAGACATGGCTATGAGTCTCATAACGAGAAAGTTCATAAAAAAGAAAAAAAAGATTCAATGCACTTGCTAGAATTAAAATCAAAATCTTCTCCCAACTCTAAACATGGGAAAACTCCATAATTTGAGATGACCTTTATTCTATAAAGAAATGATGAAATAACAGTTGCATTAATTTACCCAATATACACTAAAGCACAAATCCTTGAGAGAGTAAAAGTAAGCATCGCAATAATACATGTTTACAATGAACCAGAGGCATTGTAAAAACCTTTGGAATTCAATGAGATACATGGAGTGGAGAGAACGTAAAGTATTCATCTAACAATATGTTGGAAAAGGGCATGGAGAATTTAGCCCCTTCTGGCGGTGCTTCTGGCGGTGCTCGTCGAGTAGGGTTCGAGAACCCCTTATGGTCATCTTTCATTTCCCTGCAATACCCATAAAAAAATTGCAGAAGGAGGTATGAAATGGTGAAAAAAAAATTAAAGCATACCATAAACAAGAAAAAGCTGCTATAAAATTATCATTCAGTTATGTAATGATAATTGTATACATTCCATACATTCCTCGGTGTAAAAATATCAACGCATGCCCAGACATCGATTCAACAATTGTAACAAACCAAGCAATGGCACTAAGAGAGATATGGCTAGCATAGCGAAGGAGAGCGGCACCTATTCGCAGGTACAAATTCCAAATGCACAAATGAGATAAAAGTTAGGCTTTTATGTCATTTGTAAACCCACCAAAATATCCTTTGTTCAATCGCAGTGGCAAATATAGGTTATCCATAATGCTGGGAGTAAAGGTGCCATGTGAAGAAACACATGTTATCTATTATGTGGCTTATTCCAATTGGGGCATGTATACTAATAAGAACTTTACCGTTCATGGGGCACTTATATTAACAAAAGGTAGAAGGCTGTGATGGTGCATTAAAAAACATAAAAATATTTGAATGTGCAATGTAATCCTATTTGAATGTCTAATCATGGTAAAATGAGGGGTAAACTAATGGAATTTTGAAATAATTATAATAAAATTTAATATTTAATGTAAAATTATCAGAGTAAATTAATAAGTAATTAAGCAAAAAATTAACACAATATATCTTGTTTATTGCAGGTATAATAATTATAATAACTATTAAATGGATTGTAGGAATCTGACTTTCATAAAATATTCTAGAATATTCATAGTTATATACAAAAATTAAATGTTGAGATTCATTCCAAAGTAGTTATTTCTATTTTGCTCTTTTAATTAAATTGATTATTAAGGAATTTAGACTTCTGTGATCCATAACATTGTTTAGTAATCTTCGGCAAAATCACATAATCAATCATATGTCGACGCGTTTCGAACCAACCAGTGTGGTTCATCGTCAGGACAAGATGAAGAACTGATCTGGCTTAGCTTGAATAAATAGAGTGTGCAGAGACTCCAACGGCTATATTGCAACGGCTAATTTTGACTTGATGACCAAAGTCAAACTAATAATTTTATTGTTAATAGAGACATATTATTATTAGGTAATTGAATAATACCACAAATTTATTGTTTTAAATATAATGGTCAATAAATCTACATATTTATTAAAAACCTATATTTTTTATTATTCGTAAATTATTTAATTACAAATAAATAGAATTAAATCACTATCCGTGTATTTATTTGATAATAATTGTTAATATCTAGGGACCCAATGGTAAACTAGATATAAGGTCATTAATAAATTACGGTAAATTAATAATGGTAAACTCGATATAATGGTCATTAATCAATTATATCTTCATAGAACCTATATTTACTATTATTCAAATTATTTAAATACGATTAAATATTATTAAATTGTTCTTAGGATTTAGTTATCAAAGATAAAAGTTCAAATCCAATAAATCATTTTCATTTAATATTTAAATGTAAAGGCCCATTCAAAATTAGAATAATAAGTTCTATACAATAATCTATATTTTCTTACTAAGTTATAGTTCTAATATTATTAAAAACAATAAATAGTATTCTAGTTAAACCACTAATATTCCTAGAATATAGTTACATTAGGTAAAATAAAAGTACAAGTTTATTAAAAGTATATCCATTATCTCATGTTATCATATATTTTTATTAATTTCTTGTTTACCATTTAACCTAAGGGTCATTTGGTAAAACTAGATCACCTTTTATCATTAATTTAATAATTATATTCATTAATTATTTTTATTAACTATGTTATTAGTTAATTATCTTATTACTAATAAGGTTTAAAAGGGGGTCTTTATAATTCGATATAAGGAAATCAGATAAAGGTAAAAATCAAATCTAATCTGAAATACCCCCTGGAATAAGACGGAAATTATATAAATACCCCATGCACTCCAAATTAATAAGAAAAACCTGCCAAAACCAGAACTTGAGGAGAGGGACGACAAAAACCCTAAGACTTAACAAATGGGAAGGAGGAGGCTAGGAAGACAAGGCTGGGACCCAGCAACTGCTAATCTTCCAGCCATCATCCCTATTAAGATTGATCGGCCTTTTCTCAATCTCCAGGGCCTCTCTAAATTTGCGATGGTGAAACTGCGCAACTTTGGCAATGACTTGAGCATCTTCTATACAAACATGATGCATAGTCTTACCCGCATGCTCAGCCAAGGCTGAGGACTTGGTCCTACCATGTCTTAAGTCAGCCGAATGCTCGCTAATCCGCTGATTGATAGAGCGACCAGTCTCACCAATGTAAGGGGTCCCACAGGAACAGGGAATGACATAGACGCCCTTCATGTCCTTAGGGTCAATAGGGTCTTTTACAGACCTGAGGGAGCTACGGATAGTGCGGAGAGGTCTAAAAGTTGCGGGCACATCGTACTTCCTCAGAACCCTCGCAATCCTAAATTGATTAGTTAATAAAAATATCATACAAGTGTCATTTGAAGTGAGTTATGGATTTTTAGGCATGTGGTATTGATAAGACATGGTATTGGCCTATGATATTGCAACAAAACGTGTTTAAAGATTAAAATTCTCCATGGTAAAGTGGAGGTACATGTTTTTTATGTTTATGACGGATTGATGCTAGCCATTTAATTTATATGGTAACTTGTGTTAATTGTACATTATATCACCTTTTCCGTTCAACAAACCAACCAAGTGAGCATCCCAGCTAAATAAAATTTGGTAAAAATACAATACTTTATTATGTTAAAGGTTGATGTTTATAGCAATAAATAGATTGGTTGATATATTCATATATTTACCTTAAAAAAAATACTTTTCGAAGTAATCTTGCTTTTGCAAGGCAATAAACCCACCAAAGTACTTAACTCCTACTTGGAGTACTTGACTCTTACTTGGCTTAGGATTGTGATCATATATTTAATTGTTTAGATTATTAGTCATTATTGACTAGAATTATAGTCTATTAAGTTTTATAGAGAGGTTGAAACTAATTGGACATGTGAAATTCCCTCCAATTAGATAATTCCTAGATTAGTGTGTTGTTGAAATATTCTCTTAATTGATAACTAATATAGTGAAATTATCTTAAGCATATATTTATTATTTACAATTATATTATTATTTAATCAATAAATATAGCTCTAAATACTTTAGTGTGTGCAACAATAATGTTCTACTCTCCAATTTAACATAATATCACAAATTTAAATTTGGGCTTGACTCCCTAATAGGAGGGCCCAAAAAGATTTGAGAGTAGAGTTCCTGGTGATTGTTTTGTTTGTCCATCAAATTATGTAGAGCCGGCTTCCTCACTTGCTGTAATATGTAGTGTGTAGCTTTTGCGAGAAGGTACTTAGAGAGGAAGAAAGGATTATCATGCGCAGAGAGGTATAGAAACCTTTCAAGTCTACAACTTCCCATTAAATTAGAGCAGTCTTTTACAGAGTTTGATCAGTGCTTGGTGGATATGATGCCACCCATTTAGTATCTACTGCAACCAGTGCACTGGGTGATTGTGATCATTATTGCTATGGTGATGTTCTATTGCCTCAGGTTCTTCTCCACCAATTCACACTTTTTAAGATTTAGTATTACAGATACTGGACATTGAGGTGAATTGAGAAACGGGGAAAACATGTTGTCTTGTGTGGTTATAATTAAGGATTATGTGGATCTTTCCATGACTGAATTTATTTTCATTTTAAATTTTTGGAATCTTGAATTTGACAATCAGGAAAGGGATCAATTGCTTTCTTAACATCATTTTTAAAATATTCATAAAATCTACGATGCGGAGATAAAAGAGATGTCGGATATGAGTAGTGCTGGAGTTGTGGGAGGTGTCGTTGTATTGCGTCATAGATATCATTACGGCAATCTACAACGTGGAAATAAAAGATGCCCTGATCTCGAGTAGTGTCGGACTTGTATTGCGTCAAAGATATTATTAAAATATTTACAGTTTCTATGACCAAGTATACCATGGACACATATTGTGCATAGTTTAATCCAAATTAATTGAAGTTGTGAAGTGTATACTTGAGTGGGGTGTTGTGGATTATTGTGCATAGTTTAATCCAGATTAATTGAAGCTGTGAAGTTTATACTTGAGTGCGGTGTTGTGGTTTCTTGTTGTGGAGCAAGGTTGCATTAAGTGAAGCCAATTTTTCATGATAATTGTGTTGGAAATTGTAATTATTTGAGGTTAGAGTAGTTTAAATTTAGAAGGTGAGTTAATTGAGTTAAGTGTGAGTGAGTTTAAATTTAGTTTTATTTTCGGTAGAGTGGATTTTAGAATATGTTTTCACGTTGAAGTTAGTGAAGTTATTTTAAATGAGTTATCACTGGAAAAAAATGTAAAATACTTTATAGTAGGTTCATTGTAATAAAAGTCAAAATCAAGATTGTATAATCAATACAAGAAAAACAACTCATATCTTTTTGCATTTGTCAATTGTCTTTAATCATTTTTCTTTATAACCATTGTTATTAAAATTGAGGACAAAATACAAAATCCATAGAGCTTCCGGAACTAACAAATAAAAACCTAAATAAAAAAACAGATTATTTTTATTTTTATTTTTATTTTTATAAATTCGCCCTGCAAAAGTGTCGCGTAGTTAAAGTGCAACACCGTAAAAGGTCCACTAATTAGGGCACATTTAGGTTTGTGCAATTTCCAGAGATTCATCGCAATTTCTCTTTTATCAAAAGGTGTGATGAGACAAGTAGCCTTTTAAAAGTGCCAAAGTCAAAATCCCGTGAGCAACTACAAAAGATTCATGTTAAGGAGTTTCTTGAAAGGTTACTTGGGTTACCTTTTCTCATTGAAATATATAAAAATTTGTAATGGGTTACTCTTTCTCATTGAAATATATGAAAATTTGTTAATTTGTTACCAGCCGTTTTGAAATGATTCTTTATTAAAAGTTATTTTTTGAGGGTAGTATTAAAAGTTTAATATAAAGTCTTTTTAAAAAAGGTTTATTTTAAAGGATTGTTGTAAAAAGCTTTATAAAAGGATTATAAAATGTTTTTTGAAAAGGAGTTATACAAGAATTTTTATAATAAAAAAAAGTCATTATTATTATTTGAAGAGATTTTTTTAAAGATGTTTTTATCAAAATTTCATTACATTTTCCATCATTTATAGGGAAAAACTATGATACGTGGGCTATTAAGAAGATATCATATTAAAGCCACATGATGTTTGGGATCATGTCAAGTTTGGATTTCTATAATTTAAGAATGAAAAGAATAACAAGCCCTCACTAATGCAGAGAGGGAATAATGGAGAAAACACAAAAGGAAGAATGCACAAGTATTGTAGCTTATCTAGCAAGGAATAGACCAAGCAGTGTTCCAGAAGATTATGACCACATCATAAGAAAATACAACATGGGAGACTTTCAAGACGACCTATAAAGGTATGGCCCAATTCAATATTGTTAAGGTGCAGAATACTAGGAGATATTTTGAAAGTCTGTAGATGAAGGAAACTGAAGATATCTATTCATTCATGAATCGGGTCTTCACTATTGTAAACTAGTTGAGATTCATGGTGATGACATAGGATATCAAAAAGTGGTTGAAAAGGTCCTCAAATATTCGTCTACCAAATTTGATGTTGTAGTAGCAACCATAGAAGAAGTAGATTTGAATTTCATTGAAGCTGGATTGAGAAGCCAATTGAACAAATTTATTTTAGTCTTAAATAAGGAACTGGAATAAAAGAATTAAATGAATTGGTGAACGAGAGAAAGAAGAATGATTATGATTATACATGTAAGCATGATCTTAAGGGTGTAGACTACAAGAAAAAAACAATAGTAGCTGATGATCAAATTGAAGAGAAGGACATGGAAGTTTATGAAACTGAGGAAGAATGCATTAAAACCATTTTTCAGCAATGGAGTCAAGAAGAGATAAGATTATGCTATCAAGAAATATGATAGAAAGAAAGTGAGGAATAGGAAGCAAAAGAAGCATAGGAAAGAACACAGTTTGAAGATGAAGAGTTTTGGCAACAATCCATGAGTAAACGAGTCTTTGAAGAGGAAGTTGTAGAAAACAAGATTGGATTATTTTTCAGAACAAATACAAAAGAAGTCAAATAAAAATTGCAACAAAAACAAGTAAAGAAATATGGAGCCTACAGCAAGAACAGACAACAGAGAATGAAGCAATTTTGAGGATATAGAATTTGGAAGAAACAAAAAAGGAAATGCAAAATTGTCAAAGTTTTGAGTCATTGTAAGCCTAGTTGAGACTTAGACCAGTGGGCATGTTTGAGTGATGATTGATTCAATTTCTATTGTAAGCCTAATAGGCATAGTTGAGTCATGTTGAATCATGTTTGAGTTATATTGAGTCATACAATTGTAATTAAGGGGGAGTGTTGGAAATTGTAATTACACTTACATGTAGAGTAGTCGAAATTTAGAATGTGAGTTAACTGAGTCAAGTGTAAGTGAGTTCAAGTTCACTCTTATTTTGGGTAAATTTGAATTTTAGAATGTGTTTACACGCTGAATTTATTTTGAGTGAGTGGCTAGTCAAAAAAAAGTTAAATACATAATGATGGGTTCATTGTAATAAAAGTCAAATTTGTGTAATCAATACAATAGCAACAACTCATATTGTTTTGTGTGTGTCAATTGTGTGCCTTTCCTCCTCTTCATTTCCAAAAAGTTGATATCAGAGCCCCGGAAAGAATACGATATCCATGGAGCTTGTAGAGCCAATAATTGGAGAGCCAACTAAAGAAGAACGATGGCTTTTCTTTTTTTTTAATTGCCACGGAAAGTGTCACATAGTTAAGGTGCAACCAATGCACGTTTACATTGTAAAAGGTGCATTGATTAGGGAAAAGTTAGGTTTATGCAAATTCTTATGATTCATCACAAATCTTCCTTATCAAAAGGTGTGAGGAGACAAAAAGCTTTTTGAAAGCATCAAAGTCAAAATATCGTGAAAAAATTGGTGAGCAACTACAAAAGTCAAAATTCATGTTAAGGAGTTTTTTAAAAGGTAATGTGGGTTACTTTTTCTCATTGAAATATAATTTTAACTCGTGACAAGCCTTTTTGAAAGGATTCTTTATTCAAAGTTATTTTTTTGAAGGTGACATTCAAAGTTTAATATAAATTCTTAAAAAAATAAAATTGGAAGGGATTATTATAAAAGGCTTTATGTAAGGATTATAAAAGCATTTTCTAAGGAGTTATACAAGAATTCTCATTAAAAAAAAAGTTCCTTATTATTATATAAAGAGATTTTTTAAAGATGGCTTCATCACATTTCCAATCACAATTTCTATCCTTTACAGGGAAGAATTATGGCATGTGAGCTATTAACATGGAGACCACAATAAATGCTCGTGATGTTTGGGATCATGTCAAGTTTGGAGTTCCAAAACCTAAAAACGAAAAAGAAGAACAATCTCTCACTAATATAGAGAGGGAACAATAGAGAAAAGACAAAAATAAGAATGAAAAAAGCATTGCAACTTATCTAGGAAGGAGTGGACCAAGTAGTGTTCCAGAAGATTATTGATGAGCCTCATCATTGGGTAATTATATGGACCTTAATTCACCTCCTATCTTAACCAAACCAAATTTTCTCACAACTTATTACATGTTTTTATTATATTTTGTTTAATGAGATGAGTTAAAGTGAAATATTATGCCTAGTAGACTAATATGCATTGAATGCAAGTTTGGAAGAGAAAATCAAGGAATTTTGGAAAAGACTAAGGTTTGAAACTTGAAAGGGATAAGGGAGAGAGATTGTAGGAGGTAAATCCTCCTCATTTACTCCTTCGCCATTCGAAAATTCCTTCATTAATCCCACCAACTCAGAGTGTAAGAAACCAAGCCATGAAGATTAGAAGGCAGTCAAGCAAGTGATAGAAAAAAGTAGTTCATTTCTAGTTTGGGAGTCGAGCCTCCCTAAATTTAAGGAATTCATTGTAGACTTCAGTTATATAAGTAGAGAGACCTAGAGCCTCATTAGATTTGATTTTTTGTTGAAAAACACTAGCTATTTTTGAGCTCCATACTTGTGGAAGACTTTTTGATATAATTTTAGGTTTTGGAAATAAGAATGAGTTTGTTCTTGATTCAGTACTGAGTTAACTCAAAGGGCCGAAACTCTTAGGTTAGGGTCAAACCCTAGCAGCAAAGGCTCCTCTTTATGCTTAGCTCAGTTTCATAAATTCATGGTTAAACTGTTGTCAGAAGTATTTCATTACAAGTAGTGTAGATTTGGTTAATTGTTTATTAGTTTTCTTCCATTTGTGCCTTACTTCAGTAGCAGTCTAGAAGGGATATAAGAGGCTCCACAAAGCTGTCAGTAGGTATCTTGGCCTCACTTCTTCCTTCTGGGATCATGATTTGAGGAAAAGACCCTTATGCAGCCAAAAAAGACAGATTTCCATTTCCTTCATGATATTTAGAATTTGTTGTACTTGAGCTAGCATTTTATCAATTTTGCAAAGTAGAATTTCATTGCCATCTCTTCTATCTTCATTCTTGCAGTAGATCTCATCCATGACTCCATGTTATTCAGCAATTTCTTCCTGCATAAGGTAGATAGTTAGTTCATTAAATTCTTCTTTTCTAGTTCATGAGAATTCTTCTTGTTTACATGACTTTTTGGAAATTACACATGTTTGATGTAGAGTAGGAACTTTAGAAGTAGACAGAGATCTCATAGCAAGAAACCACCTTCCAACTTCATTCACCCATAGGCATTCCTCGTTTTCATCAAAACCTTCACCAATTTCATCATTTTACATAGAAATTTCCTCAAGCATTTTGAGCAAATCCAACCATCTCCTAAACTTGGTTTTGGGTTCTGAGTGATCCTAGGCCTCTTCTCACTCCATTCCACCCATCAACCACCTTCCCTAAGCTTTCCATCACCTCCAACACCCATCGTTTTTCTCACGGCTGCAACCTATAGAAATACAAGGAATCCTGTAGGTTTTTAGTACATCCTATAGGTTTTCCTGTAGTGGTATACTTTGAGGCTGAGTTGAGGGAAAACCTCTAGGAAGCCTCCTAAGGTGACCCAAGGGTCCCCCAAACCTTCCAGCCATCTCCCGAACCTTCCATCCATCCATCAGCACCCATAAACCACCTAGCACATCACCAAAAGAGATTAGTTTGCACACTTGAATTTTCATGAAAAGCATAAAAAGACAAAATATTTCTTATAGTCCTTTACATGCATAGAAATTGTGTTTGATGTTCTTATCTACCATGCTTAAGATAGTAGCATTTATTCATGTTAATTTAGCATCATTGCAAAGCATATCTCTTAGCGGTTAATTAGGAAATGATGTGCGCTAGCATTGAATTTCGGTCTCTTTCATTATTGCAGTAGATCAGCTCTCTCTTAGAGTATATTTCTCTTTCTTTCATCAAGGAACTAAGCTTCTTCTGAATCCATAGAAGTCTGGCTTGCAAACCCTAGTGGTATCTCGCCAGTTGAATAATGTCAAAAGGCAGAACCATCACTTTTACTTGTGTATACATCATTGTCACCTCCAAGTTTGTACGAACCTCGTGTTGATAAAGTAAAGTTGGTAGCTCCAAGAGTTGCAAGATTCTTACTGCAATACGGTGCTCATCAATTTTTGGTGTTGTTTCTAGGGAGGTGTCTGAGTAATATATTATTACTTATTTCTTTATTCTACTTCTTGCTTCTACTATTCTGCCATTAGCTTCCTTTCTGCAAAAGTAATTTAGTTTGATTTTCATTATGCATCCTTTGATTTCCTTTCCATTTTGCAAGTTATATTTCAAGCAAGTAGTTAATCTTTTCATTCAGTAAGTATTTCTCATTCAATATGTAATTTTAATTCTGCAATTTAGATTTCAATTCAGCAATTAGTTTTTCATTCAGTTAGTAGTTTTCATTCAATCTGAAAATTTAGTTCTGCAAAGCACTTTCAAAATTTGAAAAAATCAAAAAACCAAACCAAAAACATTTCCTTTCATCCCTCTTAGGAATAGGAATAACTTAGAGAAAAATTTTCCAAATACCCCCACTGCATCCAAAAACCAACCTTCCCTCTTCCTCAGTGGCTGTGAACTAGAAGAACCCTTCGGTTAGCAACCAGACATATTTGAAGAACCTACAGGGGAAGAAGAAGAACCAATTCTTACCGCGCGAATGGCTGAAACCAGAAATGACAGAGGGAATAAAGAGAGAGTTTAGGGTGCCTTCCCCATCAGGAAATCCAATGGGGACACTAAGATGAAAATATAAGCCTCTCTGCCCTTCTTCATTTCCATGGCCTAACTACAGAAGACACCGACACTTTCCTATTTGAGTTTTTTGTTATATGTCGAACCTATGGCTATACAGATGATGAGAAGAAGTTGAAACTATTTCCATCTACCCTCAAGGATGTAGCTCTGTGCTCGTTCATGGGTTTACCTAAGGATAGCATCACAACTTGGGCTCAAATGCAACAAACCTTCGACAATAAGTATCGAGACTATTGTAGGTCTAAGGATACTAAAGAATAAATTCTTAGGATGACCTTAGGTAATGATGAATCCCTAGAGGATTATGAAGAAAGCTTCCAGCTTAGTTACGAAAGGGCCAGGTGCACACTTGACCCTAAGTCACTAAAGTTGGTCCTACTTAGATGAGTAAGGGAAGACCTTTTGGATACCGTACACTTATTAGAAGGAGGACATATATACCAGTTAACCTGTGAGGATATCAAGACTATCTTCAAAAACCATTCTAGGGAAGCTAGGAAGAAGAGTAGGGGAAGTCAACCTATGGTTAGTACATCCTCTTCCAATTCACCCATCAAGGGTGAAATTGGAAATATGCTGGAAGATTTCAAGAGTGATATGCTGCAAACCCTTGCCTTACAGATGGACATGATGAACATTAGGAGAAAGTAGGAGGAAGTCAAGAGAGTCTTGGCCATTTTCTATCCTAGATGCACTAAGAGGCACCCTAGGAATGAATTTCCATTGAATTCTATTGAAATTTTCTCAATATGTGAAGAAAACCACCCCACAGACAAGTTACCTTCTTTTCCTTGACTCAAACCTATATATCAAGGAGTTGAAGGGATCACTGAGCAACTCTGTTACATAAACCAAAGGAGACCTCATGGGCCTAGGCCATACCAACAGGGCATGCAAGGGTCATCCCAAGCATATTATAACCCCAACCAGACCACTTCCATACCTTCCTGGGGACCCACTTCTCATCCTTCCTGGTCTACACCTCCTCCTTGGTCCTTTTCATCTCAGTATCATTCCTAGCTAGCCAGCCAGTCATTTCGATCATATGCTTCGCCACAACCTCAGTGGAATTCATCGCCCCAAGGGTGGAGGTCCTAATACAACAATGTTCCAACTCTATTCCTTCACCACCTGCCCAGCCACAACTGGTACACTCTCCTCCACCGAAACAATCCCACATGCCTACCCAGCCAAATCCAAACCTGAACAGCAGACAGACACAACAAGTATACAGTGGAGAGACATCATATCTAGCTTATGCTATGGAGATCCAGGAAATTAACTTGAGAACTGGGAGAGTTCTCCAGGATAACCAACCTCCACCTCCACCTAGGGAGGTTGAATAGGAAAGAGAGGACAACATTCTTAAAGTAAATCCACTCTTTCATGAGAGATTAACTCAACCACCCCAGCCTACCCCAGAAGAGACTAAACTTCTGGGAGAATTGAAAAAACTATGTGTCAAGATTCTACTTCTCTAAGCCATCAAGGATGTACCTATTTACAACAAGTTGATTAAGGAGAAGTGTTTCAAGCATCCAGGGAGGCGAAAAAGAGATGCCCCTACCATTAATGTCATCGGACAACTATGTGACTTAATGTTGGGGCAGGTAATCTGTCCAAAGTATTTGGACCCTGGAAGCCCTGTAGTAAATGTGCACATCAATGGCACCATTGTCCCACACACTTTGATCGATCTTGGGGTTGCCATTAATGTGATGAACAAGGACACCATGCTCAAGATCAACCTCCAAGGTTCATTGAGAAAGACCACAATAATCCTGCAACTTGCAGACTACTCCATAGTGATCCCTCAGGGGATTGTGGATGATGTGATGGTCTCCATTGACTCTTGGGAGTACCCTATAGATTTCCTAGTTCTATAGCCTAAGGCTAAGCTTATTGGTTACCCTCTCATCCTTGGGAGGCCTTGGTTGGCCACTGTCAATGCTTACATCAGCTGCAAAGATGGGAATATGACCATCAAGAATGGGCATATGTCCAAGAAGTTAGTCTTATACCCTCCTGCTCAGCCATCTCTAGAACATGATTTACCTTTATGGATGAAAGAGGAGGAAGAAGATGAATTTTATACTACCCAACTGTATACCTTAGAAACAACCATGGGAGGAGGACAACGGGATGAAGACAATTTGATTGAACACCTACTCCAAAGTCCAACTCCCAGTACATTGTCCCTAGAAGAAGTAGTAAAGGAAGCCCAAAACAACCATCTAATTGATGTGTACTTGGACAATTCCAACCCTCTCCGTGTCAAAACCATAGATTTCAGCCCTGAGAAAACTTTGAAAATAAATCCATCTCTTTATGTTCTCCAAGAGGGGAAGTTGTGCAACATGCCAAAGGAACATCTAAATTCCTTTGCTTTAAGTTACAAAGAAATGAAGGGAGTACACCGCTTAGTGTGTACTCACCATATTTATATCAAGGAAGGTTGCAAGCTAGTCTGACAACCCCAAAGGAGGATGAATCTAGCTCTTAAAGATATAGTCAAAGAAGAACTACAAAAATTGCCAGATGCAGGATTCATTTATCCTATCTCCCACAGTTAATGGGTCTCCCCTCTAGTGTTAGTTCCCAAGAAAAATGGTAAGTGGAGGATTTGTGTTGATTACAGGGAACTGAAAAAAGCCACAAAGAAGGACCATTTCCCTCTACCTTTCATCGACCAAGTGCTAGATGGCCTGGCAAGGAAATTTTTTTTCTCTTTCCTAGATCGATTTAGCGAGTACAACCAAATCCAAACTAGCCCAGAAGACCAGGATAAAACCACCTTCACTTGTGCTTGGGGAACTTTTGCCTATATAGTCATTCCTTTTGGCCTATGCAATGCTCCTGCCACCTTTCACAGAGAAGTCGTAAGTATCTTTGTTAAGTTTTTCCATGATGCAGTAGAAATCTATATGGATGATTTCACACCTTATGGGGGTGATTTCGAGGAGGCTTTTTCCAACTTAGGTAAGGTACTACACAAATGCATGGAGATGAACCTGTCTCTCAGTCCCGAGAAATGTGAATTCTTGATGACTGAAGGGACCGTGCTGGGTCATTCAATATCTCAACAAGGACTATAGGTGGACACCAACAAAATAGCTATTATCCAAAGGGTCCCACCTCCTAAAAAGCAGAGAGATGTCAGAAGTTTCTAAGATTAGCTGGATGCTACCGAAGGTTCATAAAGGACTTCAACAATTTGGCCTCTCCTTTATTTGGGTTGTTGGCCAATGACTCTAAGTTTATATGGTCAAAAATACATCAAGAGACCTTGGACATCCTGAAGAACAAGTTAATCACTGCCCTAATTTTCTGAGGCCCAAATTGGGCCCTTCATTTTCACATTCATGCTATTGCCTCACAAAAATCCATAGGAGCAGCGCTAGGTCAGATAGATGAAAAATTTCCTTATGCCATTTAATTTATCAGTAAGAATCTGTCAAAGGCCGAATTGAACTACACAGTGACCGAAAAGGAGCTCCTAGCTGTTGTGAATTCATTAAAAAAATTTAGGCATTATAGTACGTCCTATCAAACATTTTTCCACACTGACCATGCCGCAATCAAATATTTAATGAATAAACCTGATGTGAATGCTCGTATTATAAGATGGTTGCTTTTATTACAGCAGTTTGATCTAACTATTTTTTATAAGCCTGGTAAGGAAAAAAAAAATTGTAGACTTTTTGTCCAAATTAACTTTTCTTGTAGGTGAAGAGGGAATTGTTGATGACCAGTTACCGAATGAGCACTTGTTCTCCATTTTAGTTCTCTCTCCATGGTTTGCTAACATAAAAAACTATTTGGTATCTACATTGTTCCCACCAAACTTGTCCTCTAAAGAGAAAAGCAATATTATAAGGAAAATCCCCCCCTTCACTTAGATTGGGGGCAATATATTCAAAATTGGCCTAGATCAAATCTTGAGAAGGTGTGTCAGGGAGGAGGAAGTCTTTGCCATCCTTCTGACCTTTCATTATGGGCCTTGTGGAGGTCACTTTGTAGCAAAAGGGACATCATTCAAAGTGTTACAAGAAAGCTATTATTGGCCCACTCTTCATCAAGATGTGAAAAGATATACTAGTCAGTGTGGTCGGTGCCAAAGGATGGGAAAGCCTACTCCAAGGGATGAAATGCCTTTGCAACCTCAATTGAATTTCGAGCCATTTGACAAGTTGGGCATGGACTTAATTGGACCTATTGACCCTCCTTCCAAGAAAAAATAGTACATCATTGTGTGCACTAACTATCTGACTAAGTGGGTTGAAACCAAGGCAATTAAGGCAACAACAGAGGAGAAGGTGGCTGAGTTCTTAAGGGAGAATGTATTTTACAATTTTGGGTACCTTAGAGAATTGGTCACTGATCAAGGTAGCCATTTTACCCCAAATATTATTGAAGGCTTGCTCAGCCAACACAAGATCAAACATAGGACCTCCACTCCCTATCACCCACAAGCTAATGGGAAAGTGGAGGTGACTAATAGAGCGTTGGAGGCCATCTTGACCAAAATGGTTAATAGTAGCAAGAAATATTGGGCAGATAGACTAGTTGAGGCCACTTGGGCCTATAATACCACCTGGAAGACCACCACTGCATTCACACCCTATGAGCTGGTCTATGCGAAAAAGGCTCTGTTGTCCATTGAGTTTGAGTATAACACACTAAGGATGGTAGCTGAACTAGATCTACATCTCAGTAGTGCACAAAAATAGAGAATGTTGCAGTTAAATGGTTTAGATGAGTTTAGAATGCAGGTCCTCCTACACACAGAGGTAACCCAACTTTGGAGGAAGATATGGCATGATAAAAACATCAAGGATAAACAATTTCAAGAAGGTGATTCGTCCTTTTTATATGATTCCAGATATAAATACTTTAAGGGCAAGTTGAGGACGAGATCGCTAGGACCTTATGTTATAAAGAGATTTCATCATAATGGTTCAATGTAGATTAGAACTATAGATGAAGAGGCCATTTCTTTACTTGTTAATGGACACTTATTGAAAGCTTACAAAAGACCATTGTCAAAGCAAGAGTTCATTGATGGTATCAATAAAACAGTGATGGTAGTGGAGCAAGTTTCAGCTCTTGCCTCATCAAATCATTGAGAAAAAAAAAAGGAAAATAAGGACTCAGGTGAAAACCTCGATGAGATGCCTGAGTCCCACTACTAGGTTGAAAACCTCTTGGGGCAGCCCAATGGTGTCAAAAAAAGAAGAAAGAAAAAAAGGAAAATAAAAAGATCCTTGGGTGAAAACCTCTCTTGAGCCTCCAAGGGAAAACAACTAGGATGGAAACCTCTTAGAGGTAGGCTAGTTGTTTTCAAAAAAAAAAAAATCATGAAAATTTCTATTTGCAGGTCTACAAGGAGGACGATAAGAGAACAAAGGAGGATAAAAAAGGGACCTATTTCACTCACATTTTTATTTTCCATTCTTTTTCATTCATCACTCCACCATTTCTTCCATTTTTTTCAGTTTACAAGGGGTTGTGTTTTCTATAAGATCCCTTGCAAACCTACAAGGTCCCGTTTAAACCTACAGGATGATCTTGTAGGAATTAAAATGGCTTGGGAATCCTATAGGAAGTAACCCTAGGGGAAAAAAATGACCTGCTATGTCAAAGAAATAACACCCCTACATCGCCATTCCATTACCATACCTACGTCCACTATCATCACCCCTACATTCGCCATAAAAAAAACCAGTTTCAAATATATATTTATATATATATATAGAGAGAGAGAGAGAGATAGATAGATATACATACATACATACATACATACATACATACATACATACATACATACATACATACATACATACATACATACATACATACATACATACATATATATATATATATATATATATATATATATATTTGTCGTAGTCTTCAAGAAAAAAAACCATGAAACAGAGAGCAGAAGGGAGCAACACCTGAGTATGTCTCATTTCTCCACACTCATAGTCTTCCTCTCAATCCATGTCACCAACCTTAAAATCCTAGTAGAGTGTATGATTAAGAGTTCTGAGGGAGAAGTAGCTACAAGACATCATGTAGGAAATCCTGTAGCATCCTATCCCATAGAAGACAAATCACGATTGTAGCAAGCTTCTAGCATAATGATCCAAGAGCATAAGGAGCTCCAAAGCAGCGCCAACAGTAGCATCTTCAACACTAGGTACCTACACATCAAAAGAATCATCAAAGAAAAATAAAAAAGGGAAGAAAATAGCATGTAGCCAACACACAACAAGCACCTCCGGTCTCCGACAACTGTAGCAAGGGTTAGCACCACAGGTAAGTATCTCGCTCACTCTCTCATTTTCATAATGTAGTCAAAAGATGTAAAGGTTATGATTAAGTTGGTTTATAAGTGAAAGGTGGTAATTTAACCTGTCCACCTTCATTCAGTCGACGAAGACAAAACAGTTGGCCCTCCCACACGCAGAAATAGTCAAGCCAAAAAAGGAGAAGAGCAGGACAAAAAAAATTAAGTCTACGAAGGCATGAACTGAGAGTTGATTACGAGGAGGGGGAAATGATGAGGTGGTAATGGGGACCAATGGTTCAAAAATAGAAAACGTACATGCGTTGCCAGCACACCACCTCACATAACTCGGCCATAATAAGAAATATATGTTGATACCCATGCACTCATGCATGCATATCCTCGAGGCTAACTCTTGCAAAAGTCACTCTCATACCAAGGCAACCTACAGAAGAGGAAAATTCCATTTGTCTCCTATGCAGGACTTCCTACAAGATTGCATAAGAAATCCTATAGGATCGCACAAGAAACCTACAGGATATAGACAGACAGTCTATAGGATTGGCCGAGAGGAGTTTCAGAGGGGAAAACACAGGGGTTGGCTACAACAAACGCTATGAAGAGGTAGGCTCTATAATTCCTTCCCTTTTTGAAAGAGAATTGAACAGAAAATACCCTAGTGGAGAGTGAATTTGATAGTTGTGTAAGGGAATTGTCTCCACAATTCTTTTAGTTATTTACTTCTGCCTTCAAAATATTTGTGTCAACCATCTCATCTCCTCCAAATTCATCAACAAAATGATAGGGGGGTTCAATAGAAGGGAGACCATTAATACTGTGAGAATCCACCAACACCCTCAGGTGTTAGAAATCTTCACAAGACATAATTGGATGGGGTATTTTGAAAAATTAATAGGGTATGATGATGAAGTGGCCTGAGATTTTTCTCTCTCCCTCATACCACTGACCAGAATTCATGCCATTGTTGTGGTGAGAGGCCTCTCCATAAAGATCACCCCTGAACTCATAAGCAGAATTACCACACTTCCCCTAGGAGTGCCTTGGAGAAAGGAAGACAAGGGAGATAGCCATATTGCCAAGAACAAGTTATTTTTAGAGGGAGAAGAGCCCATTGAGGACAAAAATGGAGTAAGGAGAGAAAGCCTACCATACCCGTGGAATGAGGTGAGCTACCACCTTATCAAATATATCTCATGTGAGGGTAGGTATAGGTTTATGGGTATCACTTTAGGCTTCTTGAACAATTCAGGTTTGGAGCAGAAACATCTCCTCACCACAGGCTCAACATACAATAATTCCTTCCACAATCACTGATAGGCACAAGCATAAAAGTGCAGAAGGGAAATCACCAATAATTACCCCACCATGGGTTAATTATAATCAGCATAGAAGATTACCTCCACAACCTTATAATTTCTATCCAATGGGGAATTTTCAGAGACATGCAGACAAAGGAGGATATTAAAGCCCTCGCATGTGACATCAGTCCTACTGTCAGTGAAACGGATGAGGAAGAAACTAAAACAGAGGATAAGAAGCAAAGGGGGATGAAGATGAGACAGACGAGGGGGAAGAACAGGAGAAAGAGAAGGAAGAGGATGAGGAAATAGAGGAAGATGACAAAGAAGAGACTGATAAACAAGATGAGGAGCTAGAAGGAGAAGAAGAGAGGAAAAACAGAGAGGAAAAGGGAAATGAAAAAGAGGAGGCAGAAGACAAGGAGGAGTCACCTAGGGTGTCTCTAGAGGCCACTAAGAGAGAAGAAGCAGCTTCCCTCACTGCTCTTAGCACCCCTATCAAATAGAAAGGAAAAAGACAGAGGTAGGCCCCCTTATATTTCAGGACAAGGAAAAGCACAAGGATAAGGTAGGGGAAATCACAAACACCAACCAAATTTCCCATTGTGATTGAGGACTCACCTAAACAATAGGATAAAATTCCTCCTCCTAAGTCTCCTATCACCTATGTGAGAAGGCCTATAACTAGATCCACCTCATCCAAAGGAAAAGGAATCCTACAGGGTACACTGCAAGACCTATAGGAAGCTAAAGCACTCCTATAGGATACTTTGTTTAACCTACATGAGACTCAAAAATTGGATAAGGAGGGAAGCCTACAGTAAGAATCTAAAGAATAGGACTCAGATTTAAAGGGACCTAGCCCCCAACCTAACCTTGACTCTTACAATAGATTTATTGAAGGGGGTAGGGTCATTCCACAAATTTTTTTTATTCCACTATTCTTTGAGCTTGATAAGGAGAGAGATAGAACTCATCGATGGATGTAGATTCCAAAATCAAAGGGGGTGGAAGACATTGGTCACATGGAGGAGAAGCTCAAGGAGATGGGAAGAGAATTAAGTAGCATGAGAGACAGATAGGCCGTAATGAGAAATCAGTTAGAGACAGAAAATGCATGGTTGAAAGGACAGTTACAAGAAAGAGAGAACCAATTGACATGTATGGCCAGTCTCTCTTTGGAAGTAATCCAGTGTAGGATGCCAGCTAAATCCTATTCCCTATGCCTCAAGGAACAATGGCTACAGTTCCAGATCAAGACCCTAGCACAGAAAGGCACTATACCATTTTAGGATTATAGATAGTTCATTGATGTTTGTGAGCAAACTACATTGGAACAGAGGGCCAAGATGTCTGAGTTTTATTTGCATAACATGGCCTTAACAAACATGAATGTATGGGACCCTAATGCCAATCTAGAATATTTATAGTTGATGGATTTGGCATCGTGGATGAACAATAAGGAAGAAAGGGATACAAAAATGAAGAAGATATTGGCAAAAGAACAAACAGATCCGCTTATGATCAGAGCTGAGAATTCCAATCCAATGGCCCTCATCAAAACACATAATTTAATTGCAAATGATCATCATCTTGCACCTGGATATATTACTTCCCCATAGCAAGCAATTTCACATTTTAAGGACATGTTCAGGTTGTTAGGGGATGACAACATACATGCTTTCCTCAGGAGATGGAACACATTCCCATACAGCTTAAAGATAAGGAGCCACTCTCCTGAAAGAGTGAGAGAAGCATTGAGTAGGACACCCATGTACAAGAAATCCATGCAAAGGCTAAAAGTCAATTGGATTGGCTTGAAACTCAGTCCACCACTCCTGTTAGGAATGCTAGAAAGAAGGAAGGAAGAAGAGGAAAAGAGACAGTGGGAGGAGGTAGAAAAGAAAGAAGGTTTCTATGAACAAGAAGAGGAAGCCACAACAGAGGCATGGGATGTAAGGGAGGCCACTAGAGCTATGAAGGACATGGATATTGATGGATTTGCTCAGACGATTAGCAACACTTTCAATAGGGGGTGATGATGAGACTCATCATTGGGTAATTATATGGGCCTTAATTCGCCTCCTAGCTTATTCAAACCAACTTTTATCACAACTTATTACATGTTTTGATTATATTTTGTTTAATGAGATGAGTTAAAGTGAGATATTATGCCTAGTGGACTAATATGCATTGAATGCAAGTTTAGAAGAGAAAATCAAGGAATTTTGGCAAAGACTAAGGTTTGAAACTTGAAAGGGGCAAGGGAGAGAGATTGTAAGAGGTAAATACTCATCATTTAATCCTTCCCCATTCGAATAATCCTTCATTAATCCCACCATCTCAGAGTGCAAGCAGCCAAGCCATGAAGATTATAAGGCAACCGAGCAAGTGATAGGCAAAGAGTAGTTCATATCGAGTTTGGGAGTCGAGCCTCCATAAATTTAAGGAAGTCATTGGAGACTTCAGTTGTATGAGTAGAGAGGCCTAGAGCCTCATTAGGATTCAAATTTTCGTTCAAAAACTCTAACTATTTTTGAGCTCCAGACCTGTGGAAGACTTTTTCATGTAATTTTCTGTTTTGGCAATAAGAATGAGTTTGTTCTTGATTCAGTACTCAGTTAACTCAGAGGGCTGAATCTCTTGGGTTAAGGCCCAACCCTAGCAGGAAAGGCTCCTCTTCTTGTATCTTTATGCTTAGCTTAGTTTCATATATTCATGGCTAAACTATTATTATAAGTAGTGTAGATTTGGTTAATTGTTTATTAGTTTTCTTCCATTTGTGCCTTACCTCAGTAGCAAACTAGAAGGGATAAAAGAGGATCCACAAAGCTATCAATAGGTGTTTTGGCCTCACTTCTTCCTTCTGGGATCATGATTTGAGGACAATACCCTTATGAATCCCAAAAAGATAGATTTCCATTTCCTTCATGTTATTTAGAATTTGTTGTACTTAAGCTAGAATTTGATCAATTTTGAAAAGTAAGATTTCATTGCCATATCTTCTATCTTCAATCTTGCAATAGATCTCATCCATGACTCCATGTTATTCAACGATTTCTTCATGCATAAGGTAGACCATTAGTTCATTAAATTATGCTTTTCTAGTTCATGATAATTCTTTTTGTTTACATCACTTTTTGGAAATTAAACATGTTTGATGCAGAGCAAGAACTTTAGAAGTAGACAGAGATCTCATAGCAAGAAACCACCTTCCAACTTCGTTCACCCATATGCATTCCTCATTTTCATCAAAACCTTCACCAATTTCATCATTTTACATCGAAATTTTCTCAAGCATTTTGAGTGAATCCAACCATCTCCTAAACTTGGTTTTGGGTTCTCAGTGATCCTAGGCATCTTCTCACTCCATTCCACCCATCAACCACCTTCCCTAATCTTTCCATCACCTCCAACACCCATCGTTTGTCTCACGTCTGCATCCTATAAAAATACAGGGAATCATGTAGGTTTCTAGTACATCTTGTAGGTTTTCGTGTAGTAGCTTGTTTTGAGGCTGAGTTGAGGGTAAACCTCTAGGAAGCCTCCCAAGGTCACCCGAGGGTCCCCCAAACCTTCCAGCCATCTCTTGAACCTTCCATCCATCCATCAACACCCTTAAACCACTTGCCACATCACCAAAAGAGATTAGTTTTCACACTTGACTTTTCATGAAAAGCATAAAAAGACAAAACAATTTTCTTACAGTACTTTACATGCATATCAGTTGTGTTTGATGTTCTTAGCTGCCATTCTTAAGATAGTAGCAATTTTTTCATGTTAATTTAGCATCATTTCAAAGCATAGCTCTTAGCAGTTAATTAGGAAATGATGTTCCCTAGCATTGAATTTCAGTCTCTTTCATTATTGCAATAGATCAGCTCTCTCTTAGAGTATATTTATCTTTCTTTCATCAAGGAACCAAGATTATTCTAAATCCATAGAAGTATAGCTTGCAAACCCTAGTGGTCTCTCACAATTGAATAGTGATAAAAGGCAGAACCGTCACTTTTACTTGTGTATACAACATCGTCACCTCCAATTTTGAACGAACACCAGGTTGATAAAGTAAATTTGGTAGCTCTAGGAGTTGCAACATTCTTGCTGCAATACTGGTGTCATCAATTATGACCACATCATCAACAAATACAACTTGGGAGACTTCAAAGACAAGCTATAAAGGTATGGCCAAAGTCAATATTGTTGAGTTGCAGAACACTAGGAGAGATTTTGAGGGTATGTAGATGGAGGAAACAAAGGACATCGATTCATTCATGAATCAGGTCTTAACTATCGTAAACCAGTTAAGGATTTATGGTGATGACATAGAAGATAAAAAACTGGTTTAGAAGGTCTTCAAAACATTGTCTACCAAATTTGATGTTGTAATAGCATCCATAGAAGAAGCAGATTTGTAGTTCATTGAAGAATGGATTGAGAAGCCAATTAAACAAATTGATGATTGTATTAAAGCTATTATGAAAAATACCAAGATGGGGGGGGGGGGGGGGGGGGGGGTGGGTGGGTGAACCAATATTTGTAATTTACTTAAGCTTTCAATTTCAAATTTAGAAGTTTATACATTATTTTTCTTTATGAAACCCACGTGTGTATGTGACGTTAGTGAAATAAAATTGCGTACATTCAGTGTACTTAATTTTCCATTACATCCATCAGTGAGTTAACTTTAACCATTTCATTAACTATATAGTATGCAGTAAAAACATATAAATCATAGCACATAGGCAACACACATATAACACCAAGATTTTAGGTGGAAACCCAATCTGGGAGAAAACCATTGTTGCCATCATCTCTGTCTTCTTATTTTATTATAATGAAAAACTTCACTACATATTGTACTAGTGCATACTCTTACCAGCACACAGGAACTCATCTGCGGAAGTCTACATCCTCCATTCATTCTCCAACACCCATTGGAAGGAAGCTACAACCCCTTAATCTTGTTTACCAGTTCCTGTTGGAAGCGAGAACCTACCCCCTCACTAAAGGTTGTAACCCTCAGCACATGTGGACCATGTTTTAAAAAATTTCACATAGGATCCACTTGTTCAATAATCATTAAATAACTTGTAGGCCATCAATCATAAAAATTCTACGTTGGACACACTTAAAGAATAAACCCAAACCTATATATCAATTTGGATGTTGAATCACAGAATCTGAATACAATCACTGAATCATCGTTGAATACCAACTAAATCACTTAATAAACTAAAACATCGAATACTGAATCGTCATAACCATATCTTATCAATGCACAATGAACCACAATTATGTAAATCCATAAATCAATCCAAAGAATAATTGGTAAAAAATAAAGATCATAACCACACTTTTATCAACACAAAAGTGATCTACAGCCATTACAAAAACTAATCAACTTTAATTCCTAAATTATATGCAGCTATTCTGAAGCATAACCACGTATATACGTGCTTCCTCTAAATACAACCTACATACAGATCTCAAATCAATGAATGTTAAAATTGAATCATTGCATCATTCACTAAGTTACTTACATACTAAGTCACAGTAGCAACTTAATCACCGTTTAACATCTTGTAGCATAATCACTAACCAACATTCTAATCCATAATCAAATTAACCCAGATAACATTTTCAGATATAGACCATGTTTATTAATACATCATTGACAGAAAACAACAAATAAAACAGACATCATCAAGGAACAATTCAAAACCTAGTACATATATATGACCTCCATAAAACATATTTGCGTGTGTACACAATTACTATGCATAAAACTTGCATATATATACCAACATACTGAATAAAATAGCACAGAATATATACACAAGTGTGATGAACTAGATCCATGTATGTACATGTATTTACTAAAGAAAAACATCATACAGATCTTAAACTACCAAATCAGATCTTCGTTGCAAATCACAACATACTTTCTACAAATTTTACTGTCAAATCATGGACCACTTCAAACACATTCAAACAAACCTTGCATCATTATATATTCACAAATCATTCAAGTATAACCATTAGTACTCAATGCACTTTCAGATCTTTGAGATATGAGTCATACCCTTTCTCCTTGGTGCACACTTATTTTAGATCTAATCACACACGAATGACTATTCACTTGCACACACAACACCTTGATATCCATCTCCTTATATAGATTTTTCCTTAGCCAATACCTTAGGTGAATCCCTTGGTAATGTTGTTAGTATTTGTTGATGGGATCAAATAAAAGTTGTTGTCCCAATTACTATGGGAAAATATTATGGTCATGATCTCTAATATCCAGATTTCCATGGTTCGGATTATGTACATGACTTCCATTCATAGGACTTGCATATGTATGTGACCCTTCTTCACAAGAACCACTTATACTTTTTAATATTTACACTTGTCATCCATTTGTAATTGAACTACCATTTCTCTTTCCATATCTTCTATAACATCTATACCAATATCCTTGATATCTTCATTAGTTCCACATTCATCATATCACCACTATGTGGATATCAAGGAAATGTTTATCAAGCAAGTCTCCATCAAGGACAATAGATTAGCCATAATTCCAACCATCTCCCCCTTTGGACTTTATGGAAACCATTGTGGTGTATGGACACTACCTACAAACACCTGCAAACACCAATTCTTCTCTCCAAACACCAAGTCTTATCTCCCCCTTGGACATCAAGTGCAATAGGTTGAATCAACTTCAATGAAGTACTTCCCTTGTAGTGCTTATTGTTGTAAGTCTGATATGTTGAATATGAATCATGAAATATGCATACTAATCATGCTCCCCTTGAGCATGTGTTGGACCTTTTAAATATATACAATAAAAATAAATAGAAGGCTTTATGACTCAACCAAATATGACCTTGCCTATCACCAATGACTCTATGCTCCCATGATTACATTAGTCCCTCAACATATTAGGTTTACATATTGGACCCAAATTTTACATCAATGTCCCAAAATAATGGGATTACATATATAGCATGACTTGATCCCAATAGCCCATACATGAATAAATTTTACAATGATTACAACATGGGTCTTTTCATGACCTTTACATCAAGAGACATATATGAAATTTATAACCATAAACAAGAATCTCAACAATGGAGTAGCAAGACCATGATAGTCATCAACAACCACCATGCACCATATAGGAATCTGCAACATAATCATTTGATAGCAACAACATATATGTCATAATGACAACAACATGAACATCCTCATCATCAACATGTAAGATAAGGCAATGTAGGCATCAATATCTCTAATATCATCAACATGTGACCAAGTATGCAATGTTTCCAAGCATTACCAATAAATTGTAGCAAAAGCACATGATTGTACAAAAATATTTTTTCATCAACTCATCCTCTTGACCTCATGTCATCAAGGTTAACATACTCTCTCCATATATAGGAAGAGCCACAATCCTCAATCAATCTCTTGAATCACAACACCATAGGTAGCATATTCATGCATCAATATATGTGCAAACAGAGTACCTCCAGTATCACAAATCACTAAGTAGAATATAAGTGATCAGTAGCATCATCAAGCAACATCTTTAATTATCATAACATATATATCTTCCTTATCAATATCAAGAACAAGACACCATTATCAGCTTCTCCAAATGAAATTTAAGCAACATATAGACATCATCCATAAGTGCACCATATGCAACCCATGACATAATGACAACAACATATATATCCTCTCATCAATAAAATATGCCAACAATTAGTGAGTAAATCATGAATTCATCATAAACACCATCATGCACCAAGGACTATTCAAGAAACCATAATGCCAACAATGAACTATTATACACATAATAGATGTCCCCTGTGAACTTGTTCCAATTCTTCACCATAAAATATGATCATATTCGTCTCGTCAATCATCGAGTGCATCAAAGAACCATTTCATCGGCAAAAAAATAAGATTTTGCAACAACTCATAAATGCATCATGAGCCAATGCCCTAAGTAGCATAAGGGCATCACCGACAAACTACAACAAACCAATGTCAGAACCAAAAATTCAGTAATTAACTAATGAAATCATATGAGAAGCTCCCCTGAGTTTGTGCCACTTATTTTTCATGACTAAGAATCATATGTGACTGTCTAGATCAAAAAACACATATACACATGACTGTCTTGCATAAGAACTGCGTACATAATATAAACTATTGATTTTTATAGCCAAATCTCCCCTTAAACATGTCCAGTTTGTTATTGTGCACTATTACTTCATCAGATGCAATGTCAATAATATACACATCACCAAAGTATATAAAAAAAACATAGGGAATCATTATCAAGATACACATGCATAGATCCCCCTGAAATCATACATCATTGGTCCTGTGGACCTGATAATCATCACCTATTCTTCATGAGGTTATGTACCCCGCTTTCACTTATATAGTAACTTTTAGAAGAATGTAGTAAATAAAATATAAATGAAATAGAATGCAATGAGGATTGTCTTATTTTACTTTGAATTTGAAGAATAGGAATCATACCTCTTGCTTCCGCTCGAATTTTTCTTTAGCACATATAACTTGTCTACATTTATGAATCCTCTTGTTATAACCTTTCTAGCGTCTTATTCTATAAATTTGCATTTAGTTGAAGTAAACACAATTGTGTGTCCCTTATCAACTATTTTTCTGACACTTAGAATGTTCTTCTTTAGCCCTTGAACTAATAATGCATCAACTGCTTTTGTATCCTTATAAAGTTTGGCTCTACCTTTTCCTAGAACTTTTGTCGGTGCACTATTTCAAAGAATAACTTTACCATATTTGTTTTTCTTGAGAGACTCAAACATTTTCTTATCTCTAGGCATGTGTGTTGGCATTATGATTCTGGTATGGCTCTATGTTACAGATGTTGTACTTGATGGCAACACCCTCAAGTGGCAATGCTCTGATCAGGCTCTCAAAATGTTGAAAATTAAGAGGTACGCAGGAGAATAGTTGAAAAGGTGCGTACACACAGGTACACTGTGAAGGGACTGCGGCCACACACGCAGGTCACCCATTCAGAAGATGCGTACCCCTAGTTCACTTACTTCAAGGCAGAGAAGCGCGTTCACGTGGGGTTTCCTATATTTGGCCCGTAGTATTTAGCCTGCCGTTCTTGATTCTATGGTTTTGGCCCATGGTATTGTTTTATATTATTATTATTATTATTAAGCCCCATGTTTTTGGGCCCCTTGTATTGGTTATCTATGGTATTGATCCATGATTTTAGGAAGAGCTTGCCTATATAAAGCAAAGGAGATCACTTGGCTAAGCATCTTTTGAAAATTGAATATCTTAAGATCTGAAATATTAGGTTATTGTTTTAAAAGCTTGATCTATATAAAAGTGAAGTTGAAAGCGAATCTATGAAGGGTGATCTCTCGAGCGCATGATCAGATCTGGGCATCTGACGATCTGTAGCACACTGGGGGACTGCCAGTTCGGCCCTAATCAGAGGTACGCAGGTGATTAACGGTGCAAGTGCGTGGGTATGCAGAGCAGAAGAAGGAGAAGTGCGTGGGTACATAGAGCAGAAGAAGGCACAGTGCGTGGGTACGCAGCGCGACAGAGGTTCAGGTGAGTAGGTACGCAGCGCGATAGCATCTGTGTGGGTGCATGGGTACAGCAGCAGTACGCGGCGCGATAGCATCTGTGGATGTGTGGGTACAACAGTACGCGGAGCGATAGCATCTGTGGGTGCGTACCTACAGTAACAGTACGTAGCGCGATTGAAGAAACAGTGTGTGGATACGCGGTGCGGCAGAAGGGTCTCTGCGGGTATACGCAGGGGAGAAGAAGGTGAAGTGCGTACGCATGCAGGCCAGAGAAAGAAAAATTGCGTATCTGTCTTAAGACCTTTTTTTGGCTGAATTTTTTTGTTTATAAGGTGTTCTAGGTTTACTGTTATTGTTGATCTGGTTACTGCAGTTGACTGGGTGATTTACTTGTACTCAATGATCTCTTGATGTTTATGGATCCAGTTTGAAAATTTATGAAAAGTGATCCTTGAAAGAAAAGAAGTAGGGGGTTGTAGCTCCCTTCCAGGAGAGACTGGAAAATGAGAGAGAGTTGTAGCTCTTTGCAGGTTGCAGCCTGCATACTGGTAAAGGGCTGCACCAGTACAAAACCATTGTAAAAGGAGTTTCTAATTTGAAAGAAGATAGAGACATATTGCAGCAGGTGGTTTTCACCCACATTGGGTTTCCACCTTACATCTGGTGTTCTTTGGTGTGACTATCTGTTTTATTTGTTCATGCTCATTATTTTATGGTACTGACATGAAAAAATAATTCAAAGTATAAATAAGGAAGATTTATTAAAAGAACTTGATAATACTGATTCACCCCCCCTCTCAGTATTATTTCCAACAATTGGTATCAGAGCAGGTGCTTCAGAGAAGCTTGATCGCTTGAAGGAAGATCATTCATCATGAGCAACTACGAGAGGGAAGCATCAATCAGGCCACCAATCTTTGATGGGACAAACTTCAATTATTGGAAGGTAAGAGTTACTGCCTATCTTCAATCTCTTGGTACAGAAGTTTGGGATATCATAGATACAGGCTACACTTTTCCTTCAGCTACTCCTACAAATTCGGCCGAGAAGAAGAAATATGAAACAAATGCTAAAGCAGTCAATACTCTGCTGGGATGCTTATCTCAAACAGAATTCGTGAAGGTTATGCAAAATAAATCCGCAAAATAAATATGGGACAAGATTGTCTTGAGCTACAAAGGAGATGAACAGGTAAAGCGTGCTAAACTTCAAACCCTCAGGATTCAGTATGAGAATCTCAGAATTTATAATGATGAAAGTGTGGCTAACTATTTTCTTTGGGTAGATGAGATTGTTAATTGCATGAAAAACTTGGGTGAAGAAATAAAAGAGGCTATTGTGGTTGAAAAAGTTCTAAGATCCTTGTCCCCCAAGTTTGAATCTAAAGTGTCTGCAATAGAAGAAAAGGAAAATCTACGAATTATTACTATGTCTCAGCTACACGGAATTCTAACTGCTTATGAAATGAGAAAGGGAGGTTCATCAGACAAAAGAGAAGCTGCTTTCAAGGCTTTAGGCAAAGGAGACTATTATGAAGCAAGTCATGTGCCAGAAGAGGAAGAAGAAGAATCAAATTTTGTCAGAAATATTCAAAGGGGTATTGGAAGGTTCAGAGGTAAGTTACCTTTTAAATTCTTTACTTGTGGAAGAGTAGGTCATTATGCTGTGAAATGTCCTTATAAGGATAAAGGAAAGGAACCTGCTAGATGGAACAAGAAACAGATTGCAAATAAGAAAAGCTACTACACTCATGAAGATAGTGATGGTCTATCAAATAGTGATGAAGATGAACAAGGTAATGACTATAAACTTTTAATGGCATTTGAATATGATGATTACATGGATGCTATATATTTGGATAGCTTTTATGAAGAAATTTCTAGGCTCAAGACATGTATAGAAGAAAAGAATAGGATCATTGATACTCTACAACTTCAAATTGATGAAAAAGAAAAATATCTTGAAAAGTTAGAAGGTGAAATTGTTGTTCTTAGTAAAGAGATTGAGAAAACAAAGGTTATTAATCTTAAGTTTGTCAAAGGATCAGAAACTCTAGATGAGATCATCAATGTACATCGTTCTCCTCTAAACAAGACAGGTCTAGGCTATAATGGAGAAACTTCTCAAGCATCCACCTCAAAGAGTTATCTTGATGCAGCAAGAAGGAATGAGAAAAAGCACAATGGAGATCACCAGGTAAAATAGGGACCAATTACAAACAAAGACTATCAGGCAAATCAAGGGCAATCCGTCCTAAGGATGAACAATAGCTACAACCAGCCACAGGTAAAATCCTCTCTTTGCTTCAAGAATGAGTGATAATAGAAATTACAATCGTTTGGCCGGAAGATTGGATAACCGCAGAAGTTTCTTCAATGGACAATGTTTTTCTTGCCATAACTTTGGTCACAAAGCAACTCAATGTGTTGCATATAAAATGATCATGACTAGAGAAGCTCAAAAACAAAGAAGTATGACCGGGATTACAAAAAGGACCTATAACAACTTTTCGGTTCTTGAAAATGAAGTTGAATGTTCTATTGGCAATAACTTTGGTCATGAAGATTCTGAATGCAAGAGCAGGTTTCAGCAGACAAAAGAACGAGCCTCAAGCACCAAAACATGGAGAATAAAGGAACCACAAACAGAAAGATGTGGAATAACATTTTATGCAGAGGGACAGGAAAATCTATGGTACATTGACAGTGGATGTTAAAGCATATGACAGGTGATAAAGAAAAACTTGAATCATATTCTGCTCTAGAAAAAGGAAAGAAAGTTTCTTTTGGAAATGATACTCCTGCAGCTATAAAAGGAAAAGGCACTGCTCAGTTAAAAGAAAAGGTCAAAGCTGGATATGTTTTGTATATTGATGGATTGAAACATAATATTCTAAGTGTCAGCCAGATGTGTGATCAAGGAACCGAGGTGATATTTAGAACAAATGGATGTTTTGTTCGTGATCTTGATACAGGTAAAACAGTGATCAAAGGTAAAAGAACTCCAAATAATCTATACATATTTGAAGAAGGAAAACAACAATGCTATCTAAGCAAGGATGATGAACACTGGTTATGGCACCGGAGGTTGGGGCATCTAAGATTTTCACAGATAAGGAAAGCATGCAAATATCAAGCAGTTCACGGCCTTCCAGATATCCAAATTCCAGACAACACCATATGCAAATCATGTCAGTTTGGAAAGCAAACCAGAACTAACTTTCCAGAGAAGGAAGGATCAGCTAGCATGCCTCTTAAGCTTGTACATACAGATGTATGTGGACCATTCAGGAAAAGAACACCTCGAGGGGAAGAATACTTGATATTATTCATTGACGATTTCTCTAGGTTTGTCTGGTTAGGACTTATGAAGCACAAAGATGAAGCATTCAAAAAATTCAAATCCTTTAAAGCCTTGGTTGAAAATGAATCAGGATACAAAATTAAGTGCCTCAGATCCGACAAAGGTGGGGAATTTACCTCAAATGAATTTTTCGATTTCTGTAAAGAACATGGGATAAGAAGGGAATTCTCCATAGCTAGAACCTCTCAGCAAAATGGAGTAGTGGAAAGAATGAACAGAACAGTCCAACAAATGGCTCGTGCTATGCTTGATGAGTCTGGAACTCCCGCAACTTTGTGGGGTGAAGCTGCATATGCTGCGGTTGTTATTCTCAACAAAACAAATGTCCGGGTGAATAGCACTCAAACTCCTCATGAGCTCTGGTATGGTGAGACTCCTTCGGTAAAGCATTTCAAAATATTTGGGAGCAAATGCTATATTAAGAATACTGATGAGCAACTTGGCAAACTTGAACCTAGAGTAGATGAAGGCATTCTTCTTGGTTATTCTCCACACAGAAAAGCATACAAGTGCTACAATAAAGTACTTGGAAGAATTGTTGACAGCATTGATGTAGTGGTTGATGAGAAGGGATACATTCCTAGGCAAGTAAATCATGAAGATATCAAAGAAGATGAAGACTACCCTCAAAGACAAAATGATGAAGAAGAAGAACCTCAAGAAGAACCAGAGGAGCAGATAAGGATAGAAGAGAAGACTCCATCCAGATATGTTCAGAAGAATCATCCAGAATCTCAGATTTTGGGGCAGAAAGAAGCAGGTGTACAAACAAGAAGAACAGTTGCAGAAGCTTCAAGCTATTTGGCATTACTTTCTTCCACCGAACCAAAAAATGTGAAAGAGGCATGCAACTATGAATGTTGGGTGAAGGCAATGGATGAAGAACTTGAGCAGATCGAAAAGAACAACACTTAGGAGATGGTTCCTAGACAAAAGGATAAGAACATTATAGGGACAAAATGGGCCTTCAAAAATAAATTGAATGAAAATGGAGAAGTAATTAGAAACAAGGCCAGACTTGTTTGTAAAGGGTATGCGCAGCAAGAAGGAATAGATTTTGAAGAAACCTTTGCTCCTGTTGCAAGACTTGAGGCCATCTGAATGTTCCTTGCTCTCTCAAGCTTTCAAAACTTCAAAGTATTTCAAATGGACGTGAAATCAGCCTTTCTGAATTGAGACTTGGAAGAAGAAGTATACATTGAGCAGCCAGATGGTTTTATTCTTGGAAATGATCCAAATCTTGTATGCAGATTGAAAAAGGCTCTATATGGTCTCAAAAAAGCTCCAAGGGCTTGGTACTATCACTTGGAAAAATATCTTCATCAACAAGGTTTTTCAAAAGGATCAGCAGATAGCAATCATTATATAAAAGTTGAAGACAAAAAATTGCTAATACTTGTTGTGTATGTAGATGACATTATCTTTGGGAGCAATGAAGAAGCTATGAGTCAAAGATTTGCCTTGGTAATGCAGAAAGAATTCGAAGTGTCCTTGCTGGGAGAACTGACATATTTTATTGGTTTGCAAATCCAACAAAAGGAAGGAGGGATCTTTTTGTCTCAAACCAAGTATCTCAAGCAGATTTTGAAGAAATATGGCATGGAAGATGCAAAACCAGTATGTACACCCATGGTCACAGGATGTAGCCTCAGTGCAAATGATGACTCAGCAGCAGTGCATCAACCAACCTACAGATCTATGATTGGAAGTCTGATTTATTTGACAGGTACCCGACCAGACATTATGCATGCGGTGGGAATAGTTGGAAGATTTCAAGCAAATCCGAAGGAAACTCATCTTTAGGCAGTGAAGAGAATCTTTAAATATCTTCAAGGGACTCAAAATTATGGCTTATGGTATCCTATAGATAGAGATCTCACACTTCATGCTTATATAGATGCAGATTGGGCAGGAAGCGTGGATGACAGGAAGAGCACAAGTGGCGGTGCGTTCTTTATGGGCTCCAGATTAGTATCTTGGTTCAGCAAGAAACAGAGTTCGATTGCCTTGTCTGCAGCTGAAGCATAATATGTTGTTGTTGCATCTTGCTGCACTCAACTCCTTTGGATGATGCAGACCTTGCAGGACTTTCAAATCACTTGTACACCACCTATCTCCATCTTATGTGATAACACAAGTGCAGTCAGCATTTCAAAGAACCCAGTCATGCATTCAAAGACCAAGCACATACCGATCAAGTATCGTTTTCTCCGGGAGAAAGTAATTGAACAAAAGGTCAAGTTGGAGTATGTTCCTTCCAAGGAACAAGTTGCTGATATACTCACCAAACCATTGCCCAGAGAGACCTTTGAATACCTCAGGAAAAAGCTGGGGGTTGTTGATGCATCATCTTGTTGAATCTCTTCTAATAGTTGGTTGTACGCAAGGCTCATCTGGGGCATATGTGTACATGTGTTGGGTTGCGAATTGGTTGAAGATCGAATGGCACAGGTTCAGGGGGAGCATATAATGCATTGCTGGCATTATGCAAGACGTACAGAAGGAGATCATGGATGCTGGTCTGAACATTGCTGCAATATGTCTCTATCTCTTTCATGGTCATTTATGGTGTTTATGGTTCTTCTTTGCAGATCTGGTTCATATTCAGGGGGAGCATGTTCTTAGGGGGAGCATAACCCTTTGCCCTTGATGTCAAAGGGGGAGAATGACGTTGAAGATTTTGAGGTTGCCATCAAGTCCAAAGGGGTAGATTGTTGGCATTATGATTCTGGTATGGCTCTATGTTACAGTTGTTGTACTTGATAGCAACACCCTCAAGTGGCAATGCTCTGATCAGGCTCTCAAAATGTTGAAAATTAAGAGGTACGCAGGAGAATAGTTGAAAAGGTGTGTACACGCAGGTACACCGTGAAGCGACTGCAGCCACACACGCAGGTCACCCGTTCAGAAGATGCATACCCCCAGTTCACTTACTTCAAGGCAGAGAAGCGCGTTCACGTGGAGTTTCCCATGTTTGGCCCCTGGTATTTAGCCCGTCGTTCTTGATTCTATGGTTTTGGCCCGTGGTATTGTTTTATATTATTATTATTATTATTGAGCCCCATGTGTTTGGGCCCCTTGTATTGGTTATCTATGGTATTGATCCATGATTTTAGGAAGAGCTTGCCTATATAAAGCAAAGGAGATCACTTGGCTAAGCATCTTTTGCAAATTGAATATCTTAAGATCTGAAATATTGGGTTATTGTTCTAAAAGCTTGATCTATATAAAAGTGAAGTTGAAAGCGAATCTATGAAGGGTGATCTCTCGAGCGCATGATCAGATCTGGGCATCTGACGATCTGTAGCACACTGGGGGACTTCCAGTTCGGCCCTAATCAGAGGTACGCAGGTGATTAACGGTGCAAGTGCATGGGTACGCAGAGAAGAAGAAGGAGAAGTGTGTGGGTACGTAGAGCAAAAGAAGGCGCAGTGCGTGGGTACACAGCACGACAGAGGTTCAGGTGCATAGGTACGCAGCGCGATAGCATCTGTGGGTGCGTGGGTACAACCGCAGTACGCGGCGTGATAGAATCTGTGGATGCGTGGGTACAGCAGCAGTACGCGGCGCGATAGCATCTGTGGGTGTGTACCTACAGTAACAGTACGCAGCGCGATTGAAGAAACAGTGTGTGGATACGCGGTGCGGCAGAGGGGTCTCTGCAGGTATACGCAAGGGAGAAGAAGGTGAAGTGCGTACGCACGCAGGCCAGAGAAATAAAAACTGCGTATCTGTCTTAATACCTTTTGTTGGCTGAATTTTTCTGTTGATAAGGTGTTCCGGGTTTACTGTTATTGTTGATCTGGTTACTGCAGTTGACTGGGTGATTTACTTGTACTCAATGATCTCTTGATGCTTATGGATCTAGTTTGAAAATTTATGAAAAGTGATCCTTGAAAGAAAAGAAGTAGGGGGTTGTAGCTCCCTTCTAGGAGAGACTGGAAAACGAGAGAGAGTTGTAGCTCTTTGCAGGTTGCAGCCTGCGTACTGGTAAAGGACTGCACCAGTACAAAACCATTGTAAAAGAAGTTTCTAATTTGAAGGAAGATAGAGACATATTGTAGCAGGTGGTTTTCACCCACATTGGGTTTCCACCTTACATCTGGTGTTCTTTGGTGTGACTATCTGTTTTCTTTGTTCATGCTCATTATTTTATGGTACTGACATGCAAAAATAATTCAAAGTATAAATAAGGAAGATTTATTAAAAGAACTTGATAATACTGATTCACCCCCCCTCTCAGTATTATTTCCAACAATGTGATGAGTGCATCCACTATCTATGCACCATTCAGATTCATCTTCAAATGAGCACAAAGCAAGGCCACGCTTAGCTTGTTCTTTTTCCTTTTGCTTAATATGTGAAGTGTTGGTGGATCCATATTTCTCAGGTGTTTTCGTAACTATATTCTTGCTTGGTTTCTTGCCTTGAGGAAATCAACTTGTATTATGTGTGAATCCATTGAGTGGTTTCTGCATTCTTTTTCTACATGCCCAAACTTGTTACAAGTATAACATCGTACATGAACAGAAAAGGGAACGTCATAATATTTCTACTTCACATTTCTCTTATTGCAATCAATAGATTTGTGACCAAATATATTGCATGTAAAAAGGTAACCCTCAAATAAATGTGAATACCTAGGAGTTGATGATCTTCTTGTGAGGTGGCAATTTGCTTGAGATCGAAACAATCCTCTTTTGTAATTGGCTGCAATGTGTCCATAGTTATGAAATATAAAATATTCAACATCATTGATCATAGGAGAGAATCAATTAATGTTTTTATTATTGGGAGAAAATAATTTCCTTTGAAAATTAATTTTCCTTAGGTTTCTATCTAGTTGACTTCTTATCTCTTTACCAGGTCTTTTAGAGTTTACTTTGTTAACCTTATAATTGTTTGCACAAGTTTGTGAGCTACATTCTCCTTTTACAATTTCATTAAAATCGTGGCCAAATTTAATAGAGCGAGACCTTTGACAACTAAGAATGTTATCCAAATCATAGTACTATCATGAAATCTCAAATGTTTATCCTTTTCTTCTAATTTACCTTTTATAATGTTTACCTCAACCTCCAGCTTTTGATATTGTTCTTCCTTTTCCAGATATTTCTTCCTCATTCCTTCTTCAACCTTTCTTCCTTCTTCCAAATGCTCTTTTAATTTGATAATCTCTTCCTTCAAATAATTCTCTTGTTCTTCAAATACTTGGAGTAACTCTTCATTTCGTTTGTCTGACTTTTCAAGATCTGATTTGAGAGAGATGATCTCAGCCTCACAATATTATTTAGATTTTTTTGTAGTATTTACCGATTTATGGTGATCCCTATCCTCATATACATGTGTTAGGCCCCTATACTACTAGTGTAACCCCTTATTGTTATTAGTATAACCCACTTATTATATTGATTTACCCATGTAGTGCCCATATTGTTACTATTGTGCCCCTTAGAAGCCCACTATTGTTATTATTGTGCCCTTACATTATTATTGTTATGTCGGCTCTGATTATGTTATGACCCCTTAGACTCCTATATATAGAAAGGAGGTCTTTTCATTTGTATCATCCAAGAATTGTTCATTTATGTAATGTAAAGCAGGTTGCCCCCTCGAAGAGGCTGAATTCTAAGGCGTTGATCTATCTTTTCTATCTTTTCTTGAGCTGGTTTCATAACATTTGGTATCAGAGCTTTGGATTCTAGGGTTTCGCTGCTCCAAACAGGTCATCGTGGAATTTTCGCTATAACGTTTTTTCTGTGAGGTTTCAGAAGTCACAAAAAAAACCCATTTGAGAAGAAATCTCACTGAACCTTGGGTCAAACTTTCAGAGCTTTTCGCACGATATTGCGGAGATATGATCTGAGGAAGTTGGTCTTTTTTGCAGACTCCTGAATTACATTCAAAACAGGTGACTTGGGGAAAATCGCCATAACTCTCTCTGGGGATCAGATTGAAATTTTGTAAGAAGGTGAAGAAAGAGGACAGACTATAGTTTCTTGTATGAATTTTTTAGATCCAAAGGTTAAAATAGGGACTCGTGGCACTTCGTACAAGTTCGCTCTATTGAACTAGTCTATAATCAGGTCATCTTGGGAGATTGTGCATAACTCTTTCTTGGAGAATCCAATTTGGATCATACTGGTGGCATTGGAAAGAGGACACAGAGGGCTACTACATATCACAGTTTCAGAATTTAAAGATCCGAAAGTACAGAGTTACAATCGTTTCAAGGTTGAGCTCCTAAAATCAAGAAAAAGCAAGATGAGGAAGTTTGATGGCAAGGATCCGGTAAATTGGATACTTCAGATGGAGCAATATTTTGATCTACATGGTGTACAACTGTTACAAAAGGTATGTATTGCATCTTCATATTTAGAACCAGATCAATTTTTATGGTACAAAGGGCTTTGTTCTCGTAAACAACTTGTTACGTGGTCAATTTTCACGGAGGAAATGATAGCACATTATGAGGATACAAAGAGAAACACCTTCTTTAGAGCAACACCACAACAATTCGAAGGAGTAAAAGGGCTTTGTGACATAGTGGAAAGCAAAATTATAGAAACCAGGAAGCGTACCCCTCACAACTATAAAGATGGAAGTGTTGTTTCTCCTAGCCTTCCACAACCTACAAGGGTTACACCACAACAATTGGAAGAAAAAAGAGAAAAAGGGCTTTGTTACAATTGTGATAGCAAATGCACTAAAGGTCATAAGTGTGGTGAGAAGAAATTATTTTACATAGAATATGAAAAGGAGCAAGAAAAGGATCAAGAAACAACAAAAGAAGAAGATATATGCCAGGACCCCACCCCAGAGAAAGAAGAAATGAATCAGACCATATCTTGTAAAGCATTGGCAAGAATTACCACTCCTCAAACTCTCAAGATAGAAGGACATATCAAGAAGAAAAAGGTGCAATAAGTGAAAGATCACATCGAGAAAGAAGAAATGAATCCAACCATATCTTGTAATTCATTGTTCGATATTACCACTCCTCAAATTATCGAGATAGAAGGACATATAAAGAAGAAAAATGTTCAAGAAGTGAAAGATCACATTGAGCATCAAGAAATGAATCCAACCATATCTTGTAAAGGATTAGAAGAAATTACCACTCCTCAAACTCTAGAGCTAGAAGGATATATCAAGAAGAAAAAGGTTCAAGCAGTGAAAGATCACATCGAGCATCAACAACAAGTTCTCCAACTTTTAAAGGATAACGCCACTTCGGTGCAAAATCAAACGAAACAACAGGCACTTAAAAAATGGCGACCTTACCGATTGGGAAGACTCTTCAAGGATGAGGATGTGGAAGCATTGTTTTGTGCTATTTATATTATCCAACCAGATTGGATAAATGAAGCAAGGGATGAATGGAAGAAGGACGAAGAAGTATGGCCACTTATTCAAAAGTTGCAAAAGGTTCCAATTCAAACAATATTACCCGAAATTAAAGAGGAAGGAAAAATAATATTGGAACCTGGAGCAGCCACAGAAACAAGAACCCGACAACTACGAAATTGATCAATTTCAGAGTATCTCATCAAGTGGAAGAACCTACCCGCTGAATATTCCACCTGGGAGGACAAGAATTTTATACAGAAGCATCAAGAACTACTCAAGCGTTGAGGACAACGCTTTTTGAAGGAGAGGGGCATGTTAGGCCCCTATACTACTAGTGTAACCCCTTATTGTTATTAGTATAACCCACTTATTATATTGATTTACCCATGTAGTGCCCATATTGTTACTATTGTGCCCCATAGAAGCCAACTATTGTTATTATTTTGCCCTTACATTATTATTGTTATGTCGGCTCTGATTATGTTATGACCCCTTAGACTCCTATATATTGAAAGGATGTCTTTTCATTTGTATCATCCAAGAATTGTTCATTTATGTAATGTAAAGGAGGTTGCCCCCTCGAAGAGGCTGAATTCTAAGGCGTTGATCTATATTTTCTATCTTTTCTTGAGCTGGTTTCATAACAACCTGTAACTTATTATTATAATTTTTAATCATTTCCAAAGCAAAAACAAGTTTTCTTCTAAGATTAAGTACTTCATTTAACCTGTCTTCTTCTGAATCAGTAACTCCATATGACATAACAAAGGTTGTTTTATTATTATACTTTTGTTTTGACACATCATTATTTTCCTTAGAAACATGATTACCTGTTGGTTATCCTGATGAAAAATATTCCTTTATTTTTCCTTCATGGATTTCTTGCACATTATCCCATACTTCCTTTGTAGTTTAATAATGTATAAGCTTCTCTAGAGATTAATTATGTATGTTACCAATGATTTGATTTAATTCATAATTATTATTGTTCAATTCTTCACCTGATAGGGGAGCCTTAGTGCAACCATCACATACTAAATGAAAAAGATCAGATCCAAGGTCTATTAACTTAGACTCCATATTTTCTTTCCATTCCTAATAGTTAGCATCGTCATGTAAACTCATACCTTTATTGTCCATATTTACATATTTGGCTTGATTTGCTGTAGATTCATGTTGACCTGTGATGTAGATATTTCCATAACATTATATGTACCATGTCAGTGCTTTCCTAATTTGACTTCTTCCTTTGTGTTTCCTTCTTCTTGTGATTCCTTCCCATTGTCCTTGATCCTACTCTCAAGTGATCAAGCTTTACTGGAGAGACTTACTCTGATACCAATTGTTAGGAAAAATACTAAGAGGGGAGGGTGAATCGATATTTTTAATTCACTTAAACATTCAATTTCACATTCAAAATTTTCTACATTATTTTTCTTTATGCAACCTACGTGTGTACGTGACTTCGATGAAATAAAATTATGTATATCCAATTTACTTAATTTTTCATAATTTCCATCACGGAGTTAACTTTAACCATTGCATTATTTATTCATTAACCATCCAATATGCAGTAAAGAATAAATAAATCACAACACATAAGAACCAAACATAGAATGCTAGGATTTTAAGTGGAAACCCAATGTGGGAGAAAACCATTGTTTCCATTATCTTTGTATTCTTCTTTTATTATAAAGAAAAAAATCATTACATATTGTACTGGTGCAGACTCTTACCACCAAGCAGGAACCCACCTGTAGGAGGTGTTGTAGCTACTACAACACCCTCCAAAATTTTTCCTTATCTTGTTTCGGAGCCTCCCTACCAACCTTCACAACGGCTTTCCTTACTTCGTCAAGTCCTCAAGCTTTAGTGTCTTCCTTGCTCAAAGGCAGCCTCTCGATCACTGTTGATCCATTCCACTCATAGGTTTCTTACCCAGAATTGGTCCATCTTTAGGCTGAGCATCTTCCCCTTGAAAATTGCACATTCCTAGAGGGAAACCAGCCTTCCCTCCAGGAATTGCACAATCCTCTCTGACAGCCTGTTGGGCTCCAAGATTGCGCAATCCTGCCAGCGAACCCAGCAGGATTTGTGCAATGTTTCCCATCAACAAGCTATTCAGCCTAGGTTTTGCATAGATCTAGGCAGCAGTTAGCTGCCGGGCCCAAAAATTGTGTAATACCCTTGGGCAGTTGGCTCATCTCCCAACCAGGAATGAGCATTTTTCTCCAGCAGTCGAGGAGTCACTTGCATGTGCACCTAATTGTATCAATTCCCTCTGGGACCGAGAAAAAAAAACATGCATGCATAGGCTACTTCTCCCAAGTCAGCATGCAAAGGCATCCCTTGTCTTAGGGATCTATGTTTAGCAGTTGGAGGTTACATGCAAGGATTAATTCAGAAACCTTCCATCAAGTGTCACTTCCCCTAAATTTGTGGCATGCGCGTCACAACCTAGATGTTATCAAAAATCATCAACCAGACACTGCAAAGCTCATTCCTCACATCAACCTTGTAGCTCTGACATCCCAGATCACATCTAGGAGAAATCAACACATTTACCTTAGTTGTTTTCTGGTAATCTCACTTACCATGCCTTGTGCTACATTTATGTCGATTTTTATGTATTCACTTGTGTGAGTGCTATTTTCTTGATTTCTTTGAATGTCTGTTGTTTCTTACATGTATTCTAGCTTGTCCTAGCTCTATTTCAATTTTCGTTGCTATTTCACTACTTTCACATGCATGAAACTATTTTTCACAGACGTTCACCCAACTGGCAAACTGCCTCACCCAAATGCATGTTGATCTGTTTGTTGAATATTTCATTCATGTCTTGCATGAACTATTTATCACTTCCTCTATCACTTAGTGTCGCCATGCATTTCATCGACTTACTTTCTTTCAGTTTCCCGTCGGCAAGTCGGGCCAACCTTGGCCCAATCTTTGCCTTCACCAAGGCTGCATTGCGCAATCAGGAGAAGGAAGGCTGACCTTTCTCTCCAGATTTGCACATTATGTCCCAACACTAACCTCTTGTACTGAATTGTGCATTTATGGAGGTCAGTGGCTTCTTGGCCCAAAAATTTGTGCAAATTTGTCCCTGGGCTAGCAGTCTTTCCCAGCTAAAATCACACATTATGCAATCCCAGCAACCAACTACCTGAATGGATTGTGCATTGCGCAGTTCCAGCAGTCAGTCAGTTTCTTAACAACTTGGACTGTGTCTTGTGCACAACCTTCATGATCATTCACCCAGGTATGTTGCAAGTTAGTTCTCATGTTCATTCTGGTTTTCAACTGATAGATTGCTTGCTATGAATGTTTCCATGTCTCCACGTATCATAGGTGTTCATCTGCCTCTTAGTAGTACAGGTAGAATAGTTTCCAAGAGAGCAGTGATGAAGACACCATTCAGAACATGCTTTGGGATGCATTCGATCAAGCATACATGGACTTGCCTACCCATGAAGACATCGAGTTGTTCGTAGACAAGGACATCAATCAACAGCATCACAGGGAATAGCATCATGAAAAATAGCTAAAGGTAGCATACCGAATGCAGCGAATGTAGCAAATGCAAGAGCAAGGATGTTGACAACTTAGAGGTGGAGCAATGTTGCAAGATTAAGCAGATCCACTAATAATGAAAGAAACTTTGGAGACTCAGTCTATGAAGTGACGGAGTGACATGAAGATCATGCGAAGGCATAATATGGAACAAAGAAGGAGTTGCATGTGTTGAAGCAGCAACTCAGGAAGAACATGAGGCTACACAGACAATACAATAACTTGTAGTAGGAATAGGAACAACAATGGGCGCAACATGCACTCGTGGATGACATTGTGCCAGTACAAGTTAAGGATATATCCCAGTAGCTGACACAGATCAAACATGGTGAGAAATGTTGTTGATCGCATGCAAGGGATCCAGTAGCATGCATCTCATTGAATACATGCATGCAATCTAACCCATTTAACACACTCACCAAGGTGAAGAAAAGAAGAAAGTTGAACTGGGGCTGAATATGTACTTCGGAAAGTTGATGCGCATGACCACCAGCACACACTTGAAGATTAGCATGAACACTATGCATCTGTGTGTTTCTGGTTCAACCATACTCAAGAATACTATGCATATGTTAGCAGATGAGTTGGATGAAGGGACCGAACAAATGCACTAGTTGCAACAGAGGCAAGAATTCGCTTCAGCAAGATGTCACCATGAGGTTCATGCACATCATCACAGATGACCAAGCTTGGCATCAACTCACCACCTTCACCATCACAAGCATGTCAAAGAGTTGGTCTCATCACAGCAGATCAAATGTCAGTGATGTCTTGCAAGGCATGCTCAAGCCATGTTATCTCACATGAGTACATGTGCATTGTAATGTTGGGTCATGTCAAGTGTAAGTTGAGTGTCAACAATTGGATGTAACAATCATAGAGTAGGTGAAGAGTCATGAGGGTAGTTGAACTGTCACAAAGGGGAATGTCAAGGGTCACCCCACCCTTTGCTATAAATAGTCCCTCATAACTCATTATATAGGCTTTTGGTCATCCAAGCTTCCACTAAGACTATCTTGAAGAAGGCTTGGACAGTATTGTAATGCACCTTGGCTTCTCCACTGCACGAAGCTAGTACAATTCTTTGGAGGAGTAGGTGGATGTGGTTGTAATGTTCCATTGATGGGGCTAGCAAGTTTACATGGTGTATTGTATTATTGTGACTTACACTTCTTTTATAATAAGAGCTAGCATATTTTCATGCATATTTTGTTATTGTATTTGGACTGTTCTAGTTGCCTTAATGATATATGTTGTTTAACTTATGTACTTGTGTATGAACTGATTTGTATGAAATTATATGAATCTTGTTGTTAATGTGTTGCATATTTTATTAATGATGTCACCATCCATGTTGACTACTATGCCGGACATCAGACATACCTTTCTCATGAACTTGGTTATATCAACCGTCACACTCATCTCAGACTGACCTGTGAGTGTTGTTCGTGTTATCTTACCTTGTATGTTGTGATTGTCACATCTGTGTCGACTTCTCTACCAGAAGTTGTGCATGTCCTTTGTGTTGTGTGTTCCTATCCAAGTTTGTACCGATCAATTTCAACCTAGAACTCACCTTCACCTTCCTCTCCCTTTGAAGTGTTGGAACCTCTCATACTCATTCCTTGAATCACTGCATCAGTCACATCCTTGCTACTGACAGAGTTATTTTACTTGCCTCTGTGCAACATTGCGACCAAGGCATTACCTTACAACCCACTGCTAGGACTCCTACACCAAATGTTTTGAGGTCTAATTGGGACTTCTTATTGCAGAGATACCCTTGACATGTTGGTAGGTCCGACACCATCAACATTTATGGCTCTAGAAGGAGGGCATGATGACAAGTAGTGTCCTCTCATCCAGTTTTGAACCTTTTCATATCTTTCATGGAGTCTTGCATTCTTCTTGCCCTGAGGTGTTTTTCGAATCGTGAATATGTCTCCATCTCAAGGAAGATTTTCAATCTCTTTTCCACTCACACGTATGATGGGTAAGGCGAAGTGGCCTGGCTTGAGCACCTACATAACTTTCTTTCCATTATTTATGAGGAAGATGAGTTTACTAATGCATAGGTCAGTCTACTTATTGCATTCACACTTCACGAATCTCCATTTCTTTGGGTGCTCAACCTACTGGCTGACACTGTGCACTCATGTGAGCACTTCTGTGATGTTATTGAAGACACATTCTATCATTTTGATCCAGACCATCTTGACTAGAAACTGTTAGAACAACAGATGGCTCCGCATGAATCCATTATTGATTTTTGGTAACACTTCTATGACTTGCAGTTTCAAGCTCCGAGGAGCCAGATGAAGTTTTCTTATCATTGGGACCGGTTTGAGTATTGCCTTAAGAAATGTTCCTGTCCCAAGAGAAAGCTTGAGATCAAGCCTCGCTCAACCTTTTTCATTGATGGAACTGCACAATCTCATGTGGGAGTAGGAACTGTCTCAACAGACTGTTCACCTCCCTCTCATTCAACAGTTCCACCATTGCCCTATGATTTCGAGGATCATATTTACACACTTGTTCAGCCTTCACACCCTCCCAACATCACTCCACACATTTTTCACGCAAATTTGGTTGTGAGTCCTTCAAGTTCTCATATGAATTCTTTTCTTCGACCTCCGTCTTCACACCCAAGTGTTCCTCTAGATGATTTTGTCTTGTGTTCATCCATTCTGGACTCTTCACTTGTTGTGAATGAGGAACAACCCACTGACGGACTTGGTGTTGCACAACCAACATGCATTGTCATTCATGAAGAGTACAAGTGGGAGCTTGAGCATCAACGCTCAGAGAGGATGACTCCCTTTTGTCTGAGCCCCCTCTGTTCTTTCCTAACATCATTGGTGAAACTGTCATCCATGATTTTGCATGTGTGTCTTCATCTACGAATGCACCCATTGTTGATATTTCATAGGACACACTATATGTTAGCCCATCATCCAACAATGGATAATACCAATCATTCATTGAAAATACACTTGATCTTTCATCTTATCTTTCCAAAAACACGGAACGTGAACATCCTTCCTTCTCATCTACCCCTCTGTGTGATTCTTCAAATCATGAGGATGCCGACCAACTTCCTGATTTTTTTTATCTTGGTTGTCATGATTGTTATCGGGAAATATAGTGTCTATTTAGAGCTGCTAGTCCCACTAAGATGGGTAGCTATCTTAGAAACAAACAGATTAAAGTTACTTGTTTTTCCTTTACAAGTGAGATATGGGAAAGAAGCAGAGAGTACCAACCTCAGTCTTTCGCTTGGCTCCTTGCTTGTTTTATTTCCCCTTTGACAGAATCTCGCCACTGCCTCCTTACTTGTCCTGCTTCAAAGAGCACTTGTAGATTCACATCAGCATAATACCATCAAAGCATAGATATCTTTTACTGTAAAAAATATAGGATCAAATATATATTGACCATAAAAATGCATATATCAACACAATATTCATAGATACACAAGAATATGGAGGAAAACTCAAATAGATTTATTAGTAAAGGTAGTAGAAGAGATGATTACAACCACTTGGTCTGACCCAGCGCCATCCTCCCAGCTTGAAAGCCCTCTTCACCTCACACAAAGCAAGATCACCCAACAATGTCTTCAAAGAGAAACCAACAGCACCTCTTTGCAAATTACCAAATTCCAACCCTTGGATCTCTGGGATGAGGGATCCATTTATAGATATTTGCAGCTGGGTGAGTCAGCTTCTGGGATTTTTATTAGTGTCATATCTCTGATAGTTCTTGGTTCCACTTGGAGATTTCATGATCGCTTACTCATCCTTGGGTGCACTCAGGGAGGCAAATGTCAAATGAGAATCTTCTAGAAGATTCTCAGGTTCTCCACTTAGCAAACTGCTTGTGCCATTGGTCTACTCTCACTCATCACACCCTACAGAAGGGCTTTCCAATATGATCTCACTTTTTGCATGTGGCAGGTGAGATGCATCGCACCCTTTGCACTGGGCAGTCTGTATAGTCCTGCTTTAACCAGTTCTGAGTAGTTTTTCATGGAAAACTTATGGGAGATGATGTAATCAGCTGACCTTGCTCCTTTAAGGTATGAAAAAACACTTTTAGGGACTTATAAGCCCTTGGTTTATGTACATGTATGATTAGGGTTGTAGCGCCCAAATATTTCTATAATAATTTCCCACTAAAGCATGAGGTCGTAAATCTTTTGATGTCGGGTGAAATGCTTTATATTGAGGATCTGAGGTTTTTCGCACTGGAAGGTGACCTGTAATGAGGTAGAATACAATATATTATCTTCATAATATTTTCAATGTCTAGCTGAGGTGGGCATTCCCATGCTCAGCTTTGATAAATTCATTTTCATGTACATAGGACAGACAACCATTTGTGTGCAGACTGATGATTCTGGTAGAGCCATCATCCCTTAGTTTGGATGATTATCTGTGCAGCAATGATGTACATTTGATGTCTTTATTTTCCTGAATATATCACAGCCCAGATGGATGTAACTAGATCCGGGGTCTTCGAAACTTGTTCAATCTTCGCCCATAGTACAAGTCAATCCATATGAATAGATGTTCTGATGTCCAACATGGAAAGACAGCACCTGATTACCAGCCAATGATGTAAGATGTTAACAGACGCGAGAGGAATCACTGATAATGATGATGACCCTCAAGGTACTACAGTACAATTCACATGGTGTGAATACATTAGTAGATGTCAAACACCACACAAAGTCTTTCGGTCGAAGGCCATTAGTGTAAACTTGTCGCTGGAAGTGAGAAACTTGCCACTGAGGCATGCAAGCTTCAATTACTGGAAGGGTTGTCCCTAGGTCAGCTTCTTGGATAATGAGCTGATGTCAACAAGAAGTGACCCGTCATAGGAGGGCATTAATGGATCCCACATCTATGACACAGAACGGAGCAACTGATTTTTTAGAGGTGAAAACGATCTGATGATACAAGGTTCAGGGTGGAAGTCATGAAAGAATGAAGCGTGAAGGTAATTTAGTGGATGAGACACAAGCTGGGTAGGTGAATCCTCTGAGCAACTTCTCTTGAACATATCGGCGACACTGAAATGGGTTGGTAGCATTAACCCCAAAAGTGGATGGTATGGTGGGCCAATGGTGATATGACCGGTGAACGAAATAACCCAACCCGACTCAATCATGGTGATGGAGTGAAAGTGTCATGTTCAAGAGCGACTTGCTACCAATAAAGTTTCTTCAAGTTTTCTTCCCAATTTTCCCCAGTAATTTCTGACTAGTACCTCTTTATTTTTGTCAAGCTTGAGGAGAATAACATATTCTTGTTCTATAATTTGCCCTTCGGGAAAACCCGTTGCTATGTTTTAACGAGCCTAGCAACAGTGAAACTCGCTCTTGTCTGAATGGAAAAGTTTGTCACTATTGTTTTAATGAGTTTAATGACAAGGATAACTTGGTACTTTTCAATTTTAGAGATTCTGAAAAGAGACAGAAAGAAAACTCCAATATTCCTTTTTCATAATATAATCCCTTAAGTCCAAAAAAGTATAAAACAATGTGAAAGGGATGACTCTTCGATATTTTTAATGAGCCGAACAAGAAAAATGCTCGATATTTTTGTGTAATAATCCCTTAGGTCCAAACAGATTAAAATCTAGAGGAGGGATAGCACTTTCAATCACTTTAATGAGCTGGAGAGGCCAATTTCTTGGAAATATTTTCATATTTTATGAGTCAGATGAAAACAGCTTAACAAAGACTCATTTTTTGAGGAACGAGTGATGTTTTTAGATAGCAGCTGGTTCCAAGTAAGGTTTGGAACTTTCCAATCATGGCAGTGTAAAGAGGGTGGCTAATAGGATCACTTGTCGTAGTTGTTCCTCAAAAGGGGTAAACAATAAAATGGAGGCGAATGATCAACTAAAACGGAGTGGAGGTGATGGTAAGAACACGACCAAGGCTCAAAAGCTGATGATAATCTATTGGGTCCCTATAATACTAGTGATTACCCCATTACTATTGTAGGTATACCCCTTATTTATATTGTTGTGCCCCCATTGCCCCCATATTGTTATTAATGTGCCCATAGAATCCCTCTATTGTTATTTTTGTGGCTTTATATTATTATTGTTAGGTCGGCTGGATTATATTGTGATTCCTTAGACTGCTATATATAGAAAGGAGGTTTTGTCATTTGAATCATCAAAGAATTGTTCATTTATGTAATGTAAGGGAGGTTTCCCCCTCGAAGAGGCTGAATTCTAAGGTGTTGTTCTATCTTTTCTATCTTTTCTTGAGTTGGTTCCATAACATTTGGTATCAGAGCTTTGAATTCGAGGGTTTCGCTGCTCCAAACAGGTCATCGTGGAATTTCGCTATAACTTTTTTTCTGTGAAGTTTCTGAAGTTGAAAAAAAAGCCATTTGAGAAGAAATCGTGTCGAACCTTGGGTCCGAATTTCAGAGCTTTTCGCATGATATTTTCGGAGATATGATCTGAGGACGTTGGTCTTTTTGCAGACTCCTGAATTACACTCAAAACAGGTGACCTGGGGAAAATCATCATAACTTTATTTCTGAGCATCGAATTGAAATTATGTAAGAAGGTACAGAAAGAGGACGGACTGTAGTTTTCTTTTATATATTTTTCAGAGTCAAAGGTTTAAACAGTGACACGTGGCACTTCATACAAGTTCGCTCTACTGAACTAGTCTATAATCAGGTCACTGCGGGAGATTGTGCATAACTCTTTCTTGGAGAATCCAATTTGGATCAGATTAGTGGCATTGAAAAGGGACACAGAAGGCTACTGCAGGTCACAATTTCAGAACTAGATGATTCGAAATTACAGAGATACATCAGATTCAATATCAGGCTTCTATAAAGAAAAAAAGGTGTGTAGTTTTTTTTTTTAAATTTTTTCATAAGCTTGGTTTGAAGGAATTCAAAGGGCATAGTAAAGCATTATTATCGGTAACTGATGCCCCGAGGAAAGAAAATGAAAACACCTAGTAAGGAACCTGAAAGCTCTAGCATGACTCATGAAGAAGAGGAAGAAATGCTACATGATATATCAAAATTACAAGAACAAGTGCAACAAATGTCACACTCACAAAAGCTAACAGATGCTAAGATAAATGGCGTGGAATCTAAGATAAAGGGCATGGAAGCTAAGATGGATGATCTGAAGGCATATTTGAGGACAAATTTGAAGACAAAAATGGCAGATTTGAAGACAGATTTGACAAAGTTTCTACAAGAAATACTTACTAATGGTGAAAAGGTTGTAAAGGAAACTCATGATGTGAACAAAAGAAATGTTAATCATGATTCCATAGACTCTAATGTTGGATCAAAGACCCACCATATTCCAAAAATCGATATGAGGAAGTTTGATGGCAAGGATCCCGCCACATGGATATTATAGATGGAGCAGTTCTTCGATCTCAATAATGTGCAAAACACACAAAAGGTACGTATGGAAACTTTATATTTGGAACCAAATCAGTTTGTATGGTATCAATGGCTTTGCTCTCGTAAACAATTTATCACGGGCAATTTTTACGGAAGAATTGATAGCACATTATGAGGATACAAAAAGCAACACTTTTTTTAGCCAATTGATAAGTCTCAAACAAAAGGGTTCAATAATGGAGCACATTGAGGAGTTCCAAAAATTGAACATAAGGGTAAAAGATATTCCAGAGGAGCATAGGATTGATGTGTTCATAGGGTCTTTAAAGGATAATATCCAACATGATGTTCGACTTTGGGAACCTGATTCATTAGAGAAGGCATTCAGGTTAGCAAGAAAAATGGAAAGAAAAATTATGGCAACCAAGAAGCATACCACTCACAACTATAAAGACGGAAGTGTTGTTGCCCCTAGTCTTCCACAACCTATAAGGTTGACACCACAAAAATTGGAAGAAAAAAGAGCAAAAGGGCTTTGTTATATTTGTGATAGCAAATACACTAAAGGTCATAAGTGTGCTGAGAAAAAATTATTCTACATAGATTGTGAAGAGGAAGAAGAAAAGGAGCAAGAAAGGTCAAAAGAATAGGATATGCTCCAGGAACAAAGCCTAGATGAAGAACAAATAAATCTGACCATATCTTGTAATGCATTGGCGGGAATTACCACTCCTCAAACCATCAAGATAGAAGGACAAATCAAGAAGAAAAAGGTAATAGTGTTGATTGATTCAGGAAGCACCCACAATTTTATTCATTGTAGGGTAGCAAAAGAATTGAATTGCTTCCTATATCCAACACCAGAGTGTCAAGTGATGATTGCAAATGGAGGAACAATAAATTGCTCTGGAAAGTGCCATAATATCAAGCTATCCATGGGAGAATATGTATTGACTAGCCCAATGCTTTCCATTCCAATGGGAGGTGTTGATGTTGTACTAGGAGTCCAATGGCTACAATCCTTGGGTACAATAGCTTTTAATTTTCAAGAACTTTTCATCAAATTTTCTATGGAAGGAAAGGAAGTTGAATTAAGGGGTATTGCAGGGAAACATAAAAAGATAATCAGCTCTAATGGTATGACAAAGCTTCTAGAAAAGGAGCAAAGGGGTGTAATTGCACAATTATGTTCGCTAGATGTTTCCACATTAGAATCATCTATTTCTCCAGATCTCCAAAAAGTCCTGGACAATCATTCCAAGGTATTTGAGACTCCCAAAGGTCTCCCACCTATGCGTGATCATGATCATGCTATTCATCTGATTCCAGGAAGTGTTCCTCCAAACATCAGGCCGTACAGATATCCCTATGTCCAAAAAAGTGAAATTGAACGTATGGTTGCAGAAATGCTAGAGGCTGGTATAATTCAACCGAGTCAAAGTTCTTTCTCTGCTCCAGTAGTATTGGTGCAAAAGAAGGATGGATCATGGTGCATGTGTCCGGATTATAGGGAGCTCAACAAGCTCACTATTAAAGATAAGTTCCCCATTCCTGTCATTGATGAATTACTGGATGAATTGCATGGATCAATTTACTTCACCAAGTTGGATCTTCATTTAGGATATCATCAAATCAGAATGAAGATTGAAGACATTCCGAAAACGGCATTTAGAACTCATGAGGGTCATTATGAATTTTTGGTCATGCCTTTTGGCCTTACCAATGCACCTTCAACATTTCAAGGTTTGATGAATTCAATTTTCAAACCATTCCTTAGAAAATTTGTGTTAGTATTTTTTGATGATATACTTATCTACAGCAAGTCTTGGAAGGATCATGTTGAACATGTTGACAGGGTGCTACAACTATTGGAGGAGAAACAATTATATGCCAAAAGATCCAAATGTTTTTTGGAGTCCAGGAGGTGGAATATTTGGGTCATATTGTATCTCATGAAGGAGTTAAGGTAGACCCTAGCAAAATTAAAGCCATTAAGGAATGGAAAATCCCCACATCCATAAAGCATTTGCGAGGATTTCTTGGTTTGACAGGGTATTATCGCAAGTTTGTTAAGAATTATGGGAGAATAGCAGCACCTCTAATGACATTATTGAAGAAAGATGCATTTTCATGGACTCTGGAAGCAACAAAGGCCTTTGAACATCTTAAAGAGGCAATGTGCCAAGCACCGGTCTTAGCTACACCGGACTTCACAAAAACCTTTATTGTGGAATGTGATGCTTCAGGAAATGGAATTGGTGCTGTTCTAATGCAAGATGAAAGACCCATTGCTTTTGAAAGTCGTCCAATCAAGGGAAAGTTTTTAAGAAAAGCTATTTATGAGAAGGAAATGTTGGCAATACTCCATGCACTTAAGAAATGGCGACCCTACCTAATGGGAAGACACTTCAAGGTAAAAACGGATCATGATAGCCTTAAATACTTTTTAGAACAAAGATTATCCTCTGAAGAGCAACAAAAGTGGGTCACAAAGATGTTGGGTTATGACTTTGAAATCATCTACAAAAAAGGGAAGCAAAATGTGGTGGCAGATGCACTCTCAAGAAAGGATGAGGATGTGGAAGCATTGTTGTGCGCTATTTCTATCATCCAACCAGATTGGATAAATGAAGCAAGGGAGGAATGGAAGAATGACGAAGAAGTGTGGGCACTTATTCGAAAGCTACAACAAGATTCCAGTACGTCTGATACATTTAGCTGGAAAAATGATTCGTTATGGTACAAAGATTGCTTATACCTCTGTAAGAATTCCTAGCTAAAACAAAAGATTCTTATGGAATTGCACACTTCTCCCTTAGGAGGGCACTCAAGATTTTTAAAAACTTACCACAGGGTTAAGAAGGAATTTTTTTTGGATGGCCTTAAATCAGATATTCAAAAGTTTGTGGCAGAATGTTTGGTTTGCCAACAAAATAAAGTTGAAACAATTAAGACACCGGGTCCAAGCCAACGTTGGGAGGGGGTATCAATGGATTTTATCACAGGTTTACCCAATTCTGAGGGAAATAATGTCATCATGGTGGTAGTTGACAGACTTACCAAGTATGCACACTTTTGTGCATTATCACATCCATTTAAATCCAGTACAGTTTCTACTGCATTTATGGAAACAATTCAAAAGCTACATGGAAACCCAAAGATTATTGTAAGTGACAGAGATCCCATTTTCACTGGAAATTTTTGGACAGAATTATTTTCTCGTCTTGGTACTCAGTTAGCTCATAGCTCATCTTATCATCCTCAATCTGATGGGAAAACTGAGATAGTAAACAAATGTTTGGAAGGATATCTTCGTTGCTTTGTATCTGATAAACAGACACAATGGGTCAAATGGTTGCCTTTGGCTGAATGGTGGTATAACACTTCCTTTCATACAGCAACAAAAATGACCCCATTTATGGCACTTTATGGGTATCAACCACCATCCATCACATCATATTTAAGAGAAAATTCTAAGGTTCAGGCAGTGGAACATCACATCGAACATCAACAACAAGTCCTCCAACTCTTAAAGGATAACCTCGTGTTGGCACAGAATAGAATGAAACAACAGGTAGATCAACATCGCAGTGAAAGAAGTTTTGATGTAGGTGATTGGGTATTCCTACGGCTACAACCATATAAGCAAATGTCCCTCAAGCAAGCTAAGAAGGATAATAAATTATCACCAAAGTATTATGGTCCGTACAAGGTGTTGCAAAATATTGGTACTATGGCATACAAATTGGAGCTTCCTGCAGCTTCTCGATTGCACCCAGTTTTCCATGTTTCATGCTTAAAGAAGGTTATAGGCGACAAGCTCCCAGTTCAAACAATATTTCCAGAACTTGACGAGGAAGGAAAAATTATATTTTAACTGGAAGCAGTTATAGAAACAAGAACTCGACAGCTATGAAATCGATCAATTTCAGAGTACCTTATCAAGTGGAAGAACTTATCCGCTGAAGATTCCACATGGGAGGATGAGAATTTTATGCATAAATATCCAGAACTACTCAAGCGTTGAGAAAAACACTTTTTTGAAGGAGAGGGGCATGTTGGGTCCCTATAATACTAGTGATTACCCCATTACTATTGTAGTTATACCCCTTATTTATATTGTTGTGCCCCCATTGCCCCCATATTGTTATTAATGTGCCCATAGAATCCCTCTATTGTTATTTTTGTGGCTTTATATTATTATTGTTAGGTCGGCTGGATTATATTGTGACTCCTTAGACTCCTATATATAGAAAGGAGGTTTTGTCATTTGAATCATCAAAGAATTGTTCATTTATGTAATGTAAAGGAGGTTGCCCCCTCAAAGAGGCTGAATTCTAAGGCGTTGATCTATCTTTTCTACCTTTTCTTGAGCTGGTTTCATAACATAATCATTCACAATGGTTATTTACTGGAGGTGGGTTCATTTTTTAATGAGCTTAAACTTTGGTGGAACATATGCTCATTGCTAGGTTTTATTTTTTAATGAGCTTGAACTTCCCGTAAAATTTCTCGTGATAATGGTCATTCATATTAGATTCACCGCTAACACTATGTTCTTTTGAGGGCCATACTACCTATTCAATTTCTCCATCAAAATGATTATAAATGAGGACATATGCTTGAAAGATGAGTTAGAAAACCAATTCCCTACTTAAATTACGTGAAAGGTAACTTAAAAATAGTTTTCTACGCCTCATTTTACCATGTCATTTGGAGTTGTGACTGTTGGAGCTTTGGAGGTGTTTTCCCCTTTGATTTTCACCAGTTGATTCTGGGAGATTCTGTGGATGATTTTTGGTGCCGTCTGGACTAGGTAGGAGCTAAACCTGAGCACTTCAATTTCATTCTTTCCTTTTTGGATTCTGAGCATGTTTTCCTGCTTTTCTGGGCCCCTGGTGTTTGAACATTTTGTTTTGCCCCCATTGAACTTAGTGTATATCGAAAGGTGTGACGCATCTTAAGCTAGCCACTGGCCATAATGTATGCATCACACTGTGTACACATATAGGGTGCAATGGACACAAGGAGGAAAACTTTTGCACTGATTTTTCATGGAAATTTTGCCTGTCTTTTGCCAAATTAGGACCCTGATTCTTCTCTTGTTTTTTTTCCAGAGATTCATCAGAGAAAAATGGTTGTTACATGGTGTGAACATGAGCATGAAGAAGAGGAAATGGTTGCCCTACATGATCCAGGTATGGTAACTGCATTGCGGAACTGTGGCTTGCTCAAGTTCTTCTGCATTTCTAACATGAGGCAACAAATCAACTTGTTGCAATATTTTCTCGATGCATGGGATCCTACCAACCAAATGTTCTAGATAAGAGGAAAATCCATCCCCATGACTGTTGAGGACATCTACTTTTTGACCGGTTTATCGAGGCGTGGTGCCCCTCTCTCACTATCAGGTTCTGCCTATGGGGGTGAATCTGTGAGGGATTGTATTCGCCGATACTGTAGGGAAGGATCTCAGCCGAGTAGGGACAGTGAGATCAATATCTGAGATGTCATCGAACAACCTTTGAGGACTATTTTATTCACCTTTGTTAGATTGGATGGTAGAGCTGCCCTTCACTTGGCCAATAGGTACTCTATTCAGTATGCCTTGGAATGTCTCAAACCCAAGGTATTCAACTGTGTGATGCAGTACTTCTAGTTATCAAAGAACATCTTACCAAGGTGAGAAATGGAAGATCCAAGAACTTTGGCTATGGTTCTATTCTAACTGCTTTCGTCGTGGAGAAGATCCCACTGATGCAGCCACAATACATTTCACTTGGCCTACCACCAGCGACTGAGCCACGGATGTAGAGATGGGTCGACCTTATGGCCAGACATGCTGGTCAACCGTAGGTTTCATTCTCTGATGCCTTCTTTGAGTGGTTCAACCATCAGCAGATGGTTTATGCCGAGTATCCATATGCTGGGATGGATTTTTGGGGTGGCCCGGATTTGGTGCTGCTGGCTGGCGAGCGATGGGGTGTCATAGGTAAAAATCTCTAACGATATCTCTGTTTATTGTTTTCATAATTTTCTTGTGCTTTTTAACTGTTTATCAAGAGTAATCAAAACTCGTGATTATGTAGATATTGGGCTAGTGTGACTAGCAGTGCGCCTGAGAGGAGCAGTTGTCGTTCCAGTAGGAGAGGCTATAGGGAGGGCCATTTTTCGCGACCTGGATGTATCTGAGACCCTTGCAGGGTTGGAGGATTAGATCGAGGGTCTCACCCTTGGTATTTCGGATGTGAGGACCGATGAGTTGCCTCTGAGATTACAGCGCCATACCACTGGCGTGCCAAGCCGATGGACCAGGCTCTTACGCATGATTGCATAGGGGGTGACTACTTATCATGAACACCATTAGATTAGGGTGCCCCCTTGCATTTTGAGTTTTTGGGTCATATGACCGATTTTGTCCTAGACATAGAACACTATGTACAAACTATAAACAATTATATATATATTTTTGATTTTCAGAGCTTTATTTCGGTTAAGTTATATTATCTTGATGCAGTTTATTGATAAAATGATTTTCTTTTACAAATGTTGCAAATGTCTGTCTAACACATAATTTGCTAATGAATTGGTTAATGTGTTTAAGTTTTTGGAAATATGTTGATATTGAATAGAATCAAACTATCTTTCCAAAATCTTGACCCTTAGGAACATGCGATATATAGCTGGATTCTGAATGGAATAGATGCCTATAAGTTGTAGAATGATGAGCTATGAGTCTAGCCTAACGACAAGTCGGCGTATGCCATGCGCGATGGCATCAGAGAGGAGTTCTATCAATGCGCTATATTCAGCAATGTTGTTCATTGATTAACCAATACACACCCCTCTAAAACTTACTAACTCGCCACTTGGATCAAAGATGGCCCAAGCTATAGAGGATAGGTTCTGCGTACTACGACTCGCTCTATCGGCATGTCCAACAAATGATTCCAATGGGTTCGACATCTGCAAAAAAATGCAAAAGTGGATTAAATAACCAAAATGATCACTCTTAACGAAAACAAAAATGTAACAAAACCATATGAAGAGGTTACCATGCCGAGTCGAGCATAGTAGCGCTTAAGGTACAACCCGTTTCGGGGTTGTGATAGTGGAATTCCGTCATAATCTACTAGCTCGTAGGCTCCTTTTGGTATAGGGACCCATCCACAAAGACTGGAACTTACCTTCTCCCAATTTATCAGATTCCTAATCATAGAGCAAGACCAGATCACCTTTTGAGAAAACACGTAGTTTGATATTCTTGTCAAATTGGCTTTGACTTGTTTCTTATGCACTTCGTTAGCCAAGGTGGCGTCATGACGAGTTTCATCCAGTTGGATTAACTCTAAGAAACAAGCTTCTTCCTCTGAAGTTCCACGGAGGAGGTCGACTGCGAGCTTGAGAGACGAAATCTCACACTGAACTGGTAAGATCACTTCCAAGCCATACACTAGCTAAAAGGGTGTAAACCCTGGTCGCATTTCTTACCGACGTCTGGTATGCCCACAAGGCTGAGTACATGATTAGATGCCAACTCCGTTTATGGACTCCAATCATCCTTTGTAGCATGTGTTTCAAGACTTTGTTGATCACTTCAACTTTCCCGTTCACTTGCGGATAATATGGAGTAGAGCTGTCGTGGGATAGTCCTAATTTGGCGACCAATTCAACCATCATGTGATTGCGGAAATGCGATCCATTATTTGTGACTATGGCTTGTGGAATGCCGAACCAGGTGACTACATGATTGAAGAAGAAAAGAGTGGATGTTTCGCCACTGTTTTTTAATGTAGGCAGTGCCTCGGCCCATTTCATAAAATAGTCAACTGCAACTATGATATACCCATGCCCCCTGGCCGAGGTGGGGTTACATTGCATGAAATATATGCCCCATTTGGAAAATGGCCCAACAACAACTACTGGCTACAGAGGTGTGGGTGGTATTCTGGTTTTGCGGTCGAAGATTTGATAAGCATGGCAACTTCTGACTGCGATTATGCAATCTTTGAACATTGTTGGCCAGAAGTATCCTACTTGTAAAATCGTTTGTGCTGTAGAATAACCAGATTGGTGCCCCCCACATGCGCCTGAATGACAATCATTCGGGACTTTTTCAGCCTCCTCATGGGTGAGGCACCTCTGCAGAATAGTATTGACACCACGACAGTAAAGCGTATCACCGACGATCATGTAGTCTTTTGCTTGGTATCGAGTACGTCACTATTCTGAGCGAGAGGTATTAGACATATATGTTTGGGTCTGGAGATAAATGATTATATCTCCATACTACGGATCGCTTGAAGATATCAAAAACAAAGATTCATCCATGATTGTTGCTTTGGATGTTGAATCGTTGGACGATGATGGGAAATCACATAGTAACTCTGTGAAAACTAGAGCTTTCTTTGATTTGGATTTTACGAATTCCAGATCAAACTCTTGCAAAATTGCTATCCATTTTGAATATTTTCCCCCAAGCAACTGTTGCGACAAGATATAAGTCATGGGGTTGCAATATGAAAAAACGGTAGTTTTTTAAAAGAGAACATAGTGTCGAAATCTTTGTATTTCTTGAACAATAGCGAGAGCTAGCTTTTCAACATATAAGTACTTGATTTCTGTATCATTTAAGTTTCGACTTAAATAATAAATAGGATTCTTGATTCCATTGTCTTCTTGAACTAAAACCATTGTGATGGTCGTATCTACTGCAACCAGATACAGGTTAAATTCTCTTTGGTAGTTAGGAGCGTACATTAATGATGATTTTATTAGGGATTCCTTTAGAGCATCAAAGGAATTTTGTGCGACCTGATCCCAGTTGAAGGGTACTTCTTTTTCCAAAAGATGCATATAACCTTTAGCAAGTTAGGCATAGTTTGGAATGAACCTTCTGAGAAAGTTTTCTTTCCTTTGGAGTTTCTGAATCTGAAGAAAATTTGAAGGTGGAGGCAAATCAATGATTGCCTGAACCTTACATGGGTGGAGGCGAATTCTATCCTTAGAAACTACAAAGCCAAGTAAACGACCAGAACTGATGCAAAACACACACTTGTGCAGATTGAGTCTTCTTTTGTAGTGTCAGCAACGTAGAAATATTGCTCTCAAATGCTGCGGATGATCGGTCCGATTTTGTGAGTGAGCCAGAAGATTGTCAAGGTATGGTTGAACGATGTTCTTCATGTCATGGAAGGAATAATTCATTTCCCTCTGAAAAGTTTCCCTTGTGTTCTTTAAATCAAAAGGTAGCTTACGGTAGGCGAATGTGCCCCACGGACAAATATATGCAGTCTTTGACTGGTCTTGTGGGCGGATATTTATTTGATTATACCCATAAAATCCATCCATAAATGAAAATATTTCTCATCTGGCGCATTCATCAATTATCTGGTCAATGAAGGGTAAAGGATAGTTGTCCTTTGGACAAGCTTGGTTTACATCCTTGTAATCGACGCACACTCTAATTGTTCCTTTCTTTTTCATCACGGGAACAATGTTCGATACCTAATCAATTAGAGGAATAACTTGAAAAAGAGAGCGTAATATACTTCCAGTTCTGAAGAAGAACAAGATTTTCCAACATGAATATTTTCTACAACATCTGGTCTAGTCAAGATATTTATGATGATAGTTTCTTCAATATTGGACAGATTTCGCTCAGAATCCACCATGTTTACAGCATTTGATAGAAAATCAAAAACTGATGGATGATTAAGGTCACTGGAGTAATCTTCGTTGTAATCTGGAAGATGGGAACGATGGTGGTAATCTTCCCATGGTGCTCCCTGTATGTTCATTGACTGAACAATTCCTTCGTCTATAGAATCTACTTGCGACCAAGGATCTGAAGAGGTACCATACTCCTTAGACCTATCTAGCCAAATGCTTGATGAACATTCATTGGGGTTTGCCTCCCATGCTGAGAATATTGATTGCTACAATATTTCTATTGGACATGGAGGCAACGCCTGGTGATGATCCATGCTAATATCGTGTTCGGACATCTTTTGAATGGAAGATACCATATTTCAGGTTCCCACCGTTGCCCCTTCCACCAAGTTGTTTGGAAGCGGTAGGGAAAACGTACCCATCAATGTAGGGTCTTTTAGTAAGCCTACTCAAATATTTTGAAGTGACTGAGAGCTTTCGTGGATCATCGGAATGCTTCCCGTAACTTGCTAGCTGTTGGGGAGGAATGTCTATTGGTCGACGATTGTAATTCCCCCTTGAAAGGGAAATGCAATATTTCTGAAGTATGTCAACACAACGGCAACCATAGCATAAATCTAGGGCCTTCTCAGTAGGATGTTGTAACGAAGGTTTCTATCGATAAATTCCACATCAATTTCTACTATTTTGCTCCCCAGTTCGACTTGCAAGTTACTAAAAATGTCATATTGAGTGTATGTTCATCCAATAAATGCTTTTGACGTCGTCGATGATCGTGAAAAGGGTGGTGAGCCTAAATTTTTCCAGCAACTCAATGACATAATACATGTAGATGCCCCCTCATCAATAATTGTTCGATGAACAATTTTGTTGAGGGCTTTCACTTGAATGAGGAAAGCGAGTTGAGCTGGTAACTGCGGGTCATATCCTTTATGATTAAAGGCCATAATATTGGAATCCATTGGGTCAATCCCACCTATTGCTGATAATAAAGCTTGCTTTTGGGAGGGGCAATTTTGTAGTACCTCAAGTGTCGACATAGCGGACAGAAATTGGGCCAGGTCCTCTACTATATTATAAATATGTGCTGTTCTGGCACGAGGATTAAATGTCGATTTGTGTACAACTCCGTTTGGTGGCTTTATCGTTAGCTCAGGAATGATGGGTGGTGTTAGCACTTGAATTTGGCCTCAGGCTGAAAAATACAAAATCCAAGGCAACATCAAACCATTTAGCCTCGTAGCTGGTCCTATGGGGCAGGAGAGGGCTCTCTCCGGGTCTATCTCGGCAAAAGGTATTCAAAGGGCAGAGATGACCATTAAAGAACACTCATTTTAGGCTAGTAAACTGATTGAGAAGGTTTGATTTCAGATTTTTAGGGTTTCGGTGGAAAACAGAGGGAGAGCAATTTCGAGTGCGGGGATGGGACACAACTTTTGCAGAGGTCTTTTTGGGGCAAGGTAGGAGATTGTCTTGATGCCTTTGATTTAAGTGAATGGATAGGAATGACCGGTGAGGAGCTATTGAGAGCAAGAAACCATTGAGAGTTCTCTTTAGACAGAGGAAAACATAGATATTAAGCAAACTTAAAGGCAGAGCATATAAATTATGAATTCTACCTTAACACTTTATTTACTTAATATGCAGAAAAGAGAAATAGGAAATTTATACACATAACAAATTTTACAAGTACATGAGAGAAGCACACCATCAACAAAAATAACCACAGGAATCCCAAATAGTGCTGCAAAACCCTGGTCTTTCCTTTGCCAAAATTGTAGAGATACAAAGTGTAATACAATAGAAGCTTATCCCTCAAGAGTTCAACCTCTCCAACCCCTGAAAATGACTAAGAAAATATATAATATAGGCAATCTAACACATTCCCTTGCCTCTAGGGGTAGAGCTCATCATCCTAGGAGCTGTTACAACCAATTCTAAACAAAGCACTACAATCTAGGCAGTCAAAACAGCTTGCCTCTATAAGCTAGGAAACCAATTCATTCATTAAATGTTTGCTATTTCATGAATGAATCTTCTAGAATAGGTAGATAAGTATCATGTCAACATGAAAATACATTAATTACATCAAAGAGGGTGAAAAATCCCATCACAAGTCAAAACTTGTCAAAGCTGGGCGAATTCCTGAGCTGTAGATGAAAATTTGAGAAAATGTGTTGATGTGTAGCGCCCCAATCCTGAACGCGTAATGCGCCTTTGAGCCAACGTTTGAGGCACTTCTCGGCATCCAAATGAGGAAAAAGTAGGCTTGTTGGAAAGTACTAGATGTCTACTTTTCAACCCAAGTCACATTTCTCAATTCGGGGGTCATTTGCCCCTCCAAAATTGCAATCTCCCAAGACTGCTTCCTGTGTGTCCAAAAAGTGGCAGAAAGTCATTTTTTGCATGTTTTTTGACCTTCTGAGGGCTCAAAACCTGATGAAATGTCTTGGCCATTGATGAGAAAGTGTAACTTTTCATGAAAAATCCAAAAATGCTGAGTTTTTGAGGAATGGACTTGCCCATCTTCAGGGTAGCACGTGGCGCGCTACGCGTTCAGAGCAAAAACCTGTGTTTGGCACAAAAAATTCACAATTGACAAAATTTTCTCCAAATTTCTTGAAATTTGGGCTGGGAGTCCCCAATAAAGTACCATGCTAATTCAAAAAGGCTTTGGCCAAAATTTGGAGTGGATCGGGCCTTTTCCGTCGTTTTAGTGCCTTGGCCAGTCTCCTTGGATCTGGCGATTGTAATTTTGACATTTCTCTAAAACCATGACACCTGTGCAAAAAGTGAAGGAGGTTTTTCTTCCTTGGCCTGTTTTGGACGAAAACCTCTCTCAGGTTTCCAAAATTCATCTTTGATTTCTCTGAAACGGCTTTTGAGTGAAACTTATCCCGATGTGTGGAACAAGGGATTTTGTCGAAATGAAGTGAAATGAAGGGGATAAGAGGCTTCTAAATTCTTGGGGAAATTTTTGGAAGTAGGGAGGGATGTTAGGAAGTAGGGGAAAGTGGAATCGTGGAGATCGAGTGAGGGGAAGGGGTCCAAAAGGGCAAAACACAGGCCCAACCTAGAAAATTGCTAGGTTGTAGCAAGAAACTAGGGTTTGTGCCAAAATGAGGAATTTGGCGGATCTAAGGGATGGGAAGCATTTAATAAGGTATTTTAAGGATAGGGGAAGGTGTATGAACATCAGGATACAATTTTTTCCGATGATTTGACCGTCCAAGAGAAATTACCTCCAAAACCCTAGGAGAGGGAAATGAACCTTACCAAGGCGCAACTGAAGCATGAACAAGGTGTAAAATGACTCATTCGACACTGACATGATAATGAAAACCCTATGAATGATGATAGACTCAGCTGAATAGTGACATAGATTGTCATTTGGGCAACTTTGAAAAGAGTGAGATCAAACCCTATACCTAATGCCTAGTGACCAAATTTTGCTTGAAGACTCACTGAAATGACAAAATTTGACCTTGAGACTCTAAGACCACTTTGTAAGAGCATATTTGATCATTGGAGGAAGGCTGGAAAGATTGACACTAACATTGGCTCCAATGGGGATGGTAGCTCCTTGGAGGTGCCAAGAACCGCAGATCTCTGTAAGAGCTAGACAGTGCCTTCATCCATTGAGCAATGGAGTCAAAACTCAAGTTGAAATGCATGACTGAAAACTGATGACTTGACAACACAAATTGACTCTCACTCAACTAAAAACTGACTCAATACTTAAACACAACTGACAAACTGGAAATGATGCTCAAAGTGGAGCTTATTCATCAAAACCTACTCTAACAGTTTCATTCATCACCTGATCAAGTGAAATGAAACAACCAATGCAACCAAGTAAATATTCCATCTGCTCTTCGAATTTTCCACAAGTGCTCACTTATGAACAATAAGAGAGAACTATTGAAAGGAAACTCCCATGATAACTTAGAAATAGATCCGTTGAATGATATGAATTCTCTATCCGCCTCCAAAAACACTGCATAAGGATCTTGAAATTCAAGCACACTGGAACTTAGCTCATCCAATGGATTACTTCTCTTTTCCTCATACCATGAATGCAAACTTTGATACGAGCTTTGTGACAATACCTCTGCTGAAAATGAGAAAGAAACCGGTTGCCGGATCAAATTCATATCAGCACATGTTTCAAACTCACATGTAGTCAATGGGGAAAGACTTTGACTGCAAACCTCATCCAAAACATCAGCTATTGGATCATGAAAAAATTGAAAAGACTGTTGTAATGTATCCATTGAAAATGTATGACATCCTTCTAGCTGTTCATCTTTTTCTTGAGAGATTTTACGAAGATTCTGCCTTATAAATTGAAATGCTTCGAAACAAAAGGGTATAGAATCTTCTTGCATCATCAAATCATGTATTTCGTCTTCCACAACTTCATCTGTAATATGCCCTTCAATTTCATTTGGTAGCTACAAATCTGATGCTACAGGCTGCTCAAGAATTTTTTTATCTGTCTCATCCTCAACATTAACACTGAGAGATCGCTGATTTGTTATAGGCTGTTCATTTGAAGATTTACTATGCAATCTACCCTTCAAAAACTGAAATGATTCAAAACAGAATGGTACATAGTCTCCTTGAAACATTAAATTATGTGTGTCCATTTCCAAGTTTTCAGCTGCAACTTGACAATCAATGGCTTTCGGGGGTTGCAAATCTGAATATGAGAAGTCTTAAACAAAATTTCCATTGCTCTCAAGATGATTCAAATCAAGACTTGTTGACATTTGATTTCTGATTGCATGGTAGTTATCTCTGATGAACTGAAACAAATCAAAACAAAAAGGCAAAGATCCTTCACTTACTTCAAACTTTGATGCACTTTCCTCATCATTTTGTTGGCTAGTTGAATTGTTTATTGATTAAACATTCAAGTACCACATTAATTGTCAACCTGGGAAAGTCTTTTTATTGCAAAGGCTACCACGTACTGTATGTACTTACTCCTAAAAGCATTAAAAAGCTATAGTATACGTAATCCTTACGCTAAGTTATCATTGTACTGTTAAAATGAAAGTAATTAATTAAGATTACAAATCTGAAAAGCGAAATGATGGATGCTCTGTTGGCAGAGGATCAGGACCCTATCCTCCAGGTGAGGACGTTCAGCACCTGCCTCTGTAACCAGATTGCTAACACACACTGCACTCAAATTCACCGGTGAAATACCCTTGCACAACTTCAAGCAATGAATGAAACAGAGTACTAGCAAAGCGGAAATACTAGAGGTAATGCTACAGAGTCCGAACAGAGTACCAGCAGAAAGAAACTATCACACACTAACACACTGTAACAGGAAAGTAAATGGGTGAATCTTGTGAGGAAGGCGGGCCCAGTCCCTCTCACAAGATTCCCCAGAACACGAAGACTAGATTAAGTGCTCAGAACAATTCTCTATTCATCTGCCAAAAGATTCAAGTACAATAAAGTTCAGACTTGCTGATGTCTCTCAAAATCTCTCTTACAAATTACACATTAACCCCCTTCTAATGTAGATGTCTCCTCTTTATAGAGGAGACATCTATTACAATATATCATTACAGTTCATTCAGTTAACCCATTTGATCAAAAATAAGAGTTACAGACCGTTGTTACAACAATATAACAACATATTCTTTCTTAAGTTCTGGCTATTACACAGCTGGTAGCTGTCTTCGACCATCTTCTTGGGATCTTCACATTCCTTTGCCGTTTCCCCATGCTGTTCCTGATTTAAGCAGTGGTAATTGTGTTCTACCCGCTTTAGATAGTTGTAGATCGTACCGCGTCAGCGTTCTTCAGATGGTATCCGGTTGTTATTTCTAGCTGTTGCAAAATAGCCTGCTTTAGATGGTTGTTGTTATTGACTGTAGCAACTGCGTAGTTGCTGCTTCTCGTGTTGCAGCAACAGCGTAGTTGCTGTTTTTGGTGTTGCAGCAACTGCGTAGTTGCTGTTTCTGGTGTCACAGCAACTATAAATTATAATTCCTGCAGGCTTAAGACAATTACTTGACAATTTAATCAGCTTTTCCAAGATAAATATAAAGATACTCACGAATATGCAATGAACAATTAAACATATAGATATGCGGAAAGTCACTTCGTACCTTAGGGTGATTAAGTCATTATGTAATCAAAGCTTATAACTTATGACTGAAAAGGATAATATTAAGGCAAAAATATGAGGTCAAAATAGGTCAATTCTGAGCCCTAACATCCCCCCCAACTGAAGAGATTACTTGTCCCTATGCAATGGCTACTCTGAGTCTGAGTCGGAGTACTGGGATGAACAATGTAGATTACTGAGACAATAGTTATAGGAAGTGGCATCAAACTTCTTTCTGAATCCACAGGCAGTCTGTATTTGCCTCCATGCTGCTGCTTCTTCCCTGCTGGACAATCCAAACTGTCCTTTATACTGTTCACCAGACAGCCATAAAAGTGGAAATCTAAATCTGTAACCCATCCAATTTTCAACACAGTGCTGTATGCAATTAACATAATGAGGTGCCCTTGAGAGTGCCACCTGCAAATTAGGTGGGTTATAAGGGTGGTATTCCTACCTCTCCTTGGGGCAGTTCTCCCAAAACAGTTTGTTTGCTTTGACAGCCAAGGATGCCTTAGTCTTTACATAATGCTGACAGTCTTTCAGGACCATTGTTTGCAGTTGCTTAACATGGTCCTTCATTTCAGGATCACTTACCATGCTCAGGCGTTGTGCAATAAAGGTGGCTGCGTTCTGCGGTTCAGCTCTAATCCACAGAAGACAATTCTGTTCATTATGCTGAGCTGAAGCAAAGGCGTTCTGCCATGTAAGTTGATTAGCTAAAAAGGAGATAAAGGCTCTCAACTGTATGTCGCCGACTACAGGAATCATATTCATATTTCTTTCATCGGACATGGCTTCATTATGGAGATAGAGCTCGCATAACAAATGTTGATCGTTTTTAGGTGCCTCTACAAAGGTTTGCATAAACTGCTCTGACGTAACTACCTGATGAGGTCTACCTTCTTTGACAGCCTTTATCTGCAAAAATGTGAGTCTTTCCCTTAAAAATGTTGCATAATTAAAAGAGGGTTTTCTTGCAGCAAGTAGTCTTTGAAACAATTCAAACATCTGGGTCAATCTGGCTTTAAGTTCCTTGATTTCTTTATACTGGGCTCTGCACTGTTCAAGTGCTTCCCAGTTCTTGTATGCGTGACTAAACCAGATCCCTTTTTGCTGCTGGAATGCCTTACCTTGTGACTGCTCATATTCCCTCCACCATTGTCCCTTCAATGTTTCAAAGCTATTTGTTTTTGTGCATACATCAGTAATGGAGGGAAGCTCTGTCTGTGTAAAGGCATCCACAAGGATAACCTGCTCTGTAGGAATAGTCTGGGATGATCCAACATCTTTTTCTTCATTTCTAGCTAGTGTCTCTTCTTCCTGTTGTACTGATTCATTTTGTTCCATGGTGATTTGGGTGGGCTGGGGTGAGTCTGTGCCTTTTTCCTCATTTCCTTCTTCTTCTTTTTCTTCTTCTTTTTCTGCTTCCTGATTTTCTTCTTCTTTTTTTGCTTCCTGATTTTCTTCTTCTTCTTTTTCCTGATTTTCTTCTTGTTTTTCTGCTTCCTGATTTTCTTCTTCTTTTTCTGCTTATTTGGCAATTTGAATAGAGTTGGATGAGTCTGATTTTTCTTCATTTCCTCCTGAAACTATTTCTTTTTCCTCCATAACAGTTTGGGTAGGCCGGGGTGAGTCTGTGTTTTCTTCTGCATTTCCTGATTCTTGTGCAACAACTTATTCCATAGTAATTTGGGTAGGCCGGAGTGAGTCTGTATTCTCCTCTTTCTCATTCCTTATTTCTTCATGCATAATTTCTGGGGAACTTGCTGGTTCTTGTGTGTCAGCAAGCCCTTCTACTTGTTCATGCGCAATCTCTGGAGAACTTACTGGTTCTTGTGTATCAGTAAGTTCTTCTGTCCGGACTTGTGCAGTTTCTTGGGAACTTACTGGTTCTTGTGTGTCAGTAAGCCCTTCAGCTTTGTCTTGTGTAGTTTCTGGGGAACTTACTGGTTCTTGTGTGTCAGTAAGAGCATGTTGGTTCTTGTGTGACAACAGGTTCTTCTGTCTGCACTTCTTCTGGAGTACCTGTTGGTTCTTGTGTGACAATAGGTTCCTTTATTTCAGCAGAGGATTGCGGCATTTCCGTCTGTATAATAGCAGGCTCTTTCGTTTCATCAACAACATCAGATGCTTCCTTCATTGGCTCTTCCACTACCTTATATCCTGCCTGAGTGTATATTTCACCACAATTGGTGCACACATATTCATTATCCTTACTTTTCTCTGTTGCAGACGCTACTCGTGCTAAAACATGCAGGCTAAATTCCTTCTGATATGCTTCCTTAACCCTTATTATTTCCTCCTGATAGTCCTGAATCTGAGATTTCAGGAATTCAATTTCTTCCTGTAAGGCAGGTATGGTAGGCTGGTCCTGCGGAGCAGTAGATTCCAATGGAAGCAGAGGTTGTGTTTCATCATTCTGATCAGTATTCCCCACAGGTGGTTCTTGTGTGTCACCTGCGGTAGTGGTTGTTTCTTGTGTTGCAGCCACTTGGTCACTATTATCTTGGGTGTCGGCAGCTGGTTCTTGTGTGTCAGCTGCCTTAAAGTATGATGTCACGAAGCTATGAACGCTCTACATCTCTGCTTCCGAGGGTGAGGGAGAGGAGTTTTGAGGACTGGTGGGAGTACGGATCTTTATAGTGATGGGCGGTGAACTGGGGGAATTAGGAGATTTAGCTGCTACTGATGACCGAGTTCTTCTCTTTGGTAGAGAAGCAGGGAATTCAGACGTTTTTCTATTTAGGCTAGCTTTCTTTAGGATGGAGACAGTAGCCGGAGTAGCAGGTGCCTTAGCTGAAATCCTGGTTCTCATTCTTTTCGATGGGGTTTTCTTTTCCTGTTGCCTTTTTCTTTCAAGCAGGGTAATGGGGATATTGTCATCGGAGTCATCAGTAGAAATACCCAGTATGGGAATGGAAGGATTGATTCCTTTGGGAGATAGGGTTGTCCTAGTGGCATTCTCAGCATCTTGCGGGGGTGTTTGCTGGATTTGTTCAGGAATGTGCTCTGCTTGCTGAGGGTTTTCCAGAGGGGTTTGTTCAGGCATATCCTCCGTTTGCTGAGGAGGTTCTTCATCTTGCTGAGGTATGTCCTCAGCTTGGTGAAGAATTTCCTCTTCTTGGTGAGGAATTTCATATTCCGGATGTGGAATTTGTGCCTCCTGATGGGGATTAATGGGGGGTGGAGGGTTATTTAGAGCGAGGGCTCTATTAATCAGTAATCGAGCTAAGCGGTGGTGTTTTAAGGAAACTAGTGGATGCTTCAATTTCACAGCATATCGTGACATATTTTGGAGACAACCCAATAGATAATATGGCATGTTTATTAACTGACCATTTCTTAGATGATTTAACAGGACAAAGTCGTGCTGGTAAATTACCTGGTAGCGGCCTTCACACGTCAGATATTGCTTTACAAGTTCAACGACTTTTGGCCACGGTTGAGGTAACGACCGAAGTGCTACGCCTCTGCCTTTGGTCTCTACGTGCTCGACTGGTCAGAGAAAATCCTGCTGCGCATTAAGAATCAGGTGCTTTCTGCTGAACCACCGTGTGCCATTAGCTAGTAGCCCAGTAACTTCGGCTATGATTTCCTCTGTGACTGTAACTTGAATTCCCTGGACGACAGAGAATACTTCTGTTAAATTGCATGCGAATTCAAGGACTTGCTGCTCGTCAAAGTCCGGAAGTCTCCTGAAGTATTCTATCCAACCCGCTTGCAAGAAAATCTGATAAATCTCCGGAAAGAGTTCAAGGACTGCTGTCGAGCCAGGCTCATGTGTAATGAGGGTTCCTCCCATAACTTTTCTTTCAGTAACTTTCAGAGTTCAGAGCCGAGCTTCCAATTTCAGTTCAGAGTAGAACGTCGCAAATGGTAACATGCTGTGATAGGGTGGCTTTTACATATTACCGGGAGAGTTAAGGGTGGCGGTAGTTGGCGTGGTATGTCATTATGAGAGTTTCTTTGGTAATCCCCCCCCTTACGTGTCAATGATATGATTGGAAGTACAATGATTGATAGTCCTATCAACTTCTCCGCATTATCTGTCATTTAATGTCCATACATAATCATGCGTACCTTCGTATTTTACCTTTTTTGATTGCCGCGTCAAAAAGTCTTGTCTTGTCTTGAGCTGGATCATAATGATTACCGCGGATCTACAAGCATGGGAATACCGGTGATTTGTAATGATAATGATAGGAATTGATAGTAGGGTGTTGTAATCATCACAAGGAGTGGTATATTTTATCAAAGTTTGTTCCTTGGGGCTGGCGTGGTAAGACTGGCGTTTTCGTACATGAAGTAATCTACTGCGAAAGATATTCCGTGATCGGTAAATGATGTTGTAGCACCGAAATTGGTGTTGCAGCCACAGAAAATTGCTGATGTGGCAACAGGGAATGATGTGAGACGTTTGTAAGAACAGGAATTGTGCTGGAGCAATAGGGATGGTGTCGCAGCAACGGGGGTGGTGTTGCAGCAACGGGGAATGGTGTTGCAGCAACGGGAGTGGTGTTGCAGCAATGGGGAAATGGTGTTGCAGCAACAGGGAAATGGTGTTGCAGCAACAGGAGTTCCGAGTCCGCAAAATAATTCCTTTGAAACTTTTGTTCTCAGCTACTTCCCGGGCCAAAATCTGCAAAATATTGAAATGTAATATCGCAATCCTTGGCAGGATTTATTAGTTTCTAAAGAAAAGAATATCTAACCTACAAAATTACATAAATAATAGAAACTCAAGTGCTTTGAGGGATAGCAAGTTCCCCTGGAAAAGAATATTGTTTTATTGCCATGCAAGTGGCTTTAAAATCCTCTTTGGAAACCGGCCGCTGATATAACCTAAGTCGGTAGCCATTCAATAACAGTGGTGTTCTGCTTCCATCAATTGTTAAAAGTCTAACTGTTCCATTTGGGGAAACAGTATCCACTTCGTACGGCCCTAACCATCTTGTTCTTAGCTTCCCTTGAAAATTATCGAAACGTGAATCATAAAGTAGAGCCCAGTTACCTTTCTGAAACTGCTTTTGCTTGATGGTTCTGTCATGCCATCTGCTTCTTTGTTGTTGTACCATAGTTGTTTGATGGACGTCATCCAGTCTTTTCTCATCCAATTCCTGCAGCTGCTGCAACCTGGCTGTCTGTGCATCAGTTAAATCAAGGTTAGCAGCTAAGGCAGTTCTTAAGGTTTTAATCTCAAATTCTACAGGAAAAATAACATTCTTTCCAAAAACTAATTCATAGGGAGAAAAGCCTGTTGTATTCCTCCAAGTAGTTCTCTAGGCCCATAGAGCCTCGGGCAACCTCTGAAACCAGTCCCTTCTATTCTCCTTTATCGTTTTTGTTAAGATAGCTTCTATGACCTTGTTGGTACTTTCCACCTGCCCATTTGCTTGGGGGTGGTATGGTGTGGTCATTTTATGCTTGATATGATATTTTTGGAGCGTATCTTTGAAGCCATGAGAATTGAAAGGAGGTCCTCCATCAGTGACTAATTCTCTGGGTAGTCCAAATCTAACAAAGATTTCTTCAAATAAGAATGTTAGTTTTGCTTCTTCATTATCTTTAATGAGTGCTTTGGCCTCTACCCATTTAGTCATATAATCTGTGCATACTAAAATATAGACTCTTTGATTAGATGGAGGATTAATGGGACCTACGAAATCTAATGCCCATTTCTCAAAAGGTTCAAGAGTTACCTGGGGATTAAGTGGCATTTCATCCCTATGGTTGGGCTGGCCCATTCTTTGACATCTGTCACAAGCCTTCACATATTTTCTAGCATCTTTAAAAAGTGATGGCAAGTAATAACCCATTCTAAGTACCTTGTGAGCTGTTCTTTTATCTGCAAAATGTCCTCCACAAGGACCATCGTGACAAGCTTTCAGTATATCATAAATCTCGTCTTCCCCAATGCATCTCCAGATTTCTTGATCTATTCCTGTGTAGAACAGACACCTGCTTATCCAGCTATACCTAGCACTTTGCTGGATGATCTTTCTTATTTCCCTGTGTGATAGGTGTGATGGTAATTTTCCTGCAACTAGATAATTGGCAATGTCTGCATACCAAGGTGAGTGAGCAGATACTGCAAATAAATACTCATCAGGAAAAGAATCATCTACTGGAGCATTTTCATCAGTTTTTAAACGAGAAAGGAAATCAACAACTACATTTTCTTTACCTGGCCTATCTACAATTGTGATGTCAAATTCCTGCAACAGTAATAACCATCTGGTGACTCAGGAATTTGTAACTGATTTATTCATTAAATACTTAATGGTCGAGTGATCAGTATGCACAAAGGTAGTGTAGCCAGTAATATAATGTCTAAATTTGTTAATAGCATAAATAACTGCTAGAAATTCCTTCTCGGTAACTGTGTAATTTAGCTCAGCTGGTGTCATGTTCTTGCTGATAAAATAGATGGCATAGGGGAGACTGTTTTCTTCCTGACCCAGGACAACTCCAATTGCTATGTCTGAGGCATCAGAGGAGATATGAAAGGGTAATTCCCAATCAGGTCCTCTCAAAATAGGAGCTGTGGACAACTGATGTTTAAGTTTATTGAATGTATTTTCACAATCATCAGTCCACTTAAATTCAACATTTTTCATTAACAACACAAATAGAGGAGAAGCTATTTTGGAAAAATCCTTAATGAATCTTCTATAATATCCGGCATGTCCTAGAAAGCTTCTTACATCAGTTTGTGTTTTTGGGATAGGGAGGTTCTGAATTACCTGTATTTTAGCTGGATCGACTTGAATCCCTAAAAATGAAACAAAGTGACCCAATACAATACCTTGATTCATCATCATATGGCACTTTTCAGTGCTTAAAGCAAGGTGTGCTTCTATACACCGCTTAAGTACTTTTTCAAGATTTTGCATTGCATCCTCAAAGGTCACTCCATAGGGAGTAAAGTCATCCATAAAAATTTCCAATGAATCATTTAACATATCAGAAAAGATCCCTATTACCACTCTTTGAAATGTTGCTGGAGCGTTACACAGTCCAAATGGAAGTACTCTGTAAGCAAAGGTCCCCCATGGGCTAGTAAATGTGGTTTTGTCCTGGTCCTGGGGTGCAATCTTAATCTGATTATATCCACTAAACCCATCCAAGAATGAAAAATTTTTCTTACCTGCTAAATTATCCAATACCTGATCGATAAATGGTAAAGGGAAATGGTCTTTTTGGGTGGCTTTATTCAATGCTCTGTAATCCACACATACTCTCCATTTCCCATTTTTCTTGGGTACAATTACAAGTGGGGAAACCCACTCACTATCAGATATGGGGTATATAAATCCTGCATTTAAGAGTCTTTGAAGTTCCTCCTTGACAATTTCTCTAAGGTTCGGGTTCATTCTTCGCTGGGGTTGACAGACTGGCCTGGATCCCTCCTTAATATAAATACGGTGAGTGCATAGTTCAGGGGAGATCCCTTTCATGTCTGTGTAGTCCCATGCAAATGCCTCTTTATTCTCTTGGAGTAACTTTATTAATTTCTGTTTTTCATTATCAGTCAAATCAGGATTTATATTTAATGTTTTACCGGGTTCAATTTCAATTGCTGTACTTTTGGAAGGGTTGCCTACTGCTGTCTGAAATAAGTTTTCATCTTTCATGTTCTGCTGGGATTCAGATTCTAAGATTGTAGTGAAGTGATTATATGTTTCAGGGCTGACCGAAGAGGGTTCAGAAATAAAGCTGCTGATTAATTCATCTTCGGTGGAGTCCTTAAAAGTCAAAGCTTGTCCAATAGTTAATATAGGTTGGGTCTCCTCATCCTCATAGTCTACCCATACAGAATTGTCACTATTAATCATGGGTGTAGCATGAGGATAGAGGGTAAGCTGTTTAGTTTCCTGTCCATTAAAGATGGTCACTGATCCAGATCTACAGCTGATGAAAGCATCTGTTGTAGCCAACCAGGGTCTCCCTAGAATCAACGGATGACCCCCCAACTTTGTTTTAGTTTGTAACACCAAAAAGTCAACCGGGTAATTCCAGGATTCTATAGAGATTACAAGGTCTTCAATGACCCCTTCAAGTTTAATCGTAGAACGGTCAGCCAAATCTAAGATAGTTGGAGTTTCCCTGATAAAGTTTTTTAACTGTAGCAATTGTGCTGTTTCGAGTGTCATAATATTTATTGCAGCTCCTAAATCTACTAGGACTTTAGAGATAAAGGTTTTTCCGACCTGGACTGTTACTGTAGGGTGACCAGGGTCACCATACTTCACAGGATAATCTTTTTCAGTCATTAAGGCAGTTAATTCCCCCATCACATGAACTGTGAGGGGATCTTTAGCCTTCCTTCCAGGCTTTTTTATACAAATGTCTCTAATAGTTCTAGCATAAATAGGAACATCCCTTAATGCTTGCAATAATGGGATTTTAACATACAAGTTCTGTAGCTCTCCTAAAAGGTTAAAGGTAGGTTGTTCAGGTGTTTTAGTGAGAGCCAGCTGTTCACGGAATGGCAGATCTATTGTTTGATCATTATTATTAGGTGTTGATTCTGCTGTTTCAGCATTATTGTTAGCTGGTTTCTCTTTTCTAGCTTCTTCTTTGTCAGAGTCAGTAATATCATCTATAATGGGTTCAACAATTCTCCCTGAGCGAAGATGGATATCGTTACATTGCAAGGGAGAGAGAGGCTGATTTTTAATGTCAATAACTTGCAAGGATTTATTATTATTTGGATTGGGGTTAGGTCAAGCAGCTGTGGTCTCATTGCCTGGTTATTCGGAGGAGTATTAGATGGTAAGGAAAGAGACTGTTGTTGTTGAGGAAATGGTATCTGTTGGGCTGCCTAGTTTGGATTCCATTGATTAAAATACGGTTGCTGGGGTGTTATAGACATTTTTGTGCCTTACAGCATAGAGCATGAAATGTCAATAATCTAAGGGATCCAAAGTCCCTAAACATGTTTTTCTTACCCTTAGAGGAACAAGGTCAGCAAACCACAGCACTGCAAATCAGTTCTCCACTGAAAAACACTCAAAAACAGGTCAATTTTGGATCAAAGAAGCTGCTCCACTAAGCATCTGCGCTGAATGTCAAGAGCTCTATGGTGTACCTGTGCTGCATTGCAAGTGCAACAAAGGCTATTGCGCTGGGCGTACTTTGACATGTGGAGGAATCTTTTTCTCAATGTGCCAGTGCCCAAGAAGCTTCCAAAAAGACACTTGATCAAAAGATTCGCCTAATGATGAGTTAAGAGCTTCTAAAACTCCAAGTGGAAGGTAGAAACTCCGAGTGAATGACTGAAGAACAACTGGAGTTGAAGAGGACAACAAGTCACACATCAAGCTGACTTATCTTCACTCCAAAACTCTATATAAGGATCTCATCCCATGGGATCTAGGAGGGCGGAATTTAGTGCGAAGAATTGCTGTTGGTTTACAGTTGTGAGCATTGGGTGATTACTTGAGGGAGGTGAAGAAGAGATTTCTCTCCGTCGGGAAGGTGATGCTGGATTGGACCTCTCATGGTTGTATCACCGCCTGAACCTTACTCCCATATATTAATAAAGCATTTGAGGTTCTTCTATTCGCATGTGTTTCAATGGTGTATTGTCTTACTTGCGTCTTTGATTTATGCTAATCCTTGAATCGATTATGAATGCATGCTTCTTGTAGTTTCCTTTTCTTGTCTTATTTGCAGGATCTCATGTAGCTGGGCCCGTGAAAAGACTTGGAGCTGGGAGCAAGTGGCAAACAAAGGAGATTGGATCGACCATTTGCACAAGACATCGGTAAGTGGATCTCTCTCGTTTATCTCTTGCATGTCATAAAGAAGAAACTTTAGATAGCTTTGCTTTCAGCTGTTGCTAAGGAACTGTCACCCTTAGAGTGGGTTAGGGTCATTCCGAGTTGGATACTTTCCCCCACAACAGACTGGCGACTCCGCTGGGGATCGTGTCTTGTTGGTAGCTTGTGTTTCTTTCTATTCATTTCTTAAACAAAGGAGTACCGAATCGAACTGCATTCGAGTCCTTCGAATGCAAAGTAGAGGGCAGCTACTCTAGCCCAGTGCTGGGCATGTTTATGATTTGAAGAGCTGATCCACAAGGACTCTTTTTAGCTCTTTTTGATAGTGTTCATCTTCCTTTAATCATCCTCTAGTGTATACTTGACTGATAGCCTCTGATTTGGCCAAAAACCATTGATTTTTGAGCAAACTGTGACCCGGAATCTGAGAGAGACGAGAGTTGTCTCATCAGTGCAGCTGCAACAAAGGCTACCTGCACGGCAACGCAGGTCCCGAAGGGGCTACCTGCGCTGCATCTCAGATTGACAGTGCAGCACCTGCGCTGATCCAGTTTTGCCTTGTGCAACTGGGATTCCCCACTATCTGTTGCCCAGTTTTCAGTATTGTTTTTGCAGCCTATTGTCAACCTGTATACCCAGCTGAAACCACTTCTCTTTGCCTTCATTCCGCCTCATTTGTATGAAGAAACCGTGATTGTTCTTATTGTATTTCTTGCTGTCATTCACAGTTTCCCGTAGCAAAAGTGAACTAGTCTTGCTATGACCTCTTGGATCTAGACCTGTGAGAAAGTGTCGTGGTGATTCTAAGAGCTAGTTTATTGCTGTTCATAGCTGCTTGAGCATTTGCTTTCATTATATGGTTCGAATTTCAGTATTTCTTGTGTTGAAATGAGTGAATCTTAAGGTGTTCTTTTGATTATTGGACAAAAACTTGTTTGCTTTCGCTTGAAATCGAATTCGAAATTATACAACAGCTTTCTTTTTGTAATACATCAACATTAAGGAAGAAGAAAAGAAATACTTGCATTGTGCATGTGCATTTTGACAGTTTGCATGTCGGTTTAGGAAAAGTGCATCAGTGTGTGCTCTATGATCTGTTTGAAAAGATGATGTCTTTCTTTTCCTTCAGTAGTTAAGGTTTTCATAAGTTGAAAGAATTGAAAAAGCTTGCTTATCATTCTTAGACTGCATTTAGGAGTTGTATCATACATCACGTGGTGATCCATAAAGGCAAACTGCTAAGCAAGATCAACCTAAAAAGAACTGAATTTATCTAACAACGCTTTGAAACATAACGAAACACAGTAGAGGTCTAGGTAGAGACGTGACCCGGCGTCGTTAAACATAGTGACTGTCGATCTCTACGAAGGTGGGTGATTCCTCCTGAGGGACGATAGCACTAATACGGACTTGTGCCCCCGCGTACCGTCGCGTATATTGGGGGACCCCTATAGGAACAAAGCCTTTATCCATAGGAAGCCGTGTCGGCCGCCCTACTGATCGCGATGCAGTGAACACAGCATTCATGAAGATCGACCACTCGTACTGTAAAACGTATTCTGTGGTTTCGCGAAAGGTTTGGCACACCCTCTGCCTAGAACTCCAGAGTAGTTTCTTTTGGCCTTTTTCAAACTCTATAACTGAAAAAGTCCATCCGAGCATTTGTCACTTCGGGCTCGTTAATACATCGAAGGAGACTAGAGTCATCTTTAGCTTTTTCTCGACTCTTAAAAAGTGAAAAAGCAAGTTGTGTCTTAAAAAGCGTCTAAAATTAATTCATTTCGAAAACACATTACCCTGTGCATTGTTGGTTGATCAAGTAATCCGCAACCGTGGAAGAAAGTCAATCGATGAACCGTCGTTCGCGGAGGAACACGAGACAAATGTCTTTGTCCCCGGAATCGAAAACAACCCAGGCAAAGCAACCTCGTTCAACTGGTTCCAAATCTCCTATCAAAGTTAGAACGAGTGTTCCAACGACATCTGAGGTTCCGGTTACTCCAAACATTTCTGGAAACCCTGCCCCTATTGAAGAAGTTCAACAGCCCCAGAAGGACAGTAACACTGATCCTGGTCTGAGAGCAAATACTTGTATTACTGAATCAGTTCCATCAGTGATCGGTTCAGAGAGTCTTGCTCCTCAAACAACTGTCGCTGTCGAAACAACCCCTTCTTCGGCACCAGAAATATTCTACGGACCTGACGGTCTTCCTCTTCCACCCGGTCTGATCGCAATAGAAGAAATTGTAGAAGATCCGCAAGCAACTACTCCAACACATTTTGGAGCAGGGATCACTCTACTTCCTACTGCATCAGAGGCTAGCCTATCACCCAGAGAAGTTCCTGAAGAATCGCTAGGCAATCTATTGGATAGACTCAAAATGTCTGGACAACCATCAACATCTAGGACTGTGCCAAATGACACAGCGACAGCAGAACTCCCTGCAGTCGTTCCGACAATGTTCGCCGGCATACCATCTGTCCCTAACTCTCAACAGCTGGAGGGGGTCCCTTCGGGGGCCATGACGACAGTATGGTCTATTCCTGTTTGTTCTCCCCGGATAATACCTGGTAACTCCTATGTTGGAACTCAACAGATTGATCCTTTTGGAAATCAGTTTGGGCAATCCAGTCCTCGAGGTGTAATAAATCCTCTCGGTTCCGGACCACCACCGTATGGGGGGCAATATGCTTTTTCATTACCCCCTCCGGGAGGTTACCCATACGGGAGCTCACAACCATACTCAGGTTATACTGGAATAACTACAAGTGGTTGGATACCTATGCTACCCCAGCAACCAAGAGTTGTGTATTCTATGCAACAACAGATGCCTGTGACGAACATCCCGACGACACCAGCAATTGTGACTGTGTCGCAAGTTCAAACGATACCTGTTGCATGTCAACCTCAGTTTTCTCAGGTTGTAATGCAACAACCCCTTGACCCTGCAACCCAACCACAATCACCGACTGGCGGGGCGACACAAGCACAAACGGGTACCCTTACCCCTCATCTTGGCCCAGTGGTAAGCATCGCACAACAACCAATGGTATCACAACCATGGTTGGTGCACTATCAACAACCGCAGTTCCAGCAAGTGTACCAAGGTACCGAGCAGCAAATTTTTGCGAACAATGGACAACCGTACCTACAATACGGTCAAAACCAACCACTCTATGGTGGAGTAGTCCATCAACCGTATCAATCATATCAGCATCAATTACATTATGCTGGTATGCAAAGACCAACTGCTCAGGTGATTCCATCGTATCCTGGGTATGCTTCGCCTAACCTGAGTCAACAGCTGCCATTCGTGGCAACTTTGGAGTTACCCGATTTACATCGGTTGACAAACGGTCCGATTGCTTATGCCCCTTGGTGGCCAGCGATTCCTCACAAACTTCCCTCTGACATTCCTAAATTCAATGGAAATCCAGGCGAAGACCCGTCGAATCATGTCATGACCTTTCATCTATGGTGTTCATCGAACACTCTGAACGATGATTCGATAAGACTTCGCCTCTTCCAGAGGACATTGACAGGTCCGGCGGCCAAATGGTATATAGAATTGCCAAGAGCCTCTTTCGACAATTTCAGCGCCTTAGCCACGACTTTCTTAACCCATTTTCAATTACCTATCAGGTATGAAACAAGAACCGAGATACTGACCAACTTCAAACAGACGACAGCTACTCACATATCTGATCATATACATGAGTGGCGTCGCCATCGTAGGATGGTGAAAACATACGTTCCTGATCAGCTACTAGCTGAATGGTTTATAAAATCATTACTTCCAGCTATAACGGAGGATGTGGCCAAGGGGGGAGTCGTAACAGAGGAGCAAGTCATTGCTCGTGCTCAATATTTAGACTTGGTATATACTCAGTCTGGCACGCTCTATGACAAAATACCTGATGCCCCCAGACCTGAATTTTCAATTCCTCCCCCTCCTAAATCGAATATTGACTCTCATGCCGGAGATGGCGTGATTGGCACTGCAAGCGAGAAGTCGAAAAAGGCGTCACCTCAGAAAGCCCGTAAGAATTCAGATCGAAATGCCCATGAAGAGATTCTTGCTTCGGAAGTAAATGCCATATCAGCAGATAAAGGCAAAGAAACCAATCAACCAGGAAGCAAGAAGAAACAAAACAAAGGGAAGAAGAAGCAACAGGATGATCCGTCACCTGAAAAAGCTTCTTCAAGCTCTCCTAGGAAAGGGAAACAGAAAGGGAAGACACCTGGTCCATGTTTTATATGTGACAAGGATCATTGGACACAAAATTGTCCATACAAAGCTGAGCTCAAGAGATTCTTTAAAAGTCCAAAGAACCCAGCAGTGTTGACTGACCCGTTTCCCAATCCAGGTCAAAATATGGTTGATAGTGGAAATGCTTCCCCGTCACAAGTGCTGATGTTGTCGATCTCTAAGCAGCAAAATGACGCTTTGATTTCGACAAGGAACAAAGATTATGGGAATCCGCAACTGTCAAATGAAAAAGGTAAAGATCAACCTAGTAGTTCGACAACAACTTCGACAGAAGTTGTCCCACCCATAATGCCAGAATTAACGATAAAACCACCTAAGGGTGTAGTACACAAGTCGACGTTTAATCCTCGTGCCAGAGCGGCGCCACATTATAACATAGTAGAAGATTTGGCTCAATCGCCATCCGCTATGTCGACTCTAGAAGTACTACAAAATTGTCCATCCCAAAGGCAGGCATTGTTATCGGCAATAGGGGGGGTTGACCCTAAGGATTCCAATCTTGTGTCCTTTGATCACAAAGGGTATGACCCTCAGTTACCAGCTCAACTAGCTTTCCTTATTCAAGTGAAGGCCCTCAACAAAACTGTTCACAGAACAATTATTGACGAGGGGGCATCGACATGTATTATGTCAATGAGCTGCTGGAAAATGCTAGGGTCACCAACCTTGTCGAGATCTTCGACAACACTAAAGGCTTTCGACGGTAGGACATATACCCCTTACGGTATCCTAAGTAACTTGAAAGTTGAACTAGGTGGAAAAACAGTAGAGATTGATGTTGAAGTCATAGATGGAAATCTGGATTACAACATCCTACTGGGAAGACCATGGATCTATGCCATGGCAGCTGTAGTGTCGACTTATTTTAGGAAGATCACATTCCCGTTTGAAGGAGGGATTACGGTTGTCGACCAACAGAACTTCCTCCTTAATGGTTCGCAAGTTACAGGAAGCATTCCCATGATCCATGAAAGCGACCATTCAATTCAAGATATAGGAGTAGGCTTGTTGAAAGACCCCACGATGATGGGGACTTTCTCGCTACCAAATCATATGTGCATAGGAAATGTACCATTGGTGGCTACCTGCAACATGATATCTTCCACGAAGGTCGCAAAAGACAAAGTCGTCATGGATCGGGCAATGGTGTTGCACCCGAGCCCAATCGAAATATTGTAGCAATCAATGTTTCAGGCATGGGAGGCGAGCCCAAATCAACACTCGTCAAGCATTTGGGTAGATAGGTCAGGAGAATGTGGTACCCCTTTGGATCCTTGGTCATGAGTGCATGCAAGTGACGAAGGAATCCTGCAGTCAATGTTGATTGAGGGGGCACCATGGGATGATAACCACCATCGTTCCCTTCCTCAGGAAGATACTCAAGGCGACCTGTATCACCCTTCAGTATTTGAATTCCTAACAAATACTGTAAATACGGTGGATTCCGAGAGAAACCTATCCAATATAGAAGAGACTATAGCCATAAATATCTCGACCAAAACAGACATTGTAGAGAATATTTATGTTGGCAAAGGTTGTTCCCCTTCAAAACAAGAAATATATAAAGCTCTTTTCCGCGAATTTAGAGATGTCTTTGCTTGGTCATATGATGAAATGCCAGGCATTGACTCGAGTATCGTTGAACATGAAATTAAGATGTATCCTGATGTCAAACCAGTGAGACAACGGCTTCGGCAGGTGCACCCCAAGAAAGCCGCTGCTATTAAGGCGGAAGTTGAAAAACTCCTCCATGCTGGTTTCATCTACCCGGTTCCTCTAACCGATTGGGTATCGAATATTGTCCCTGTTATGAAGAAACAAGGAACAATACGAGTGTGCGTCGATTATAGGGATGTAAATCAAGCTTGTCCAAAGGACAACTACCCTACACCCTTCATGGACCAGATAATTGATGAATGCGCCGGATGTGAAATCTTTTCGTTTATGGACGGATTTTCCGGGTATAATCAAATTAATATCCACCCACAGGACCAGTCAAAGACTGCATTTATTTGTCCGTGGGGCACCTTCGCTTATCGAAAATTACCCTTTGGTTTAAAGAACGCAGGGGCGACGTTTCAGAGAGCAATGAATTATGCTTTCCATGACATCAAGAACATCGTTCAACCTTATCTCGACGATCTTCCGGCTCATTCGCAAAAGCGGACTGATCATCCGCATCATATAAGAGCAATATTTCTACGTTGCCGACACTACAAGATAAGACTCAATCCGCACAAATGTGTGTTTTGCGTCGGTTCTGGTCGTTTACTTGGCTTTATAGTCTCCAAGGATGGGATTCGTCTCGACCCTAGCAAGGTGCAGGCAATCATTAATTTGCCTCCACCTTCGAACTTGCTTCAGATTCAGAAACTCCAAGGGAAAGTGAACTTTTTGAGGAGGTTCATTCCGAATTACACAGAACTTGCTAAAGGTTATACCCGTCTCCTGAAAAAGGATGTACCTTTCGTCTGGGACCAGGTTGCACAAGCTTCCTTTGATGCTTTGAAGGAAGCGCTAGTCAAAGCATCATTAATGTACGCCCCAGACTATCTAAGGGATTTTAACCTGTATCTGGCTGCAGCAGATACGACCATTGCGATGGTTTTAGTTCAAGAAGTCGATGGAATTGAACACCCTATATATTATTTAAGTAAAAACTTAAATGATACGGAAAGTAGATATTCTCATGTTGAAAAGCTGGCATTGGCAGCTGTTCAAGCGATTCAAAGATTTCGGCATTATGTCCTCTTTAGGAAGACCACTGTATTGTCAGATTGCAACCCCATGACTTATATACTGTCGCGACAGTTGCTTGGGGGCAAATATTCAAAGTGGATAGCTATCCTTCAAGAGTTTGATCTGGAATTTGTGAAATCCAAATCAAAGAAAGCTTTAGTTTTCGCAGAATTATTATGCGATCTCCCATCATCATCCAACGATGAAACGTCCAAAGAATCGATCGTGGACGAAAGTTTGTTTATGATATCAGCAAGTGATGAGTGGTATGGAGATATAATAGTTTATCTCCAAACCCAAAAGTTTCGGCCAGACACCTCTCACTCAGAACAAAAACGCATTCGATACCAAGCAAAAGACTACATGATCGTCAGTGATACGCTTTACCGTCGTGGTGTCGATACGGTCCTGAGAAGGTGTCTAACCCATGAGGAGGCCGAAAAAGCCCTGAATGAATGTCATTCGGGCACCTGTGGGGGGCATCAATCTGGATATGCTACAGCACAAAGAATCTTACGAGCAGGATACTTCTGGCCAACCATGTTCAAAGATTGCATAACCGCAGTTAGAAGTTGCCATGCATGTCAGATTTTTGATAGCAAAACCAGAAGACCCCCCGCTCCTTTACAGCCAATAATAGTTGTGGGGCCTTTCGCCAAGTGGGGCATCGATTTCATGCAATGTAACCCCACCTCGACCGGGGGGCATGGGTATATTATAGTCGCAGTTGACTATTTTACCAAATGGGCCGAGGCGATGCCTACATTGGATAACACTGGTGAAACAGCAGCCCTATTATTTTTTAATCATGTGGTCGCTAGATTCGGCGTGCCACAGGCCATAGTAACAGATCATGGATCACATTTTCGCAATCACATGATGGTTGAATTAACTGCCAAACTAGGATTGTCTCACGACAGCTCTACTCCGTACTATCCGCAAGCTAACGGACAAGTTGAAGCGATCAACAATGTCCTGAAGCGCATGCTGCAAAGGATGGTGGGGGTTCACAAAAGAAGATGGCTTTTGATCCTGTACTCGGCTTTGTGGGCCTACCGAACATCGGTAAGGAACGCCACTGGGTTCACACCATTTCAACTGGTGTATGGCCTGGAAGCGATCCTACCAATCCAGTGTGAAATTTCGTCCCTTAAACTCGCAATTGATCTCCTCCCCGGAACCTCAGAAGAAGAAGCTCATTTCTTGGAGTTAATCCAGTTGGATGAAACCCGTCGTGATGCCGCCTTGGCCAACGAAGCCCATAAGAAACAAGTCAAAGCGCAGTTTGACAAAAATGTCAAACCCCGTGTCTTCTCGGAAGGTGATTTGGTCTTGCTTTATGACCAAGAATCTGATAAATTGGGAGTTGGGAAATTCAAGTCCTTATGGATGGGCCCTTATATTGTTAAAAGTGTGTTAGCAAAAGTTGCCTACGAGTTGGTAGATTATGACGGAATTCCACTGTCGCCACCCCGCAACGGGTTGTACCTTAAGCGTTACTATGCCTAATAGTAACCTATATGCTTTTGTTACATTTTTGTTTTCACTAAAGCGTTTGTTCCGGTTTAAGTAATCCGCTTTTTACACTTATTGCAGATGTCAAATCCATTGGAACCATGGGTTGGATATGCTGACGGAGTGAGTCGTAGTTCGAGGAACCTATCCTCAGCAGCATGGGCCATTTCTAACCCAAGCGGCGAGTTAATGAGTTTCAGGGGGGTATGTATTGGTCAATCAACAAATAATATCACTGAGTATAGCGCATTGATAGAGCTCCTCTCTGATGCCATTACCCATGGCATACGCCGGCTAGTCGTCAGGCTAGACTCACAGCTCGTGGTACTACAGCTCAAAGGTACCTACTCTGTCCGAAATCCAGCTATTTATCGCAAGTTCCTAAGAGTTAAAATCTTGGAAAGACAGTTTGATTTTATCCAATATCAACACATTTCCAGAAACTTAAACACATTAACCGACTCATTAGCAAATTATGTGTTAGATAGACATTTGCAAATTTGATAAAAAGAGAAGCATCATCGATGTTTCATACATGGATCACATAAAAACCGAGATAAACCCCGAAAATCAAAAATATATATAACTGTTTACGGTTTACATATAATGTTCTGTAACCAAGACAAAATCGGTCATACGACCCCAAAACTCAAAAATGGCTGGGGGGCACCCTAGCCTAGTGATGCTCATGATAACATGCCACGGCCTGTGCGATCATGCGCAGGAGACGAGACCATCGTCTAGGAACACCAGCAGTATGTCGCTGCAATCGCAGAGGCAACTCGTCAATCCGTACATCCGGAATCCCGAAGGTAAGACCCTCAACCTGTTCCTGCACAGTAGCAAGAGTCTCGGCCAAGTCAAGGTCACGGAGAATAGCCCTCCCTGGAGCCTCCCCTGCTAGGGCAGCAGCCGGAACTCCCGGACGAACTGCTGGACGGATGGGGCCCACATCTGCATGCACACATGAGTTTGATTAGAGTCTTGATAGAGTAAAGCACAAGGACATTATAAATAAAAAACAGTAAGCAGTGATAAGGTCAAAATATTTACCAAGATCACCCCACTGCTCGCCATCCGGTAGTACCAAATCCGGATCACCTCGAAAATCCATGCCGATATATGGATACTCAGAAAAAGCCATATCCTGCCGCTCGAACCACCTAAAGAAGGCATCAGTAAAAGTAATCCGAGATTGACCTGCATGTCTAGCCATGTGGTCAACCCACCTCTGCATGCGTGGCTCAGTAGGAGATGGCAAGTCGAGGACAATGTACTGAGGTTGCATCAGGGGTATCTTCTCCAAAGCGAAGGCAGTCAAAACTGAACCAAAGCCAAAATTCTTCAGTCTCCTGTCCTTTACTTTGGTCAACTGGTTTTTCATCTGAACCAATACTGCATCACACCAGTTAAAAACTTTCGGCTGAAGACATTCCAGGGCGTGCTGCACATATGACCTGTTGGCAACATGAGGGGATGCACTACCGACCATCCTACAAGTCGTGTACAGAATAGACCTGAGAGACCTGTCAGTGACATCACAGATAGAAATCTTGCCGTCTCTGCTCGGCTGGGATCCCTCCCTGCAATACTGACGGATATAATCTTTCACGGAATCGCTCCCTTGGGCCGAACCGGACAAGGAAATGGGGGCACCCCGCCTTGACAACCCAGTCAAGAAGTAAATGTCCACTATGGTCAAAGGGATGGACTTGCCCCTAATCTGGAACACTTGGTTAACAGGATCCCAAGCATCAAGCAGGTACTGCAGTAAACGTATCTGTGCCCTCATGCTAGATATGCGGAATAATTTTAGCAAGCCACAGTTCCGCAACGCACTCACGGTAACAGGATCATGGAGGGCAATCATGTCCTCCTCTTCATGCTCTCATTCTCGCCACGTAAGAGTCATTCTGCTCCAATAAACTCTGCAAAACAAACAAGAGGAGGAGTAAGATCCCTGACTCAATAAAGAAAATGGCAAAAATCTCATAAAAAATTGTGCAACCAAGATGTTTTCTGCGCCCAACGCAGGTAGGGAAGGGTCTCACCTGCGTTGGGAGACAAACTGCCTTTGAAGAGAGAACCCCCAACGCAAGTTTCGATATGGGGCACCTGCGCTGATGGCAGAGCACCATAGAGAAACCCCAGGGGCTCATGGGGGCAGGAAAACAAGCATAAAACTGAGAAATAAGACCATGAAAAGATAGAGCTAGGGTTTAGCTCCTACCTGGTGGAAACGGCGCTGAAAATCGTCCGCAGAATCTCCCGAAATCAGCTGGTGAAAAATCGAGAGGAAGAGGCACCTCCAAAGCTCCAACAAACCAAATGCACATGAAATGGTAAAATGAGAGGTAAAAACATCTTTTAATCGCTTTTTACATAGTTCAAAGTGAAATATTAGTATTTTTACTTCATGATTATCCATTTCTAACAAGTTTGTTGCAGCAATTGATGAAACAGTACTATCTCTGGAAAAGAAAAACTAGTCATGGTAAAATATGAATTTGACCTTATCAAACGAGCAGTTTTGGAAAAGTTCATGCTCGTTAAAAAATAAACGCAAGATCCGAGCAGTTTTAATGCGGAAATTCATGCTCGTTAAAAAATAAACATAAGCTAGTGAGCAGGCTTCCTCCAGAGTTCAAGCTCATTCACAAAAATGAACCGGTAAATAACCATTTGAGACCGTAAATTCATCAGCCATAAAAGCCTTGGTCATGTTTGTGCACCGTCACCTCCACTTTTCATTTGGCCGATCATTCACATCCACTTGATTGTTTACCTATTTTGAGGAACAGCTGCGAAGAGTGACTCCACCTAGCCATCCTTGTAATACTGCCGTGATTGGAAAATTCCAACCTGTACCTGGAATCTGCTGCTATCCCTGTTTATCACTCGTTCCTCAAAATACGAGTCTTCTTTGAGCTCTTTTCACTGACTCGTAAAAAATGAAAAGTTTGCCGAGTTTTGGCCTTCCAGCTCGTTAAAAGGACCGGAAGAGCTATCCCTCCTCTAGATTTTAATCTTTTTGGACCTGAGGGATTATTGCACAAAAAGATCGAGCGCTTGTCTAGTTCGGCTCGATAAAGATATCGAACATTCATCCCTTCTGTATTGTTTTATACTTTTTCGGACTTAAGGGATTAGATGACGAAAAAGGACCCCTGGAGTCTACTTTATGTACACTTTTCAGACTCTCTAAAAATGAAAAGGACCGAGTTGTCTTTGTCGCTGGGCTCGTTAAAAAGATTAGATAGCGACAAACTTGTCTTTAGGCAAGAACGAGTTTCCCTATCGCTAGGCTCGTTAAAACATAGCGATGAGCTTGCTCGAAGGGCAGGTTATAGAACAAGCATATGTTATCCTCCCCAAGCTTGACAAAAATAAAGAGGTACTGGTCAGAAATGACTGGGGAAAAATTGGGAAGAACCTCAAAGCTTAATGGTAGCAAGTCGCTCTTGAACATGACACTTTTGCCTCCGTAAATATCGGGTTGGGTTATTATCATTCACCGGTCCCTTCACCATGGTCTCGCCATACCATCCATACATGGGGTAATGCTACCGATCCATCACATCAGTGTCGTTATATGTTCAAGAGATGTCATTCAGAAAGTGTCAACCGGGTCCCATCCACTACCGTACATCATCTTTCATCCTTCCATGACCGCCACCCTGAATCATATTTCACAGATCGTTTTCACCATCATCACTAGCTCTGTTCCGTGTCACTGATGTGGGATTCATTAAGGCCCTCCTTTGACGGATCACTTCTTGTCGACATCAGCTCATTATCCAAGAAGTTGATCTAGGAACACCCCCTCAGTACTTTGAAGCTTGCATGCCTCAATGGCAAGTTTCTCACTCCCGGCGATAGGTATACATTAATGACCTTCGACCAGGAGACTTTGCGTGGTGTTCGACGTCAGATCCTATATTCACACCACGTGAATTGTGCTACGGTACCTTGAGGGTCATCATCATTATCGGTGATTCCTCTCGCGCTTGTTAATAGTTTACATTATTGACTGGTAATCAAGCGATGTCTTTCCATGTTCGACTTCAAGAAATTCTCACATGGATCGACTTGTACTAGAGTGAAGATCGGACAAGTTTGAAGACCCCGGATCTAGTTTCATCCATCCGGGCTGTGATATATATTCAGGAGATAAAAACATAGACATGTGCAGCAGATGACCATCCTACTAAAAGGATGACAATTAAAAGCAGAGAATTATCAGTCTATCATCAGATGATCGTCTGTTTATGTACAACAAATGTATTTATAAAGCTGAGCATGGGAAATGCACGCATCAGCTAGATCATGAAAAGAAAGTATGAAAAGATAATGTATTGTATTGTATTTTGTTACAGGTCACCTCCCGACGATTGAATGAACTTCGGATCCTCCTAATAAAGAATTTCACCCGATAAACGACCTCATACTTTAGGGGGCAACTGTTATAGACATTTTTGTGCCTTACAGCATAGAGCATGAAATGTCAATAATCTAAGGGATCCAAAGTCCCTAAACATGTTGTTCTTACCCTTAGAGGAACAAGATCAGCAAACCACAGCACTGCAAATCAGTTCTCCACTGAAAAACACTCAAAAACAGGTCAATTTTGGATCAAAGCAGCTCCTCCACTAAGCATCTGCGCTGAATGTCAAGAGCTCTATGGTGTACCTGCGCTGCATTGCAAGTGCAACAAAGGCTACCTGCGCTGGGCGTACTTTGACATGTGGAGGAATCTTTTTCTCAATGTGCCAGTGCCCAGGAAGCTTCCAAAAAGACACTTGATCAAAAGATTCGCCTAATGATGAGTTAAGAGCTTCTAAAACTCCAAGTGGAAGGTAGAAACTCCGAGTGAAGGACTGAAGAACAACTGGAGTTGAAGAGGACAACAAGTCACACATCAAGCTGACTTATCTTCACTCCAAAACTCTATATAAGGATCTCATCCCATGGGATCTAGGAGGGCGGAATTTAGTGCGAAGAATTGCTGTTGGTTTACAGTTGTGAGCATTGGGTGATTGCTTGAGGGAGGTGAAGAAGAGATTTCTCTCCGTCGGGAAGGTGATGCTGGATTGGACCTCTCATGGTTGTATCACTGCCTGAACCTTACTCCCATATATTAATAAAGCATTTCAGGTTCTTCTATTCGCATGTGTTTCAATGGTGTATTGTCTTACTTGCGTCTTTGATTTATGCTAATCCTTGAATCGATTATGAATGCATGCTTCTTGTAGTTTCCTTTTCTTGTCTTATTTGCAAGATCTCGTGTAGCTGGGCTTGTGAAAAGACTTGGAGCTGGGAGCAAGCAGCAAACAAAGGAGATTGGATCGACCATTTGCGCAAGACATCGGTAAGTGGATCTCTCCTGTTTATCTCTTGCATGTCATAAAGAAGAAACTTTAGATAGCTTTGCTTTCAACTGTTGCTAAGGAACTGTCACCCTTAGAGTGGGTTAGGGTCATTCCGAGTTGGATACTTTCCCCCACAACATGGGGAGCCCAAGGATTCCATATAGTAGGATCAGGAAAAGGAAGATTTGGTTGCTGCATAAGTGGAAAACTCATTGTATTAAAGGGTGGGTACTGCATTTGGTTCATGGGTGGGTAGTTTGTTTGAAAAGGAGAGTTATTATTCCAACGATTGAATGCTGTGTTAGAGCTCATACCTTGTCTTTGTGGCCATTGCCTCCTCTGTGTCATCAGGTACACTACTTCAGCCTCTTCTTCGGTTGACTGCAGTGCTGCTTTGATTCCAGGCAGAGAGGGGCATTGCTGTGTTTCATGGTCCTTCTCGTAGATTGTGCAGATAGGTATCTTATCCAGCGGGCATTCTCTGAGTGGATGTTTTTCTCTGCATTTGGAACAGAAAATTGCCAGAGCAGCTTCTGCTTCCGCTTGTTTCTTCTTAACCTGCAGAGCATCAATTTGTGAAGCAAAAGAACTTAGCATCTCAGTTTTAAATTCTTCCAATAAGTTACCTATTTTAGCTCTTGTTGCTCCTCCACTAGCGGACTTATGAACTCTTGAATACACATTATCTTTGCTTTTTGATCTGCCTGCTGCTCCCCTTGAACATCTCATGCAGAGATTAATAATTTCATCAAAGGGTTCTTTGGAAATGTCCCATTTTCCAAGCATGTTCAACATGTCCAGGCAGTCGTCTCTTACCCCTTTCAGCAATATGGTCTTCAAAATATCTTTACTCATATTAGGATGATCAGACCGCTGCAGATTATATTGTAATCTTTCCACAAAATCTTCCAAATTCTCGTCCTCTTTCTGAACCATTTTAAACAATTCTTCCTTCCTTTCTCTTGTCCGGTAGTAGTCTTGATATTTGGCCAGAAATCCTTCTTTCATCTCGTCCCAGGTGGTGATTGTCTGAGCTCCTAAGCTCATAAACCACCTCAACGCATTCCCTTTTAGTGTTGCTGGAAACAATTTTAGCTTCTGATTAGGGCTGATATAATCATAACTTCTACATAGTATGTCGAATTCAAAGAGGAATTCATCCAGGTCTTCAGAGGATAACCCATGAAAGTTGTGTAATGCCGATTGTGGATTTTTTTTCATGGGGGTTGTTCCTCTCGGGAGCTCCCCAATAGGGAATTCCAGGGTAGAGAGCGAGTTTTCCCCTCTTCCTTCTGTGTTCTGTTATCCTCCATTGGTCTTTTTCCTGAATCACTTGCTTTATCTTCTGTGTCTTCTGTTTCCTCAGGTTCTTCTACCAGTTCCTTTAGTGTATTCTGGTACTTCCAACTTCCTTTCAGGTCCTATTACTTCCTCCGTCTGTCGGTCTGTTTGTGAGGAGTATTGGATCTGACGTCTCCAGGAACTCGTCCTCTGTGATGTTTCGGCCTTTGAGATGATTTCGTTGATATAAGTCTTTCTTCCTCCTTTGCCGCCTGTGAAATTAGGTTTCTTGCATCCTCTCATGCATCTGTTATTCTCAGAAAGAAATCATTAATGCTTTTAGAAATCTCTAGTTGCCTTCCCCGGCAACGGCGCCAAAATGTTGGCTAGTTGAATTGTTTATTGATTAAACATTCAAGTACCACATTAATTGTCAACCTGGGAAAGTCTTTTTATTGCAAAGGCTACCGCGTACTGTATGTAATTACTCCTAAAAGCATTAAAAAGCTGTAGTATACGTAATCCTTACGCTAAGTTATCACTGTACTTTTAAAATGAAAGTAATTAATTAAGATTACAAATCTGAAAAGCGAAATGATGGATGCTCTGTTGGCAGAGGATCAGGACCCTATCCTCCAGGTGAGGACATTCAACACCTGCCTCTGTAACAAGATTGCTAACACACACTGCACTCAAATTCACCGGTGAAATACCCTTGCACAACTTCAAGCAATGAATGAAACAGAGTACTAGCAAAGCGGAAATACCAGAGGTAATGCTACAGAATCCGAACAGAGTACCAGCGGAAAGAAACTATCACACACTAACACACTGTAACAGGAAAGTAAATGGGTGAATCTTGTGAGGAAGGCGGGCCCAGTCCCTCTCACAAGATTCCCCAGAACATGAAGACTAGATTAAGTGCTCAGAACAATTCTCTATTCATCTGCCAAAAGATTCAAGAACAATAAAGTTCAGACTTGCTGATGTCTCTCAAAATCTCTCTTACAAATTACACATTAACCCCCTTCTAATGTAGACGTCTCCTCTTTATAGAGGAGACATCTATTACAATAGATCATTACAGTTCATTCAATTAACCCATTTGATCAAAAATAAGAGTTACAGACCGCTGTTACAACAATATAACAAAATATTCTTTCTTAAGTTCTGGCTGTTACACAGCTAGTAACTGTCTTCGACCATCTTCTTGGGATCTTCACATTCCTTTGTCGTTTCCCCATGCTATTCCTGATTTAAGCAGTGGTAACTGTGTTCTACCCGCTTTAGATAGCTGTAGATCGTGCCGCGTCAGCGTTCTTCAGATAGTAGCCGGTTGTTATTTCCAACTGTTGCAAAATAGCCTGCTTTAGATGGTTGTTGTTGCTGACTGTAGCAACTGCGTAGTTGCTGCTTCTGGTGTTGCAGCAACTGCGTAGTTGTTGTTTCTGGTGTTGCAGCAACTGTGTAGTTGTTGTTTCTGGTGTCACAGCAACTATAAATTATAATTCCTGCAAGCTTAAGACAATTACTTGACAATTTAATCAGCTTTTCCAAGATAAATATAAAGATACTCACGAATATGCAATGAACAATTAAACATATAGATATGCGGAAAGTCACTTCGTACCTTGGGGTGATTAAGTCATTATGTAATCAAAGCTTATAACTTATGACTGAAAAGGATAATATTAAGGCAAAAATATGAGGTCAAAATAGGTCAATTCTGAGTCCTAACAATTGTCATAGCTGAGATGCATCGGTTGATCACTGTACTCGAGCTGCTGTAAGTGAACCTCTTCCTCCCACAAACTAGCTGCTGATTTGCCTGCAAGATTAGCTTTTGTTTGGAGAACATAATCATCATCATACTGATCAAACTGAGGCAAATCATTGGTATAAAAGACATCATCAAACATGCAGGTCATATCAACAGTGCTTTTTTCGCCAAGGTGATCTACAAAACAATCATTATTAGATCTATGACAACTAGGATAAGAAACAAAATGTTTTGGAGCGGCCATTTGTTCTTCTTCAATCAGCGAGCCATGGGCTTGAACATCATAATCATTCCTTGTGGTGATCCTGTCCATCATCTTTTCAACTACACTTACCAAAATATCAAACTTCACCTCTAGAGATGTTGATTCGGCCGTATCTATGTTTTTCATCTCTTCTTCCTTCATCCTTGCCCTTCGGATCAGCAGATGAGCCTCTACATTTACTGCACTGTTCTGCACCTCGTGAAGTGTTGCAATATTCCTTTCTCTCAGCTGAAACTCCATCTCCGGATCAAAGGCACCCGGATAGTGCAAGAGAGCAGATCTAGGAGTAGGCCTTATATCAACTGGCATCGAATAATAAACTTGGTTAAATCTGACTGAAAATTGTTGTACTGTCTCCCCTGGCAATCTTTTCAGCTGGTTATACTCTTCTACAATCAAGAAAAGGTTTTGCCCGATCATCCACCTGTTGAGAAAAACTTTGACAAACTGCTGGAAATCTGAAATGCTTGCATCAGGCAGGGCTTTGAACCAACTCTTCACTTTGGCTTGCAAAGAAAGAGCAAAAAGCCTTATACTAACATCTTCGCTATCAACTTCAAAAAGGTCTAGAAAATTCTCAAAATTTTGCACATGTTGCTCAGCGTTGACATTCTTACTTTCACCATCAAACCTCGGCAAGTATAGATCATAGTTTTTCGGGAAAGCATGGAGAACAGAGGGTAAAACAAGAGGTTTATACCGATCTGGAATTTTACAAGGTGTAGGGGTATGTACCGCAGGTATAGAATCAGTCTTGGTCTCTTGAGGCTCATCAATTTGAATATGGTCATCACAAAATTTGGAAAAAGGATCCTGATCAAGCTCAAAGGCATGCAAATCTTTGGTATTCACAATCTTCAAAGGGGAAGAATCAACTGCAGGCCGAGGATCTTTTCTCAAGCATAGTATACTTTGCAAAGCCTTCTTGACATTCTTGGGAAAAGAGAAAAAATAATTTATGACAAAGAAAAAAATGTCTTGGATGAGATTCCAACTTGAATACCTGATCTGTCCATGTTGTCCTTTCATGTTTTTGCTGGTCAGGATCATCCTCCAGCGGAGTCTTTAGATCTGATATCGAAAATGATTTAGAGTCGCCAGGTGAATGATTTCAGCCTTTCATGTTGTCCACCATCAACCATCAGATCTGCACTTGATATATGTACTGGGGTAATTAACAAGTTAAATTTCATGTTTACAAGCTAGACCGGAGATTGACTGAAGCAGCGTTTATCTACTTTCGCTAATGCAAAGCAAAAGTGTTTCGAAGGCTTCCTAGCATAACTTCAGGCTCCGTCTGTAGCTTATAAAACAAATGACATCAACAAGCAAACCATTTTTTCTCCCCAGTATGGTCGCCAATATGTTAGCGCTTGAATTTGGCCTCAGGCTGAAAAAGACAAAATCCAAGGCAACATCAAACCACTTAGCCTCGTAGCTAGCCCTACGGGGCAGGAGAGGGCTCTTTCCGGGTCTATCTCGGCAAAAGGTATTCAAAGGGCGGAGATGACCAATAAAGAACACTGATTTTAGGCTAGTAAACTGATTGAGAAGGTTTGATTTCATATTTTTAGGGTTTCGGTGGAAAACAGAGGGAGAGCAACTTCAGGTGCGGGGATGGGACACAGCTTTTGCAGAGGTCTTTTTGGGGCAAGGTAGGAGATTGTCTTGATGCCTTTGATTTAAGTGAATGGATAGGAATGACCGGTGAGGAGCTAAAGAGAGCAAGAAACCATCGAGAGTTCTCTTTAGACAGAGGAAAACATAGATATTAAGCAAACTTAAAGGCAGAGCATATAAATTATGAATTCTACCTTAACACTTCATTTACTTAATATGCAGAAAAGAGAAATAGGAAATTGATACACATAACAAATTTTACAAGTACATGAGAGAAGCACACCATCAACACAAATAACCACAGGAATCCCAAATAGTGCTGCAAAACCCTGGTCTTTCCTTTGCCAAAATTGCAGAGATACAAAGTGTAATACAATAGAAGCTTATCCCTCAAGAGTTCAATCTCTCCAACCCCTGAAAATGACTAAGAAAATACATAATATAGGCAAGCTAACACATTCCCTTGCCTCTAGGGGTCGATCTCATCATCCTAGGAGCTGTTCCAACCAATTCTAAACAAAGCACTACAATCTAGGCAGTCAAAACAACTTGCCTCTATAAGCTAGGAAACCAATTCATTCATTAAATGTTTGCTATTTCATGAATGAATGTTCTAGAATAGGTAGATAAGTGTCATGTCAACATGAAAATACATTAATTACATTAAAGAGGGTGAAAAATCCCATCACAAGTCAAAACTGGTCAAAGCTGGGCGAATTCCTGAGCTGTAGATGAAAAATTGAGAAAATGTGTTGATGCGTAGCGCCCCAATCCTGAACGCGTAGCGCACCTTTGAGCCAACTTTTGAGGCACTTCCCGACATCCAAATGAGGCAAAAGTAGGCTTGTTGGAAATTTCTGGATGTCTACCTTCCAAACCAAGTCTAATTTCGCAATTTGGTGGTCATTTGTCCCTCCAAAATTGCAATCTCCCAAGACTGCTTCCTGTGTGTCTAAAAAGTGGCAGAAAGTTATTTTTTGCATCTTTTTTGACCTTCTGAGGGCTCAAAACATGATGAAATGTCTTGTAAATTGCTGAGAAAGTGTAACTTTTCATGAAAAATCCAAAAATGCTGAGTTTTTGAGGAATGGACTTGCCCATCTTCAACGTAGCGCGCGGCGCGCTACGCGTTCAGAGCAAAAACCTGTGTTTGGCACAAACAATTCACAATTGACAAAATTTTCTCCAAATTTCTTGAAATTTGGGCTGGGAGTCCCCAATCAAGTACCATGCTCAGTAAAAAAGGCTTTGGCCAAAATTTGGAGTGGATTGGGCCTTTTTCATCATTTTAGTGCCTTGGCCAACCTCCTTGGATCTGGCGATTGTAATTTTGACATTTCTCTAAAACCATGACACCTGTGCAAAAGGTGAAGGAGGTTTTTCTTCCTTGGCCTGTTGTGGACAAAAACCTCTCTCATGTTTCTAAAATTCATCTTTTATTTCTCTGAAACGGCTTTTGAGTGAAACTTATCCCGATGTGTGGAACAAGGGATTTTGTCGAAATGAAGTGAAATGAAGGGGATAATACGCTTCTAAATTCTTGGGGAAATTTTTGGAAGTAGGGAGGGATGTTAGGAAGCAGGGGAAAGTGGAATCGTGGAGATTGAGTGAGGGGAAGGGGTCCAAAAGGGCAAAACACAGGCCCAACCTAGAAAATTGCTAGGTTGTAGCAAGAAACTAGGGTTTGTGCAAAAATGAGGAATTTGGTAGATCTAAGGGATGGGAAGCATTTCATAAGGTATTTTAAGGATAGGGGAAGGTGTATGAACATCAGGATACAAGTTTTTCCCATGATTTGACAGTCCAAGAGAAATTACCTCCAAAACTCTAGGAGAGGGAAATGAACCTTGCCAAGGCGCAACTGAAGCATGAACAAGGTGTAAAATGACTCATTCGACACTGACATGATAATGACAACCCTATGAATGATGATAGACTCAGCTGAATAGTGACATAGATTGTCATTTGGGCAACTTTGAAAAGAGTGAGATCAAACCCTATACCTAATGCCTAGTGACCAAATTTTGCTTGAAGACTCACTGAAATGACAAAATTTGACCTTGACATTCTGAGACCACTTTGTAAGAGCATATTTGATCACTGGAGGAAGGCTGGAAAGACTGACACTAATAGGTGGCACAACTTCGGTCGAAGTTGTTGTTGAACTACTAGGTTGATTAGTAGCCTTGTTGTTCGACAGCTGTGGATTCCCATAATATTTATTCCTTGTCGATATCAAAGCATCATTTTGTTGTTTCGAAATGGATAGCATAAAGACTTGGGATGGGGAAGCATTGTCACTAGCAACTATATTGGTTCCTGGGTTTGGAAACGGATCAGTCAATACTGCTGATGCTTTTGGATTCTTAAGGAATTTCTTAACTTTAGCTTTATATGGACAATCTCTCATCCAATGATCCTCATCGCATATGAGGCATGCTTGAGTAGGTTTCTTTTGACCAGAAGGGTTTGTAGAAGATTTTTCAAGAGATGAATCACCCTGTTTCTTCTTTTTTCTCTTCCCTTTCTTCTTGCCTCCTGGTTGCTTCAGTTCTTTGCCTTTGTCAGTTGACACAGCATTAACCTCTGAGGCTAGAATTTCTTCATTTGCATTTTGATCAGAAATCTTACACGCTTTCTTAGACGCAGCCTTTGTCGATTTTGCGCTTGTCGTACCTATCACGCCATCGTCGACATGAGAGTATTTGTTTGATTTAGGAGGAGGAGGAGGAACAAAAAACTCCTGTCTAGGAGCATCAGGGATTTTGTTGTAGAGCGTTCCAGACTGAGTATAGATCAAGTCTAGATATTGCGCATGAGCAATAACCTGCTCTTCAGTCACGACCCCTGCTTTTGCCACATCTTCTATAATCGAAGGTAACAATGACTTAATAAACCATTCATCTAGTAGCTGATCAAGAACATATGTTTTCACCATTCTACGATGATGTCGCCATTCATGAATATGATCGGATATGTGAGTGGCTGTCATTTGTTTGAAATTGGTAAGAATCTCTGTTCCTGTTTCATACCTTATTGGTAATTGAAAATGGGTTAAAATGTTTGTGGCAAGGGCGTTGAAGTTATCAAATGAAGCTCTAGGCAACTCGATATACCATTTTTCTAATGGAGCAGTTAACGTTCACTAAAAAAGGCAAAGCCAAATTGAATCATCATTGAGATTGTTGGACGAACACCATAGTTGAAAGGTCATCACATGATTCGGTGGGTCTTCATTCAGATTTCCATTAAATTTAGGAATATATGACGAAAGTTTATGAGGAATCGCTGGCCACCAAGGGGCCTAAGCGATTGGATCATTCATTAGCCGATTTACATCTGGTAACTCTATAGTCACCACGAAGGGCGACTGTTGATTCAGGTTTGGCGAAGCGTACCCAAGATAAGATGGGATTGCCTGAGCAGTGGGTCTTTTCATACCAGCATAATGCATTTGATGTTGATAAATTTGATAAGGTGGTTGGGCATGGAAAATTTTAGGGGCTAATGTTCGCCCAGTGGGCTAATTTTCCATGATTTTTCCACAAAAAAGATTCGCCAATTTCCAATTTTATAAAAGACGATTCGCCCAAATTTTAGAATATAAAATTAATTTACCTTAAAAATCGCCAATATTATATAGGGACTATATATAAAATCATTATAAATTTGAATAATTTTACAAATATATCAATAAACATTTTATAGTTTTCATATTAGGGATTAGTGAGATTCGCCAATATTTTAAACTTCAAGAAAATTTTCCATCCTTAAAATTTTCCTTGTTGGGCATAACCAATTTGAGATGGTTGGTGATAACCATTTTGAATATATGGCTTCCCATTACTTGCAAAGTTTTGCTACTCAGGTCCTTGGTAAGGTTTTTAGAATTACGGTTATTGATGTTGCACCAGCCACGGTTGCGAAACCATTTGATGTTGCCCAATACTAGACATTTCACCAAGATGAGGGGTAATAGTACCCGTTTGAGCCTGAGTCACTCTAGTTAAGGAGCCAATAACTGCTGATTGTGGTTGTGTCGTGGAGACAAGAGGTTGTTGTACAACGACCTGAGAAACTTGTGGTTGGCATATAACAGGAAATGCTTGTACTTGCGACACTATCACAATAGCTGGTGTAGTGGGGATATTTGACACAGGTAGACTCAGTTGCATTGAGTATACAACTCTTGGTTGTTGAGGCAACATTATCACCCAACCGCTGGATGTGATTCCAATTTGACTTGAATTCGGTTGTGAACCTTCATATGGTTGTTCTCTTGGAGGGAACAATGAAAGGCTGTACTACCCTCCATATGGCGGAAATCCAGTGCTCAAAGGAATGATTGGCCTTTGGAGAACAGACTGCCCAAATTGAATTTGTTTTGAAGGATCAATTTGTTGAGATTCAACATAAGAGATTCCAGATACTATTCCAGATGAACAAATGGGAACATACCACACTGTCGAAACAGTCCATGGGTGGACTCCTTCTAGCGGTCGAGCGCTAGTTGGGACAGATGGTATACCAGCAAACATCGTCAGAGTGGTGGCAGGAGGTTCTACTATCGCAGTATCGGACGACATAGTCCTAGATGTTGGTGGTTGTCCAGACATATCGAGTCTATCCAAAAGACTTCCCAACGATTCTACAGGAACTTGCGATGAAGGGGTATTAACTTCTGAAGTAGAAGGATATAGGTGGATCCCAGTCCCAAAATACAATGGATTACTGGATGGGGGATCCTTTGTAATCTCTTCTATAGCAATCAATCCATGTGGAAGAGGTAGGTCGTCAGGTCCGTAAAATATTTCTGGTGCCGAAGAATGTATAGATTCCGTAGCGACAAATGCTGGAGGGGTAACACCTTCCGAATCAACTCTAAATGGAGCTGGTTCAGGAATCAAAGTGTTTACTGTTGCACTAGGATCAGTTCCAATGTCCTCTTGTAACTATGGAACTTCTTCTGTAGAGGCAGGGATACCAGAAATGGTTGGAGTAACCGGAGTCTCAGAGGATGTTGAAACACAAGTTTCAAACAAACTAGGAGACTTTGACCCAGTTAAACGAGTTCGCTTGGCTCAGAATGGATTCGTTTCTAGAGTCAAATATGGTTGACTTGTCAGTCTCCGCGAACGATGGGGTTTTGATTGACTTTCTTCCACGATTGCGGATTATTCAATCAACTCAAAATAAGAGGGGAAAATTTTTGTTCCGAATTAAATGAATTTTAGACGCCTTGACACAACTTTATTTTTCAATTTTTAAGAGTCGAGAGAAAGCTAAAGATGACTCTAGTCGCCTTTGATTTTTAATGAGCCTAAAGGGACAAGTGCTCAGATGGACCTTTTCTTTTAAGGAGTCTGAAAAGGAACGAAAGAGACTACTCTGGAAATCTAGAGAGAGGGATTACCAAACCAATCACAAAACTGCTAAATACTTTTTACGGTACGACAGTCAATCTTCCCGAATGCTGTGTTCAGTGCATTGCAATCGATAGGGCGGCAGACACGGCTTCCTAAGGATAAAGGATATAGCCCTATTGTGGTCTCCTAATATATACTAGTTGGTACATGGGAGCACAAGTCTGTACTAGCACTTTTCCTCTCAAAGAGGAGAAATCAGCCAACCTATGATGAAAGCGACAGTTACCAGGCTTTACGACGCCGGAATACGTATCTAGCCTAGACTTCTAGATGTTTTGCGTTAGGTTCCAAAGCATTTTTATGTTCATTAAATTTATTTTATAGTTGATTGTTCTTAAGAAACTTTTCTTTCAGGTTCACCGTGTGATGTAGATATATAATTCCTAAAATGCAATCTAAGATGATAAACAATATCTTCTTTTTGCAATGAAAATCCTAGCTACTAAGGAAAGAGAAACGAAATCCTTTCAACATAGAGCAGAGAGCACACACTAGATGCACTGTCCTAAATCAAAATCAACAAGCAATCTAAATGCAAATGCACATGCAATGTATTTGTTTTCCACTTTCTTAATGTGTGAATGAAATAAAGAATGCTAAATACAAATCTGAATTATCTCTTCTTTCAAAGCAACAGTACTAACGTTTTTCTTTTCAAAAAATGATAGGAAGGCAAGACGACACTTCGCAATTTTGAATTGAAAACCTCTTTCGACACTTGAAATACTTATAAATTCAAATCAAATTCAAGAGTAAAAGTGTAATCAACTGTCAAAAAGAGGACTATTCTTTTCTTTGACTGAAAACAACACTTGCAACACTTTCAAATCAAAAGAAGACAATTTGATTAACCTACTTCTTTGTAAAAGAGAACTGTAAATGGCGCAAAATACATAGAAAAATTCGCAATTCTTTGTACAATGGAGGTTGGATGATGCAAAGAAATGGGGTTTAAATAGTGCTCTACTGATCACAGATAGAAAAAATCCTTAATAAAACTGAAAAGAATGAAGAAAAACCAAAATCTGGAGACAGATTTAGTCTTGTCTGATCATCACACCTGTAACACAGGGAAACAGGGATGCATCCCACCTACTGCACATGGGAGGTGCGATGCATCCAAATTTCCAAGAAGATAGGGTGTGATGGTTGAGGGACGAGACTTTAACTTGGTTTTTTGTCACAGTTTGCAGTTTAGTTTGGGGATTTAGGCCAAGCAAATGATAGTCAGTAACTACAAAGTAGAGGGGCTGATCTAATGAGGTTACTCAAGCTACCTCTAGGGCACTTGGGATGTTTGCAAGTTAATTGTTCAATTCATAAACAAACCCGGAGATTGACTAAAGCAACATTGATATAATTTGCACTTGCATAGAAAATGCAGTTCGAAGGCTAGGTGGCTTAACTTCAGGCTCCGTTTGTGGTTTATGGATCAAACAAATAGAGACAAGCAATCAAACTAATTCATCCCCAGTGGAGTCACCATTTTGTTATCGGGAAATATAGTGTCTATTCAGAGCTGCTAGTCCCACTAAGACAGGTAGCTATCTTAGAAACAAATAGATTAAAGTTACTTGTTTTTCCTTTACGAGAGAGAGATGACAAAGAAGCAGAGAGTACCAACCTCAGTCTTCCACTTGGCTCCTTGCTTGTTTTATTTCCCCTTTGACAGAATCTCGCCACTGCTTCCTTACTTTTCCTACTTCAAAGAGCACCTGTAGATTCACAGTAGCATAATACCATCAAAGCATAGAGATCTTTCATTGTACAAAATATAGGATCAAATATATATTGACCATACAAATGCATATATCAACACAATATTAAGAGATACACAAGAATATGGAGGAAAAATCAAAGAGCTTTATTAGTAAAGGTAGTAGAAAAGAGGATTACAACCACTTGGTCTGACCCAGTGCCATCCTCCCAGCTTAAAAGCCCTCTTCACCTCACACAAAGCAAGATCACCCAACAATGTCTTCAAAGAGAAACCAGCAACACCTCTTTGCAAATTACCAAATTCCAACCCTTGGATCTCTAGGATGAGGGATACATTTATAGATATTTTCAGCTGGGTGAGTCAGCTTCTGGGATTTTGATTAGTGTCATCTCTCTGATAGTTCTTGGTTCCACTTGGAGATTTCATGATCTCTTACTCTTCCTTGGGAAAACTCAGGGAGGCAAGCGTCAAATGAGCAGCTTCTAGAAGATTCTCAAGTTATCCACTTAGAAAACTACTTGTGCCATTTGTTTGCTCTTTCTCATCGCACCCTATAGAAGGGCTTTCTAGTATGCATCACACCTTTTGCATGTGGCAGGTGAGATGCATCACACCCTTTGCATTGGGCAGTCTGTATGGTCATGCTTTGACCAGTTCTGAGTACTTTTTGATGGAAAACTTCTGGGAGATGATGTAATCAGCTAACCTTGCTCCTTTAGGGTATGAAACAACACTTTTATGGACTTAGAAGCCCTTGGTTTATGGACATGTATGATTAGGGTTGCAGTGCCCAAATATGTCTATTAGAGTGATCTCATCACCTCATCATCCAATCACGATTTTGGTTCACTCATTGTTAATCCATCTAAGACACTGGTCTACGAAGATCCATCTGTCAACAAAGTCAAAACCCTATAGACCATCAAGGAACTTCAACTCGAGCTGATGGTTATGTCAGGCCCTCGCTGTCGTGAGGTTGGTTTCGCTTCCAATCAAGAAATTGCTCGAACACTCAAGGCTCCTCATCACTCATCAATATGCACTCAAGACAAATCTAACACTCAAATCACACTTCCTCCACTTGAACTGCACGACCCCATTGCTCATGCATTATAGGAGTCTTATATTGCAAGCACTCGTGTGCGACACAAGTTATCTTTGTTTCTTTCATTTGCTTGCATGTCATAGTCAAGAGTGTGCTTGTGCTTCAAAGTTGCAAGTAGTGTCACACAACACCATGATAAGTCCACAAATTGTTCGTCATGTACATCCACTCACTTATGTCCCGTGGGCACTTTGAAACACGAATTTTGGTTGTCTTCACTGTTATATATTTCTAGTATGCTGGTCCACATGACTAGACTACTCGTGGACCAAGCTTTCACCAACATGGCTCTACCAATGCACCGGTGGCTGCATTATAAGTATCATTTCACATGTTCAGGCCCATGCACCATTAGTGTAGGAGTAGGAGTAGTGTTTTCTTTCAGTTGTTTGCTTACATGCTTTGTTTGCTTGTTTGTTTTCTTGCTTGTTTCTTTACTTGCTTGGCTTCCATTTTTTCTTATGCTCTTGCTTTTCTTTGTTGATTGCTACTTCATTTGCTTGTTTTGTTCATAGGTTAGTTTGCATGAAACCATGTGTCACTCATGAAACGAGCTAGGTAAAGTACCAGAGGGCTTGTACAACTATGACTACTTGGTTATCTCTCATCTTGCCTCCGTGTAATGAACTTGTTACTCTTAGTCCATGAGATTTCAAAGGAAAACACGTACTCTTCGAAGTGAACCTTGGTGTAAACACAACGCTCATGTGCTAACCACTGTCACCTTCTCTAGTCGATTGTTTTTGGATTAACACTTGTTAGCTCAGTCAAGTAGAGTAAGGTGACTTGGAAAACCTTAACAGGCACGTCAGAGTATAATAAACTACTTATCTGTTGGAAAAACCTCCTATACTCTTAATAACTCAAGATCCCTCTTCTGCTTCTAAAATGAATAAGTGCTATGCACAATGAAAATGAAAAATGAAAAAAATGAAAAGTCAAAAAATACAAATGAAGAATGAATAAGGCGAAAGAAGAGAAAGGCCTCCTGTGCAGAGAGGAGATGCAAGTAACTCCTTCAGGATACTCACTAGGCTCGCTAGCAATAGAGCCATGCTTGTGTTCCTATGTGACTCCACCAGGGCACTGTCTAGGCCTACTAGTAGTGGAGCAACACTAGAAACAAAAATAAGACTTTGACGACTATATTGCTTGTGCACCTATATACCCCTGAACCCGAATCGAAACAACTGTGTTGCCTTAGCTTGGGATGTATGTCAATCAACCAAGAGTTTGGCAGATGCTACATCTTACATCAAGCTAGTGTGAAGCCAATATGAGCTAATAATTTAACAATACTTCTAGAGGTGTTAGACTCGTTTTCACGAAAAAGGTCCATTCAAAGAGTTGGAGTTCTACCAGTGTGTCGCCAAGTGTTGTAGAGGCTACAACACCCTCCAAAATTTTCCTTAGCTTGTTTTAGAGCCTCCCTACCAATCTTCACAGTAGCTTGCCTTGCTTCGTCAAGTCCTCAAGCTTCAGTGTCTTCCTTGCTCCAAGGTAGCCTCTCGATCATAGTTGATCCATTCCCCTCATAGGCTACTTACCCGTAATTGGTCTAGCTACAGGCTAAGAAGCTTCCCCTTGAAAACTACGCATTCCTGGAGGGCAACCAGCCTTCCCTCCATGAATTGTGCAGTCCTCTCTGACAGTCTGCTGGGTTGTAGGATTTCCCAATCTTGCCAGCCAACCCTCCTAGCAGGATTTGTGCAATTTTTCCCATCAACAGGCTATTTACCCCACGATTTGTGCAGATCTAGGTAGCAGTCAGATGCTGGGCCCAAAAATTTCACAATCCCGTTGGGCATCCAACCAAGCTCCCAGCCAGAAATGCACATTTTTCTCCAGCAATCAAGCATTCACTTGCATGTGTAGCTCAGTTGATTGGATCCCACTGGGACTGAGAAAAACATACTTGCATGCATATGCTACTTCTCCCAAGTTAGCATGCAAAGGCATCCCTTTTCTCAGGGATCTATATTTAGAAATTGGAGGTTACATGCTGTTGACACCTAATTCGAAACGGATGAGGTGAAGTCGGACAGTCATCTAGAAGATGAACTGATCCGTTTTGTATTTGTATAAATAATAATAGTTGAATGAATAATACTCATCCAGTTTTTTCTTGCGCTCATTAATTTCTGAGCTAACCTGGCCTGACATGGTATCAGAGCACAGGTCCCAGAAATAGCTCCTGCCTCTGCCAGGTTTCTACAGCCTCATGAAACCTACCTCTGTCCTGAGACTGCGTACTTCTGGCGGTGATCTGAGCGCCTCTGGCTCTGACATGGAATGCATGGAATGCGCTGTTGAATACTGCGTTGAATACTAAGGTATCGTTTTGAAAACTGAGGTATCATTTTTGTGTGGCATAGACTGCGTTTTTTATCATTTTTGTGGATTGAAGAAACGCTGCATATAGAAGAACCCTGCGCTGTGGACTGCGTTTTTAATGGATGGACGTTTATAACCGTTCAAATCTCATGCGGAACCTGTTTGAAGACTGACTGCGTTTTTTTCTTATTGACTGCCTTTCTTATTGAAGACTCTCGGCATGAGTGGGATTTGATTTGATTGTGATAAGAAGCGTTCATTTATTTTATTCATACTTTACGGATTTGATCATTTTCGAGTTATGAGAGCAATGGGCTGCCTTTGTCGTGGACATTTATGGCTATTGAATATGCATTTTGCATTTCTAGCACCTAGATCTTGATTTACAGCTACTTCCCATTCTCCTTACGACGCTTCTTGTTATGGATTTGTTTTACTCTGACTATGTATGGTTATGCTCACGGCTCCCCCTGTGTTGATGGCGGATTTTCAAATAGATTTTCAGTGTGTATTCATTGCGTTGTATTGATTAACGCAGTTGTTATATTGACACCGGTTTGAGTAGTGTATAGCCATCCGTTTTTGTGCTGGCGGTTTGAATATACGTGCTATATCCATTCAATTGATCTCGGTGGTATCGGTCTCTGTCTATATAACCCTCGGCATGACAAAACAAGGTCAGGTCATCGCATGCAAAGTTGCTGTTGCATGTGGATATGGATGTAGGTATGACTGAGGTTTAACCTGGCCTGACAAAGCATTTCGCATTTTCACATGTCGCAGTTTTCAAAAGCAGTCAGAGTGATATATATATATCAGAATGTTTATTTCCTGAGGTTTAATTTTCACATTTCGCAGTTTTCAAAAGCAGTCAGAGTGATATATATATCAGAATCATTATATCAGTCAGAGTATCAAAGCTTATGTAGTATTGCAGTGATTTTCAAAGCATATGTAGTATTGCAGTGATTTTCAAAGCATATGTAGTATTGCAGTGATTTGAGCGCCCTTGTTTTGATTGAACAGTGATATATATATGTGAGCAGTGATATATATATGCTGATGGAATGTTAGAAGAAAATGCATAAGGCTATCACATAAGGATTTTTTTCTCTTAGCAGAAATTTTTTTTTATCAACAGAAGTTTTTGGCAGAATTTTTTTTTTACAGAATGCATTCAATCATTTCAATGGTCGGAATAGTTCTCACTGGCAAGGAGAACTATTCTGAATGGTCTCGGATGGTGAAACACACCCTCATCTACAATGAGCTGTGGAAAGGTGTGTGTGTCGGAGAAGAAGACAGAGACCCTGTGCAGCCCACATCAGACAAAGAACTCGCCATTTGGGAAAACAAGAACAGCAAAGCCTTTGCATTGATCGCAGCATCTGTCAATGAGGAAGTAAGTCGTCATATTTCCTGCTATTCCACTGCCTTTGAAGCTATACAAAAGCTGAAAGAACTCTATGATACACATTCTGCACTTGAAGTTGTTCAGCTCATGATTAAACTCTTCACTCTTGAACTGAAAAATAATGATCCTCTTGCTCTTGCATCTGAAATAAAGTCTATAATGCATGATATAAAATCCACTAAGGTTGAGCTGGATATATCTCTTATTGCCTTTCTCAAAGCACTCTATCCTACCTACTCCAATTATCTTGAGTCTTTACAAGCAAATGGAAACCTTAAAGATATAACCTTTGACTCTCTTGTGAAAAAGTTTGCTGAAAGAGAGAAATCCTTTGGAAAGAAAACAGTCCCTGAATCTTCTGAAGAGACTGTTTGCCTTGCTCACAAAGAAAAGCATCCTGCTCAAGATTCTACAAGAGGAAGAGGTGGACGAAGAGGAAGAGGAAGATACTTCAGAGGTAGGGGGGGCAGACATTCTCAAGCAGAAAAGGCAGATCTCCATTGCATTCGCTGCAAACGAAATGGATCACATGATGCTTCTACATGCAAGCTACCATGGGACAAAGTTGAGCAGAGAAGAAATCAGCAGAAAGGTAAAACTGATGACTCAGACAAAGGTAAAGCACCTGAATCTGCACACTATATTGAGGCACAATGTAATATTGGAGTAAATGAAGATTTGTTTAATGCTTCACTTGCTTCTTCGAAAAATGACTGGTTGCTTGATTCAGGAGCAACCTGTCATATGACTCATAGGAGAGATTTCTTTGAAGATTTCACTAACAATGTTGATGGAGCAGTATACTTTGCAGATCAGTCAAAAATCAAGCCATCAGGGCTTGGCACAATCAGGCTTAAACTGCCTGGTCTTCCAGACTTTCTTCTGGATCATGTTCTATATCTCCCACAGCTGAAGAGAAACTTGCTGTCCCTGGTCCACATCCGCCAGCAAGGTCACTCCATTCACATGTTTGATGGCAAGCTTGAGGTAAGAAAGGCATCTGACCACTCACTTGTCATGAGGGGTATAGAAGAAGAAAGACTCCTTAAACTGCAAGGAACCTCTGCTCATGCACAGCATTTCTCATATATTTCTCATCATGAAGAATGTACACTTCCATCAAGTTTATTATGGCATGCTAGATTTGGGCATTTAAACTATGATAGTCTCCGCTTGTTGAAGAAAAATGGTGTTGCTGGTTTGCCTACAATTCCTAGAAAACATAAACAATGTGATGCTTGCATTCTAGGAAAGCATAGCAAACAGTCTTTTCATGATTCACATTCAAGAGCACATAGGAAGCTTGAACTTATTCATTCAGATTTATGTGGTCCAATGCCCGTTCCTTCTGCAAATGGAAATAAATATATCATGACATTTATTGATGATTACACCAGAATGTGTTGGGTTTACTTATTGAAGAACAAATCTGATGCTTTTCAAACATTTAAGAATTTTCATAAGTGGATTGAAAATGATGCACAATCTCATATTGGGTCTATTCGCACTGATAATGGAAAAGAATATACATCAAATGAATTTGAACACTATCTTCACCAACATGGGATTAAACATCAAACAACTGTGCCTTATAATCCTCAACAGAATGGTGTAGCTGAAAGAATGAACAGAACAATTTTGAATATGGTACGATCCATGCTTTTCTTCAAAAATGTAAAGACAATGTTTTGGGCTGATGCTGTTCTATGTGCTGCATATATAAAGAATAGATGTCCATCTAGTGCTATAAGAAACAAGACTCCTTATGAATTGTGGTATGGACATGTTCCTTCGATCAAACATCTCAGGATATTTGGTTCCACCTGTTATGCTTTAATACCAAAGGTACATAGAAACAAACTTGGTGCAAGAAGTCGTAAGTGTATCTTCCTGGGGTATTCAAACACATCTAAAGCATACCGCCTTTATGATGAAGTAAATAAAAAGTTTGTTTTATCTAGAGATGTCATTTTTCTTGAATCATCCAAATCTGACAATGTTGTTGAGCGGCAACTTGATCGCTTGGATAGATTCACAAAACCGAAATCATTTCAAGAGTTTGATAATCAGATTCCACATCTTGAAGGGGGGATTCCTATACTAGATCAACATGTGGAATCTTCTTCTGAAGAACAATCTCCCCTGCATGACACTCCAACAACGGATGATGCTTTAAGTGATGTAATTGATAGAATTGGGAGACTCAATATTGATTCAGACCCAACTCAATCAACAGAACAGCCTGGACCATCTCAGAAAGGTCCCCCAAAGTGGCTGACAAAGACACTTGAAAGTGTTCATCCTGATGAAATTGGAAAAACAGGAACCCGAAATTCAAACCGACAAGATGGAGGTGATGTAGATAACTCTAATTCACCTGTTGATATGGATGTTACTTATGATTGTGAATTGAACTTGTCTACAGATTTTGAACCAACTTCCTTCAAAGAAGCTGCTTCTCATGATGAATGGAAAGAAGCAATGCAGAAGGAGTATGATGCCCTCATAAAGAATGGCACTTGGAAGCTGGTTGATCCTCCATTTGGAACCAAACCAATTGGCTGCAAGTGGGTCTACAAGAACAAGTACAAAGCTGATGGCTCACTTGACAAGCACAAAGCTAGGCTTGTGGAAAAAGGTTTTGCACAGAAGGAAGGGGTCGATTATGAGGAAACTTTTGCTCCCACAGCAAAATGGGCCACCATCCGGACACTCTTTGCACTAGCTGCTTAGAACGGTTGGAAAGTCCATCAAATGGATGTAAAAACTGCATTCTTGAATGGAGATCTAAAAGAGAATGTTTTTATGTCCCAGCCTGAAGGATTTGCTGTGAAAGGACATGAACACAAAGTATGCAAACTTGTGAAGTCCTTGTATGGCCTCAAACAAGCACCACGAGCCTGGTATGAAAAACTAACTGAGCATCTTCTGAAACTCAACTTCAAACATTTTGATCTTGATGATGCAACTTTATCTGTCAAGAAAGTTGGAAAAACAGTTGTATATCTTGTGGTATATGTAGATGATCTTTTAATGACAGGGAACAATGAAAGCTATATTGCATCCATAAAGAAAGAATTAGGAAATTTTTTTGAAATGACTGATTTGGGCTATGTTCATTACTATCTTGGCATTGAAGTAACCCAACATCCAAAGTCCATATTTCTTTCTCAAAAGAAATACATTGGAGATTTGTTATACAGATTTGGCATGACAGAGTGCAATCCCCTTTCTACTCCAATGGAACAAAACTTGAAGCTCACATCTACTGAAGGAAAGGAATTTGAGGATGCAACAAGGTATAGACAGCTTGTAGGAAGTCTCATCTACCTCACTACTACCAGACCAGACATTTCATTTGCTGTTGGAATCCTCTCCAGGTTTATGCAAAAGCCTTGTGAGGGACATTGGTCTGCTGCAAAATGAGTTCTAAGGTACTTGAAGGGAACTCAAGACCTTGGAATCAAGTATACACAGGTGGACGACTTCAACTTGATTGGATACTCTGATTCAGACTTCGATGGAGACAAAGAAACTGGGGTATCTACTTCAGGATATGCTATGAGTCTTGGATTAGGAGCTGTCTCCTGGAGATCACGCAAACAATCAGTACCAGCAGATTCCACAACAGAAGCAGAATACGTGGCAGCAGCTGAAGCAACGAAAGAAATTGTGTGGCTCAGGAAAATTCTTGAAGATTTGCAAGTAAAACAAATACAATCTACTCCACTCATGATTGATAACACATCTGCAATAAAGTTGGCCAAGAATCCAAAATTCCATGATCGTACTAAGCACATCAATACTAAATATCATCTGATCCGACATCATGTTGAGGCCAAAACAATCCATCTCCGTCATTGTTCCACAAACGAGCAAATTGCAGACATCTTCACCAAAGCGCTTGGAAGAGAAAAGCTTGAAAGATTCAGAACGATGCTTGGACTCACCAACATCCCTTCAGATTAAGGGGGGGAATGTTGACACCTAATCCGAAACGGATGAGGTGAAGTCGGACAGTCATCTAGAAGATGAACTGATCCGTTTTGTATTTGTATAAATAATAATAGTTGAATGAATAATACTCATCCAGTTATTTCTTGCGCTCATTAATTTCTGAGCTAACCTGGCCTGACACATGCAAGGAGACATTCAAAAACCTCCCATCAAGTGTTGCTTCCCCTAGATTTGTGGCATGCGCATCACAACCTTGATGTTATCAAAACTCATCAACCAGATGTTGCAGAGCTCATTCCTCACATAAATCTTGTAGCTCTAACATCCCACATCACATCTAAGAGCAGGTGGCACATTCAGCTCAGCTACTTTGAGATAAACTTGCTTCCCATGCCTTGTGCTGCATTTCTGTCACTTTTTGTGTATTCACTTGTGTGAGTGTTGTTTGCTTGATTAGTTTGAATGGCTCCTATTGTTTACATTTATTCTAGGTTTTCCTAGGTCCGTTTCATTTTTCGTTGCTATCTCACAGTTGTCGCATGCATGAAACTATTTTACACGGACCTTCGCCCAACCGGCGAACTGCCTCACCCACATGCATGTTGATCTGCTTGCTGAATATTTCATTCATGTTTTGCATGAATTGTTTATCACTTAGGGTTTCCATGCATTTCATCGAATTACTTGCTTTTAATTTCCTGTCAGCGAGTCGGGCCAACCTTGGCCTGGTCTCTGCCTTCACCAAGGCTTCATTGCACAATCAAGAGAAGGAAGGCTCACCTTCCTCTCTAGATTTTCACATTCTAGCCCAGCACTGGCCTCCTGGACTGAATTGCCCATTTCGGGAGTTCAGTGGTTGTTGGGCCCAAAAGTTTGTGCAAATATGTCTTTGGGCCAACAGTATTTCCCAGTTGGAATCACATATTGTGCAATCCTAGCATCCAACTTCCCAACTGGACTGTGCATTGCGCACTTCCAGCAATCAGTCAGTCTCTCAGTAGCCTAGAATATGCCTTGTGCAGTCTTGGCAATCAATCTCCTGACCTCGAAGTCGAAATTGCGCAACCTTCGTGATCATTCACCCATGTTGTAAGTCAGTTCTCATGTTCATTTTGGTTTTCAATTGAAAATTTGATTGCTATGAGTGTTTCCATGTCTCCAAGTATCATAGGTGTTCATCTTCATCTCAGTAGTACAAGTACAATGGTTTCCATGAGAGTAGAGATGAAGACACCTTTGGAACACGCTTGGGGATGCAGTCGATCAAGCGTCCATGGACTTGCCTACCCACGACGACATCAAGTTGTTTGTAGATAAGGACATAAAGCAACAACATCATAACAAGCAGCATCATGAAAAACAGCTGAAGGCAGCATACCGGATGCAACGAACACAACAAATTAAAGAGGAAGGTTGTTGACAACTTAGAGGTGGAGAAAAGTTGCAAGATCAAATAGATTCACTGATAATGAAAGCAACTTTGGAGACCTAGGCTATGAAGTGATGACACAACATGAAGATCACGAGAAGGCAGAAGATGGAACAAAGAAGGAGTTTCATGTGTTGAAGTAGTAACTCAGGAAGAATATGAAGCTACATATACACTCTAATGAGTTCCAGCAAGAACATGAAAAATAGTGGGCACAACATGCACTCGCGGATGAAACTGCACTAGTACGAGTTAAGTATCTATCCTAGTAGTTGACATAAAACAAACATGGTGAGAAATGTTGTTGATCACATGCAAGGGATCTAGCAGAATGCATGTAGTTGAGCGCACGCATGCAATCCAACCCATTCAACAAACTCACCAAGGCGAAGAGAAGAAGCAAGTCCAATTAGGGCTAAACATGTACTTTAGCAGGTCGATGTGCCTGACCACTAGCGCACACTTGAAAATCAACACGGACACTATGCATCAGTGTGTTTCCAGTTCAACCATACCCAAGAATACCATGAACATGTTAGCAGACACGTTAGATGAAGGGTTGAACCAGTGCACCAGTTGCAATGGAGGCAAGAGTTTGCTTCAGTAAGATGTCACCATGAGGTGAATTCACATCATAATGGACGACCAAGCTTGGAATTAGCTCACCACCTTCACCATCAAAAGCATGTCAAAGAGTTGGTCTCATCACAACAGATCAAATGTCAGTGATGTCTTGCAAGGCTTGCTCAAGCCATGTTGTCTCACATGAGTACATGTGCATTGTAATGCTGAGTCATGTCAAGTGTAAGTTGAGTGTCAACAGTTGGATGTAACAGTCATCGAGTAGGTGAAGAGTCATGAGGGAAGTTAAACTATCACAAATGGGAATGTCAAGGGTCACCCCACCCTTTGCTATAAATAGTCCCTAATAACTCATTGTATAGGCTTTTGGTCAGGTAAGCTTCCACTAATACTATCTTGAAGAAGGCTTGGAGAGTATTATAACGCACCTTGGTTTCTCCACTTCACGGAGCTAGTACATCTCTTTGGAGGAGCAGGCGAATGTGGTTATAACATTCCACTGATGGGACTAACAGGTTTACATGGTGTATTGTATGATTGTGACTTACATTTATTTTATAATAAGAGCCATCACATTTTCATGCATATGTTGTTATTGTAGTTGCATTGTTCCGGTTGCCTTAATGATATATGTTGTTTAACTTATGTACTTGTGTATGACCTGATTTGTACGCAATTATATGAATCTCATTGTTAATGTGTTTCATATGTTATTAATGTTGTCACCGTCTGTGTCGATTTCTCTGCCAACATTAGACAGACATTTCTCATGAACCTGGTTATATCAATTGTCACACTCACCTCAGAATGATCTATGAGTGTTGTTCGTGTTACCTTACTGTGTATGTTGTGATTGTCGCATCTATGTCGACGGCTCTGCTGGGAGTTGTGCATGTCCTTTATGTTGTGTGTTCCTACATGAGTTGAGAGTGATCCCTTTCAACTTGGAACTCACCTTCACCTTCCTCTCCCCTTGAAGTGTTGGAACCTCTCATACTCATTCCTTGACTCACTGCATTAGTCACACCCTTGCTACTAACAGATTTATTTTACTTTCCTTTGTGATACATCATGGTTAAGGCATTACCTTACAACCCACTACTGGGACTCCTACACCAAACAGTTTGAGTTCTATTTGGGACTTCTTACCGGTGAGATCCCCTTGACATGTTTGCGGGTCCAGGACTATTAATAGGAGGATACAACCTCCACTCATTCTCCAACACCCACTAGAAGGAAGTTACAACTCCCTATTCTCGTTTATGATCTCCTCCCACCTAACCCCTCACTGAAGGATACAACCCTCAGCACATGTGGACAACGTTTTACAATGTTTCACATTGTATCCACCTATCCAAAAATAATCAAACAACATGTAGGCCACCTTTCATCAAATTTTTACGCTGGACATACATCAACAATAAGCCCAAGCCAATATACCAATTTGAATGCTGAATGAAAAAATCTTAATACAATCACTAAATGACCATTGAATACCAACTAAATCACTGAAGCAACTGAAACACTGAATACTAAATCATCATAACCATATCATACCAATTCATAGTGAAGTATCATTATATCAAGCCATAAATCAATCCAAAGAATAACTAGTCAGAAATCAAGATCATAGCCACATTGTCATCAACACATAAGTAATTTGCAGTCATTACAAACCATGATCAAATTTACTTCATAAATTATATGTGATTGTTCTGAAGCATAACCATGTACATACGTGCTTCCTCTAAATACAACATGTGTATAGATCTCAAATCACTAAATACTAAAACTGAATCACTACATCATTCACTGAGTTACTAACATACTGAGTCACAATAGCAACTTAATCATAGATTAACATCTTGTAGCATCATCACTAACCAACATTCCCATCCATAATCAAATCAACCCAGTCAACATTGTTATATACAGACCATTCTTGCCAAGACATCATTGAAAAATAACAACAAATAGAATAAACATCATCAGCTGTCATTATCAAGTAGTAATTCAAACCCTAGTACATATAAAGGTTCTTATTATTATTTGAAGAGATTTGTGAAAGATGGCTTCATCAAGTTTCCAGCCGCAGTTTCCACCATTTATATGGGAGACAAATGACATGTGGAACACTAAGATGAAAAAGACATTAAAGGCTCATGATTTTTGGGATCATGTCAAGTTTGGGTTTCCAGAACCTAAGGATGAAAAATAAGAACAAGCCCTCACTAATGCAGAGAGGGAATAATGGAGAAAAGACAAAAAGAAGAATGCACAAGCATTTCAACTTATAGAGAAAGGAGTAGATCAAGTACTGTTCCATAATATTATGACCAGTTCATTAGCAAAGCCAGCATGGGAGACTTTGGAGAAAAGCTATAAAGGTATGAAAAAACTCAATATTATTAAGTTGTAGAATACTAGGAGAGATTTTGAAATTGGGTAGATGAAGGAAACAATGGACATTGATTCATTCATAAATTGAGCCTTGAATATTGTAAATCAATTATTGTTCCAGAAGATTATGATCACATCATCAGCAAAGACATCATGAGATACTTTGGAGACGAGATATAGAATTATAGTCAAAGTCAATATTGTTCAGTTACAGAATACTAGGAGAGATTTTGAAGGTTTGCAGATGAAGGAAACAAATGACATCGATTCATTCATGAATCGAGTGTTGACTATTGTAAACCAAATAAGGATTTATGCTGATGTCATAGAAGATAAAAAATTGGTTGAGAAGGTCCTTAGATATTTTTCTACCAAATTTGAGGTTATAGTAGTAGCCATAGAAGAAGAAGATTTGAAGTTCATTGAAGAATTGATTGAGAAGCCAATTGATTAAATTGATGATAGTCTTAAAGTAGAAACTAGAATAAAAGAATTAAATGAAATGGTCAACGAGAAAAAGGAGAATGATTATGATTTTACATGTAAACCTAATGATGATATTGAGTGTGCAGACTACAAGAAAAAAAACAACATTACCTGATGATGAAATGAAGAGAAGGACATGGAAGTTTATGAAAAGAAGGAAGATTGCATTAAAACCATTTTTTAGAAATGGATGCAAGAAGAGGTAAGATTTTTTTATCAAGAAATATGGCATAAAAAAATTAAGGAATATGAAGTGCAAGAAGTAGAGGAAAAAACACAATTTGAAGATGAAGAGTTTTGCTAGAAGTCCATGAGTAAACAAATATTTGAAGAGGAAATTTTAGAAGACATGATCATATTTTTTTAAGATCAAATACAAGAGAAGCAATAGAAAAATTGTAGCAACAACAAGTAAATAACTATGGAGTCTACAACATGGACACACAATAGATAATGAATAAATTTCAAGGATACATAATTTGGAAGAAACAAAAAAGGAAATGAAAAATTTCCAATGGTTCAAGTCATTTGTAAGCATAGATGATACTTATCCAACATGCATGTTTGACTAATGATTGAATTAATTTCTATTGTAAGCCTAGTAGGCATAGTTGAGTCATGTTTGAGTTATGTTGATTCATACGGTCGTAATTAAAAGTGAGTGTTGGAAATTGTAATTACTGCCACATGCAGAGTAGTCTAAATTGAGAGTGTGAGTTAATTGATTCAAGTGTGAGTGAGTTAGATTTTAGTATTATTTTTGGTAAAGTCGAATTTATATTGTGCTTTCATGTTGAATTTAGTTTTAGTAATTCTCTAGTAAAAGAAGGTTAAATACCCCATGATGGGTTCACTGTAATAAAAGTCAAGTTTGTGTGATCAATACGAGATTGAAAACTTATATTGTTCTATGTATGTCAACTATGTGCCTTTCCTCCTCCTCCTTTCCAACAAACTGGTATCAAAGTCGAGGAAGGAATATAATATCTGTGGAGCCTGCAGAGCCAACAAGTGGAGGGCCAATTGAAGAAGGCCAAAAATTTATTTTTTAATTCACCGTGAAAAAGTGTCACATAGTTAAGGTGCAACCATCACACGTTCACAATGTAAAAGGTGCATAGATTAGGGAAAAGTTAGGTTTCTACAAATCCCTACAATTCATCACAACATCTCCTTATCTAAAGGTGCGATGAGGCAACAAGATTTTCAAAAGTGCAAAAGTCAAATTCCAATGAGAAAATCGGTGAGGAAATACAAAAGTCAAAATTTATGTTAAGGAGTTTTTTGAAAGGTCAAGTCAGTTACTTTTTCTCATTGAAATACATGAGAATTTGTTAACTCATGAAAATCCTTTTTGAAAGGATTATTTATTAAAATTTATTTTTTCGAATGTGGTATTCAAAGTTTAACATAAACTCTTTTTAAAAAAGGTTTTTCTTTCTAAAGGGCTTATTATAAAAGGATCTTTTAAGGAGATAGAAAAGCATATATATATATATATATATATATATATATATATATGAGAGAGAGAGAGAGAGAGAGGTTCTTATTATTATTTGAAGATATTTTTTAAAGATGGCTTCGTTAAGTTTCTAGCCACAAATTCCACCATTTACAAGGAATATTTTCAATATTGTTAAGTTGAAGAATACTAGGAGAGATTTTGAAGGTCTATAGATGAAGGAAACAAAGGACACTGATTCATTCGTGAATCAGGCCTTGACTATTATAAACCAGTTAAGGATTTATTGTGATGTCATAGAAGATAAAAAATTGGTTGAGAATGTCCTTAGATATTTGTCTACCAAATTTGATGTTATAGTAGTAGCCATAGAAGAAGAAAATTTAAGTTCATTTAAGAATCGATTGAGAAGACAATTGGATAAATTGATGGTAGTCTTAAATCAGCAAGTTGAATAAAGAATTAAATAAAACGGTGAATGAGAAAAAGGAGAATGATTGTCATTTCACATGAAAGCCTGATGATGATCTTGAGTGTGCAGACTACAGGAAAAAAGGGACAATACCTAATGATGAAAGTGAAGAGAAGGACATGGGAGTTTCTAAAAATGAGGAAGAATGCATTAAAGCCAATTTTCAGCAATGGTGTCAAGAAGATATAAGATTATGCTATCAAGAAATATGGTGGAAAAAATGTCAGGAATATGAAGCGCAAGAAGTAGAGGAAAGAACACAATTTGAAGATGAAGAGTTTTGTTAGTAGTCCATGAGTGAACGAATCTTTGAAGAGGAAGTTGTAGAAGACAAGATCATATTTTTTTTAGAACAAATACAATAGAAGTCAAAGAAAAACTGTAGCAACAACAAGTAAAGAAATATGTAGCCTACAAAAAGAATGCATAATCGAGAATGAACTAATTTCGAGGATACAAAATTTGGAAGAAACAAAAAGGAAATGCAAAATTGTCAAAGTTTTGAGTCATTGTAACGCTAGATGAGACTTAACTAGTACACATGTTTGAGTGATGATTGAGTTAATTTCCATTGTAATCATAACGGGCATAGTTGAGTCATGTTTTAGTTATGTTGAGTCATACGATTCTAACTAAGGGGTAGTATTGGAAATTGTAATTACTCCCACATGCAGGGTAGTCTAAATTTAGTGTGTGAGTGAGTTAGAGTTCAGTTTCTTGGGTAAATTTGAATTTAGATTGTGGTTTCTTGTTGAAGTTTTTTTCAGTGAGTCACTAGTCGAAAAAGGTTAAATACCCCATGATGGGTTCATTGTAATAAAATTCAAGTTTATGTGATCAATACAAGAGCGACAACTCATATTGTTTTATGTGTATCAATTGTGTGTCTTTCGTCCTCTTCCTTTCCAAAAAATTGGTATCAACTCTGAGGAAGGTGTTAGCATTTCATAATTCCTTTAGGCTAAGGAGAGGAACCCAAAGGTAACCACAAACAACTTGGAAGCTTGGAATATAGCCCTTACAGCCTCAGAGAGGGCTTTCTCTGTCTAAAACTTAGGTCACTTAGATTTTCGACTAGATATGGTGCTCAGAGGGATATAGATTTTAAGGGTTTGCTCGCATGGGAGAAAACGAATCCATTAGGCAACACAATAATATAAGTTGATTCTTTTCCAGTGATAGGATGAAGAGAAAGAGGGATCTTCTATAGGGGAAAGTTAGGCACTCTTTTTAGAGTTTTTTAGTCAAATCCATTATAGGAGGGTGAGGAGACGATAGGTGGAAATGACATAAATAACATCCAAAATTGGGATGAATTCTAAATGCCATTCAAAAAGAAAACATAATTTGTTTAGAAAACTAAATCAGAGCACTTTAAAGTGAATTCTGAGACAAATATTTGTTTAGATAAATAGGAAGACATACATTTAAATCATGATTAATAACAAAAGATAACTTGCAAAAAAAAGAAGCACATCTCCATAGAAACTGACATAGGAATCCTTGTAAAATAAGACCTGTGTCTTTTCATTCACTGAAAAATATATCAGAAAAATGCAGTACACAATGTCTCTTCTTATTAAACCTAACCAACCCTTTTATTCATCATGATTACAACATAAACATATCAAAAAAAAATTATTTCCCACCTCTAGGAACCAAATTACTTAATAGGATTTATGTTTCTACCTAATGCAGTGAAAATATAACCTTTTTTCAGAAAACTAGGAATTGTTTGACCAAGGATTTTTAAAATAGGTTTACATTAATTTCAAAGCCTAAATCGAGCTACAAGGTCCTTATATGCCTCATAATATTAACCAATATTATAAAAATAAATTACATATCTCTTAGAAATAAAATTCCCAGCCAAAAGGTTGAATGTGTGGAAGCGCAGTGCAGGCGTTGCACAACCTTTTAGTTTAGCAAAACGCATCATAAAGGTGCAAGAAATCAATGGTTGATGTAGGTCGGTAACTCCCTGAGTTTCTTGATGGATGCTACACATGAAATGGTCTAGACAACGTCAAATTCCCCTCTAGAAACCTTATTTCATCATGCAAAGCTCCTAACTTTCAAAAGTCCATCTATAACAAAAGCATAATGAAACCTGTCCTCCATGGGTTTTGACCCAAACTGAGATATATGAACAATATTTACAAACTGTTGATTATTTTAACATTCCTGATACCACTTTTCAAACCTCTATTCACCAAAAATATGACAAAATTCGTGATTTCCATTAAAACCCTAACCCTAATGCTTGGCAAAAATACAAAACTATTGTTTGAGTTGATCTTTTATCAATGCTTCATTTTTTCTTGATTCTAGTTTATTTACTCTCAATAAAGCTTCAAATATTACATGACCCCTTATACAACCTCCTCCAACCATCATTCTTGGACAAAAAATAAAAAGGCCAAAATTATTTTGATTTACTTGTTCCAACACTCAAATTTTCGTTGGTTCAGCAAATAAAAATAGATTTCCTTTGTCCTTCTCCTGTATCTCCTTCAAATGTTTCTTGGAAACCCTCAAATCCCTCCTCATGGTAAGGTTCTTCATTCATATATTTTTCAACTTCCTTTGTAATGGGAGATACCTCGTAAATATATACTTTCATTTTCCATTGCTAGTTCATACATGTTCAAAATATCATACACTTTTTTCCTATCCCTTTCATCTTGCTCCTTGAGTTCATCTATTTCACTATGGTATTTATTCAACTCCATCGTCAACCTATTAAAATTATGCTACCCCTCATATATCTTTTTTTTTCTTCTCTTCTAGTTAACAACCTAGTGACTCTAGCAGATGGAGCTTCTACCTCTTGAATATAATCTCTCACTACCTTCTCCTTCCCTTTAGACGTAGTGACAAATGGTGTGACCTTTATCACTAGTTATTCTTCATTAGCCTTGGTTGTCCTTTCTAGAGAAACCTTCTTCAATTTTCTGTTATCATACTGCAATTGGGAAATGACCAAGAGTGTTTTCTTTAATTGTTCTTGCAATTCCAAAATATCCTTGTCTTTATCAATTGTAACAATGTCCTCTAGTATAGACTCTAAAGGTTCAGATGGATTCTCAAGTGTTTTCTCCAAGGATAGTTTCTTTGTAGTAGATCTAGTGAGGGGTCTTTTGGGAAGCTTCCCTACTTCAAGAGAAAATGCATCTTCTTTCCCTTCTTCTTTTCTAATGGATCCACAACAACTGATGGTCTTTTCACAGAAATTCCAGTTGTTGATTATATGTCTCTTGCCACAGGTGATGGTCTGTCTTTCTTACTCAGAGAATTGGTTGGTAATTCAGCTCCCAACTTTGCAGAATCTATAAATTAATGCCATGATTTATTTCTCCTATTTAGTTCCTCCAACGCTAAATATTTAGTCGAACAAAAGTGGAAAGTACTAGGTTCCACTTAGCTTTATTTTCCTTAGACTTTGTGTGCCATCTTTCTAAGGTTTCTAAACAAATAGAAGGGAAGATTCAAATGAATCTTTCTTGTGAAGTGCATCAAAAGCCTGAAATAGTACTGATAGATCCTCCCAAACCTACCCTCATAAGTAAAATAGCTCTGGATTGCCTTCAAAAAATTACTGTAAGGCTTAAGCAAGTATTCTCTAGGTACAATGGGTCCATACCCCTATTTTCTTTATTTTGGTTTCAAGAAATATTTATAATTGGCTATGTCAAGAGGCATGCCCTTGAATCATTTCTCTCCCTATAGAGGAATATATGTGGTAGTTGAGGTAGTGACATTTGACACTGGAAAATTGAGCTCTCCAACATTAACATCTAATACATTAAAACTCATGGAAATTCCTTTGGTGATATGTACATTAAACCACTGGATCTTCTTGAAAAATCTCATGCAAGCAACTTGTTTAGAGGCGGCTCTAATTGATGGATCTGAGTTTAACAAAGTGAGGTCTTGAGATTCAAATCTCACAATATCACATCCCTTTTTCTTTCTCCTATGTGGGGTTGTCATGGTTCTCATAGAAAAGATAAATTCCAAGGTTCCTTGAATGCAACTTGGTGTATATCAATTAAACACGACAAATGAGGTAGGTGATGAAATGGAGCTTAGATTAAATTTTTATGAAAATTTAGAAAGAAAACTTTGTATGGAAAACTTCAAACATCACAACTCATCTCCCAAACCCAAAACAATAGCTAATGTTTGCTTGGTCACAGTAGCAAAATTAAAAACACATGCATGATGCCAAAATTGCAGCGCATGAGGGAAAAAATGTTTCTTAACCTCTAAGGAAAGAAACAACCAGGTATGAAGTTTCAAATCACTTGAATGATAAGAAGGCTTCAATTATCAAGGTGGAAAACAAATTGTGGGTGTTTGGTGAGGGTAAGAACATAAAGATGCAGTGCAACGACAAAGTGCAACGTATTCCCCAGAAAACGCAGTGAGCTAACAAATTATAAGTTTGCATGGTTTCAATGCATTTCCTCAATACATGGGATTAATTTCAACATGCAAAACAAAGGGATTCGAGAAAATAGAGAATTGGCACCTAGATAAGCAATTTGACCCCTGACTTAGAGAAACACAACACCTGTCTGTGAGTGCAGCGCTTCCCCTGCCTCTTTTTTGCAGCGAAACTTAAGTGATGCTCAACAACCTTCCGACAGGGAACATTTTAGGGGATAATATTCGCAAGTGGGCTGATTTTCCATGTCTTTTCCAAAAAAAAATTCGACAATTTCCATTTTTATCTAAAAATGATTTTCCCAAATTCTACAGTATAAAATTATTTTACCTTTAAAAAGGCAAAAAAATTAGAAACATTATATAAAATAATTATAAATTTGAATATTTGTACAAAAGTATCTTCAAACATTTTATACTTTGCATGTTGGCAACTAGTAAGATTTGTCAAGGTTTCTAAACTTTAAAATAAATTTGTATCCTTAAAATTTTCCCTGCTTTTCGATGGAAAAATGAATAGATCTGTGGTGCTTTTGGAAGTTAACCAAGCATTCGAACTCCCAATGTGTATAAATCCAAATTTTAAGAATGATGATGACAATATTTGAACTTCAATCATAAAAGGCAGCAACTGTCAGAAGCACAACATTATTCTCCTAACTGTTGTACCAATATGATGTCATTGCAAGTTATGATTTGACATTCTAACTGACCCAAGTGACCCTACAAATATGTGCCAATGATGACAAGACATGACACCATGAACTTACTCATGATGTTTTGGTGAAACATGACCCTAGACTCATTTAACTCAACCTCTTTGACATAATTACATTTAATAATGAAAAAATATTATTCTATACTAAACCAATAGCTTGATCTCTACAAGATCATAGCAAGACCTATGTACATTTGCCAAAATAATTTGAAAGAAAACACTTGTTTTCTGACTACTATAATTATAGGATACTAATAGAAGGAATACAAGATCCATGGAGCCTATAGAGCTAGCAAGTGGAGGACCAAGTAAAGAAGGTCGATGTTTTCTTTTTTTGAAATTCTTCATGCAAAATTTTAAGGTGCAACCATCACACATTTACAGTGTAAAAGGTGCAATAATCAAATTCATCGCAACTCCTCCTTTTTGAAAGGTGCAATGAGATAAAAATATTTTTAAAAATGTTGAAGTCAAATCCCATGTGCGAATTGGTGAGAAACTACAAAAGTCAAAATTCATGTTAAGGAGTTTTTTAAAAGGTCATGTGGGTTACTTTTTCTTATTTAAATATATGAAAATTTGTTAATTTTTGACAAGCCTTTTTGAAATGATTATTTATTAAAATTTATTTTTTCGAAGATGGTATTCAAAGTTTAATTTAACGTCTTTTTAATTTATTTATTTTTAAGGGATTACTATAAAAGGATTATAAATGAATTTTAAATGAGTTATACAAGCATTCTTATAAAAAATGGTTTTTATTATTATTGAAGATATTTTTTAAGGATGGCTTCATCAAGTTTCCAGTTGTAGTTCCCACCATTTAGAGGGAAGAACTATGACATGTGGGCCAACAATATAGAGACCACATTAAAGGATCATGATATTTGAGATGAAAAAAGGATGAAAAAGAAAAACAAGCCCTCATTAATGAAGGGAAGGAACATTGGAGAAAAGACAAAAAGAAGATGATGTGGGAGCATCCAGCCCAAAAAGGAAATTATTGTAAATAATAGACATAGGGTTCATACAGTTGTGGAATTAGTTTAATATTTAGGCTTTTATTAGATATTTTCAAAATAAATAAATAAAACTAGGAGAGCTTTTAGGCACAAAAGGAATGGATATGGACCATTAAGTGATAAGGAAAGCTTTTCTATTTTAGAACAAGGGAAAAAGACAGAATAAAGCTGAAGGGATGCTTTTGCCATATGTATGCATTGCATGAGATTTAATTGAGTGATTTTAGGATTTTTAGATCATGCTAAGTTTAATAAATTAGGAAGCCTCAAAGGCATTGAGGTGTGTGAGGAATGAGTGTGAGGAGTGAGTGTGAGGAGTGAGCAAGGGTTCTCCTTGGGAGCCTTCGGGCAGTTTGTAAAAGGGCCATAGATTTGCATATCTGGCCATGAATAGAACTTTTGTGAATGCTTGTTTTATGTATATATGAGTATGTTGAATTCAGTTCTATCATATTTGTGTTTAATGAATTCTGAGATATGATACTATGCATGTATCGAATAGTTGATTTTAACTGTGGATTGGAAGGCGTGAATGGTCTTTTTATTTCTCCGCTTATTATTTGACTGTGCGTATTAGACCGACATTCTAATTTGATTCCATTAAAATCAGATGAAAATCCTTTGTCTTGACTGAATTGTGGATATCGTTTTCCCACGAGTAATAAACTGGGTGTGTTGAATAAAGCGATTGCTTTTCTTGGTAGTGAGGCGCTCAGCATTATTATTATGATTCGGGCCTATGTAATATGCATATGGATAGACAATGGAATAAAGAGGACTGTGACTAATGGTTTTTATTGCGCATTTGATGTGGTTAGTTCTAGAACTGGAAACGATATAATATAAATTGTAACGGATATGGATCGGCAGCTCCGTCATTCGGAGGTGGAGAAACTACGGAGCGACTGTTAGAGAAGTCAATTGCTGAATAGCGGAACCACGGAAATATTACCAGTGCATATACGAGTACCAGTTCCGGAGGAGCGAAAGTCAAGGTTTGAGCATCGCCGAACAGAGGAACGACAATCTATCAAAGACCACATAATCGGCCTGTTTGTTTGAGCGACTGCGATTATATATACACTGACTGAAATCAATTTAGAGACAGAGATATAGCGACTTGTATATATATATCGGCCGAAACACGCATCGTAAGTAGAATCATACATATAATATCAGTTCATAACATATGAATCTTTGCCCATAGCAAAGCTAGTCTATATAACGGTCGCCGCCATAGAAGAGAAAGGGAGGATATATTGTGGCGTATATATACATATATGTGTGCGTAAGTCCACCAATGATATGTTTCTTTAAAGAATTTAGGAAAAGCTCTGCGTGTTAAACAAGTATGGTTTTCATAGAATTGTGTGTTAATGCCAAGCAGGGTTTTTATAAATTATAAGATTACATAAGCTTTTATGTGCATGGTGATCGGAGGATCCTGGTAGAAGTGGCCTGGGAGCGGCCTGGGCTGCATCAGGTGGTATCAGAGCTAGAATGCTCAACTGAAGATGTTTGTTTTTTTTTAGAACTGAAGTGGGATGAATGATTTTTAATCTGATATGCAAATTACACAAATGAACAGGATTGCGGAAGAGGAAAGAAGACAAGATCATGCAAGATCTTAAGAGGTGAGATTATTTTTCTGATTTGAAATTTATAAATGAAGTTTATGGTTGTAGAGACGGTGGCAGTGAACCTGGCATTCAGCTGAAGGCTGGATAGGGAGGACAATTGCAGTGAAGAAGAAGAAGGTGAGTTGAAGAGATAGCCTAGAGAGAGCAGAGGAGTGCTCAAGAGGTTCCAGAGGTAGTGAACCAGTACTTACCAAAAGACTGAGTGAGGAGAGCTCGGTGAGGTAAGTTGCAGCAAGAGAGGTTGTTGTTGCAGAGGCTAGTACAACTCATGGTGAATAGAAAACTTACGAGGAAGCAGTCTGCCAGAGGCAGAGAGAGTTTTTCTAGAGGAAGAAGAGGTTCAGAGAAATGCCACAGAGATGAAATGACTGCAGAGGTTCGAAAAAGAGAGATTGCAGAGATAAAGGTACAATTGCAGGTACTAGAAAAATGGCTACAACAGCGGGGAAATCGGAAAGGAAAATGGATCTTTCCACTGAAGGGAAAGAGAGTGATTTGGCGACAGTTGCAGAGGAGGTTGAGGCAAATTGTGATTGCCTTGTTGAAAAAGGGACTTAGAGTTCTTGCGCCAGAGTTGGAGTTTGAAATTCCCACATGCAGATATATTAAAAGAAAAATGTTGAAGGAAGCAGTCAAGACTGAAAAGTCTTGTGGTTTTAAAACTAATGAATTGTGTATGTTTGCATGTACAATACAGGAAGATGAGCAAATTTTGAAGTTTGTTCAAGAAGAGTTGAATCTGAAGACTGTTTAGATCGATGCTGAGATAACAAGATCACAGGAGGAAATGAAGACATAGGAGAAGATCATTGATGATTTCTTGAGTTATTGGGCAAATCCAGATCAGATGGATAATGTAAAACCATGTATTTTTGTAGCTGACAATTGTGATGTGAGTACAGGTTTTACTGAGGAGGATGTGCAACCTTGTGCGACTGTTACAGTACAAGAGGAAGTTCGTATGGATGCAGAAGAAGTGGATCAGTCTGTAGCACGGATAAGTGAAGCAACTGTTGAGTCTGTTAAAACTGGAAGTTTATGTATGAATGCAGGTGATGATGATATGCTTCAGCAATGCTACAAAGAAATTGCATTATTAGAATATTTGTTGGAGAATCCAGAATATGACAGAGAGATTGCAGAAGAAAGAGTTCAGTATAGTGAACAAAAGGAGAAAGACATCATGCAAACAGATCGTATGGGAGGAAGACTAGTTGATAGTCTTAAGATTTCTTTAGAGAATTCTTTGGGCAGAGAGAATCAGCATATTGATGTGCTGATTGGGATGGAACAACATACCGAGATGCTGGCAGAGGGAAGTAAGGCACTGATGCCTTGTGCTTTTTGTTTTAACATGTGTTTTGTGAATGTAGGAATTGTCGCTGGTGCTGAGAAACATTTGACTCTGCTGAACAGTCAATTGAAGGGAAAAGAAGTTCTCTGTTCCAGAAGACAAGAGGGGGTGGATGATCGGGTGGTAGTTAGAACAGAGACCAGCATAGAAGCAAGAAATCAGCAGCTTGAAGATTTATTGGACAATGAAATTGAATTAATCAGAAGAATCATGCTGAAAGTGTCTCAAAAAAAGACATCAGCAAATAAGAGAAGTAGCAGAAGAAGCAAGAGAAAGACAGCAGAAGATTGCAAGAGTACAACTAGTGGAGCAAAGCAGCATAAAGTGTGGAGACCTGGAGAACAACAACAGACAGAAGCAACGGAAAATGGAAAATTAAAGTACAATATATGGGATCCAGGCAAACATAAAGCTAAACACATGATCAGGAGATCATGAAAATTTTCTACCTTAGGAGTATGATGCGGGATCATCCAGCCCAAAAAGGAAATTATTGTAAATAATAGACATAGGGTTAATACAGTTGTGGAATTAGTTTAATATTTAGGGTTTTATTAGATATTTTCAAAATAAATAAATAAAACTAGGAGAGCTTTTAGGCACAAAAGGAATGGATATGGACCATTAAGTGATAAGGAAAGCTTTTCTATTTTAGAACAAGGGAAAAAGACAGAATAAAGCTGAAGGGATGCTTTTGCCATATGTATGCATTGCATGAGCTTTAGTTGAGTGATTTTAGGATTTTTAGATCATGCTAAGTTTAATAAATTAGGAAGCCTCAAAGGCATTGAGGTGTCTGAGGAATGAGTGTGAGGAGTGAGTGTGAGGAGTGAGCAAGGGTTCTCCTTGGGAGCCTTCAGGCAGTTTGTAAAAGGGCCATAGATTTGCATATCTGGCCATGAATAGAACTTTTGTGAATGCTTGTTTTATGTATATATGAGTATGTTGAATTCAGTTCTATCATATTTGTGTTTAATGAATTCTGAGATATGATACTATGCATGTGTCCAATAGTTGATTTTAACTGTGGATTGGAAGGCGTGAATGGTCTTTTTATTTCTCCGCTTATTATTTTACTTTGCGTATTAGACCGACATTCTAATTTGATTCCATTAAAATCAGATGAAAATCCTTTGTCTTGACTGAATTGTGGATATCGTTTTCCCACGAGTAATAAACTGGGTGTGTTGAATAAAGTGATTGCTTTTCTTGGTAGTGAGGCGCTCGGCGTTATTATTATGATTCAGGCCTCTATAATATGCATATGGATAGACAATGGAATAAAGAGGACTGTGACTAATGGTTTTTATTGCGCATTTTCTGTGGTGAGTTCTAGAACTGGAAACGATATAATATAAATTGCAACGGATATGGATCACCAGCTCTGTCATTCGGAGGTGGAGCAACTACGGAGCGACTGTTAGAGAAGTCAATCGCCGAATAGTGGGACCAGGGAAATATTACAAGTTCATATGCGAGTACCAGTTCCGGAGGAGCGAAAGTCAAGGTTTAAGCATCGCCGAACAGAGGAACGACGATCTATCAAAGACCACATAATCGATCTGTTTGTTTGAGCGACTCCGATTATATATACACTGACTGAAATCAATTTAGAGACAGAGATATAGCGACTTGTATATATATATATATATATATATATCGGTCGAAACACGCATGGTAAGTAGAATCATACATATAGCATCAGTTCATAACATATGAATCTTTGCCCATAGCAAAGCCAGTCTATATAACGGTCGCCGCTATAGAAGAGAAAGGGAGGATATACTGTGGCGTATATATACATATATTGTGTGCGTAAGTCCACCAATGATATGTTTCTTTAAAGAATTTAGGAAAAGCTCTGCGTGTTAAACAAGTATGGTTTTCATAGCATTGTGTGTTAATTCCAAGCAGGGTTTTTATAAATCATAAGATTACATAAGCTTTTATGTGCATGGTGATTGGAGGATCCTGGTAGAAGTGGCCTGGGAGCGGCCTAGGCTGCATCAGGTGGTATCAGAGCTAGAATGCTCAACTGAAGATGTTTGTTTTTTTTGAGAACTGAAGTGGGATGAATGATTTTTAATCTGATATGCAAACTACACAAGTGAACAGGATTGCGGAAGAGGAAAGAAGACAAGATCATGCAAGATCTTAAGAGGTGAGATTATTTTTCTGATTTGAAATTTATAAATGAAGTTTATGGTTGCAGAGACGGTGGCAGTGAACCTGGCATTCAGCTGAAGGCTGGATAGGGAGGACAATTGCAGTGAAGAAGAAGAAGAAGGTGAGTTGAAGAGATAGCCTAGAGAGAGCAGAGGAGTGCTCAAGAGGTTCCAGAGGCAGTGAACCAGTACTTACCAAAAGACTGAGTGAGGAGAGCTCGGTGAGGTAAGTTGCAGCAAGAGAGGTTGTTGTTGCAGAGGCTAGTACAACTCATGGTGAATAGAAAAATTACGAGGAAGCAGTCTGCCAGAGGCAGAGAGAGTTTTTCTAGAGGAAGAAGAGGTTCAGAGAAATGCCACAGAGATGAAATGACTGCAGAGGTTTGAAAAAGAGAGATTGCAGAGATAAAGGTACAATTGCAGGTACTAGAAAAATGGCTACAAGAGCAGGGAAATCAGAAAGGAAAATGGATCTTTCCATTGAAGGGAAAGAGAGTGATTTGGCGACAGTTGCAGAGGAGGTTGAGGCAAATTGTGATTGCCTTGTTGAAAAAGGGACTTAGAGTTCTTGCGCCAGAGTTGGAGTTTGAAATTCCCACATGCAGATATATTAAAAGAAAAATGTTGAAGGAAGCAGTCAAGACTGAAAAGTCTTGTGGTTTTAAAACTAATGAATTGTGTATGTTTGCAGGTACAATACAGGAAGATGAGAAAATTTTGAAGTTTGTTCAAGAAGACTTGAATCTGAAGACTGTTCAGATCGATGCTGAGATAACAAGATCACAGGAGGAAATGAAGATAGAGGGGAAGATCATTGATGATTTCTTGAGTTATTGGGCAAATCCAGATTAGATGGATAATGTAAAACCATGTATTTTTGTAGCTGACAATTGTGATGTGAGTACAGGTTTTACTGAGGAGGATGTGAAACCTTGTGCGACTGTTATAGTACAAGAGGAAGTTCGCATGGATGCAGAAGAAGTGGATCAGTCTGTAGCACGGATAAGTGAAGCAACAGCTGAGTCTGTTAAAACTAGAAGTTTATGTATGAATGCGGGTGATGATGATATGCTTCAGCAATGCTACAGAGAAATTGCATTATTAGAATATTTGTTGGAGAATCCAGAATATGACAGAGAGATTGCAGAAGAAAGAGTTCAGTATAGTGAACAAAAGGAGAAAGACATCATGCAAACAGATGGTATGGGGGGAAGACTGGTTGATAGTCTTAAGAGTTCTTTAGAGAATTCTTTGGGCAGAGAGAATCAACATACTGATGTGCTGATTGGGATGGAACAACATACCGAGATGCTGGCAGAGGGAAGTAAGGCATTGATACCTTGTGATTTTTGTTTTAACATGTGTCTTGTGAATGCAGGAATTGTCGCCGGTGCTGAGAAACATTTGACTCAGCTGAACAGTCAATTGAAGGGAAAATAAGTTCTCTATTCCAGAAGACAAGAGGGGGTGGATGATCGGGTGGTAGTCAGAACAGAGACCAGCATAGAAGCAAGAAATCAGCAGCTTGAAGATTTATTGGACAAGGAAATTGAATTAATCAGAAGAATCATGCTGAAAGTGTCTCAGAAAAAGACATCAGCAAAGAAGAGAAGTAGCAGAAGAAGCAAGAGGAAGACAGAAGAAGATTGCAAGAGTACAGCTAGTGGATCAAAGCAGCATAAAGTGTGGAGACCTGGAGAAGAACAACAGACAGAAGTAGCGGCAAATGGAAAATTACAGTACAAGATATGGGATCCAGGCATACATAGAGCTAAACACATGATCAGGAGATCATTAAAATTTTCTACCTTGGGAGTATGATGCGGGAGCATCCAGCCCAAAAAGGAAATTATTGTAAATAATAGACATAGGGTTCATACAGTTGTGGAATTAGTTTAATATTTAGGCTTTTATTAGATATTTTCAAAATAAATAAATAAAACTAGGAGAGCTTTTAGGCACAAAAGGAATGGATATGGACCATTAAGTGATAAGGAAAGCTTTTCTATTTTAGAACAAGGGAAAAAGACAGAATAAAGCTGAAGGGATGCTTTTGCCATATGTATGCATTGCATGAGCTTTAGTTGAGTGATTTTAGGATTTTTAGATCATGCTAAGTTTAATAAATTAGGAAGCCTCAAAGGCATTGAGGTGTGTGAGGAATGAGTGTGAGGAGTGAGTGTGAGGAGTGAGCAAGGGTTCTCCTTGGGAGCCTTCAGGCAGTTTGTAAAAGGGCCATAGATTTGCATATCTGGCCATGAATAGAACTTTTGTGAATGCTTGTTTTATGTATATATGAGTATGTTGAATTCAGTTCTATCATATTTGTGTTTAATGAATTCTGAGATATGATACTATGCATGTATCGAATAGTTGATTTTAACTGTGGATTGGAAGGCGTGAATGGTCTTTTTATTTCTCCGCTTATTATTTGATTGTGCATATTAGACCGACATTCTAATTTGATTCCATTAAAATCAGATGAAAATCCTTTGTCTTGACTGAATTGTGGATATCGTTTTCCCACGAGTAATAAACTGGGTGTGTTGAATAAAGCGATTGCTTTTCTTGGTAGTGAGGCGCTCGGCGCTATTATTATGATTCGAGCCTCTGTAATATGCATATGGATAGACAATGGAGTAAAGAGGTCTGTGACTAATGGTTTTTATTGCGCATTTGCTGTGGTGAGTTCTAGAACTGGAAACGATATAATATAAATTGCAACGGATATGGATCGCCAGCTCCGTCATTCGGAGGTGGAGCAACTACGGAGCGACTGTTAGAGAAGTCAATCATCGAATAGCGGAACCATGGAAATATTACCAGTGCATATGCGAGTACCAGTTCCGGAGGAGCGAAAGTCAAGGTTTGAGCATCGCCGAACAGAGGAACGACGATCTATCAAAGACCACATAATCGGCTTATTTGTTTGAGCGACTACGATTATATATACACTGACTGAAATCAATTTAGAGACAGAGATATAGCGACTTGTATATATATATCAGCTGAAACACGCATGGTAAGTAGAATCATACATATAGCATCAGTTCATAACATATGAATCTTTACCCATAGCAAAGCCAGTCTATATAACGGTCGCCGCTATAGAAGAGAAAGGGAAGATATACTGTGGCATATATATACATATATTGTGTGCATAAGTCCACCAGTGATATGTTTCTTTAAAGAATTCAGGAAAAGCTCTGCGTGTTAAACAAGTATGGTTTTCATAGCATTGTGTGTTAATGCCAAGCAGGGTTTTTATAAATCATAAGATTACATAAGCTTTTATGTGCATGGTGATCGAAGGATCCTGGTAGAAGTGGCCTGGGAGCGGCCTGGGCTGCATCAGAAGAATGCACAAGCATTATTGCTTATCCAAAAAGCAGTGGACCAAGCGGTGTTCTAGAATATTATGACCACGTCATCATCAAAGACAACATGGGAGACTTTGGATACAAGCTATAAAGGCATGGCCAAAATCAATATTGTTAAGTTGCAGATTACTAGGAGAGATTTTTCAAGTTTGTAGATAAAGAAAACAAAGGACATCAATTCATTCATGAATCAAGTAATTACTGTTGTGAAAAAGGTTTTATGGTGATGACATAGAAGATAAAAAAGTGGTTGAGAATGTCCTCGAATGTTTGTTTACCAAATTTGATGTTGTAGTCAATTTGATGTTGTAGTAGTAGTGTTCCAGAATATTATGACCACATCATCAATATAGACAACATGGGATACTTTGGAGATGAGCTATAAAGATATAGCCAAAGTCAATATTGTTAAATTGTAGAATACTAGGAGAGATTTTGCAATTTTGCAAACGAAGGAAACAAAGAACATCGATTCATCAATGAATCAGGTATTGACTGTTATAAACAAGTTAAGGATTTATGGTGATGACATAGAGGATCAAAAATTGATTTAGAAGGCCCTCAGATAATTTTATACCAAATTTGATGTTGTAGTGGCAGCCATAAAAGAAGTAGACTTGAGGTTCATTGAAGAATGCATTAAGAAGCCAATTGAACAAATTGACAATACTCTTAAAGTTGTAGTTGGAATAAAATAATTAAATGAAATGGTGAATGAGAAGAAGGAACATGATTATGATATTACATGTAACCCTAATGATGATCTTGAGTGTTCAGACTATAGAAAAAACAACAGTATTTGATGATGAAAGTGAAGAGAAGGATGTGGAATTTTCTGAAAACAAGGAAGAATGCATTAGAACCATTTTTTTAGGAATGGAGCCAAGAAGAGGTAAGATTATGCTATCAAGAAATATGACATAAAAAAAGTCTGGAATATGAAGCATAAGAAGTAGAGGAAAAAAAAATGAATATGAAGAGTTTTGCTAGCAGTTCATGAGTAAATGGATCTTTGAAAAGGAAGTAGTAGAAGATAGGATTAGATTGTTTTTCTAAACAAATACAAGATAAGTCAAAGAAAAATGGCAGCAACAACAAGTAAAGAAATATGGAGCCTACAACAGGAATGCACAACAGAGAATGAATCAAATTCGAGGATATAGAATTGGGAAGAAACAAAAAAGGAAATGCAAAATTGTCAAAGGTTTGGGTCATTGTAAGCATATCTAAGACTTAATCAACATGCATGTTTGAGTGATCATTGAATTAATTTCTATTGTATGACTAACATAAATAGTTGAGTTATGTTTGATTTATGTTGATTCATATGGTCGTGATTAAGGGGGGGTGTTGGAAATTGTAATTACTCTCACATGTAGAGTAGTCAAAATTTAGAATGTGAGTTAACTAAGTCAAGTGTGAGTGAGTTCAAGTTCAATATTATTTTCGGTAAATTCAAATTTAGAATGTTTTTGCATGCTAAATATTATTTAGTGAGCCACTAGTTGAAAAGGTTGAATACCCCATGATGGGTCATGGTAATAAAAGTCAAGTTTGTGTGATCAATACAAGACTGAAAACTAGTATTGTTTTGTGTGTGTCAATTGTGTGTCTTTCCTCCTCTTCCTTTCCAAAAAATTGGTATCAGAGCCGAGGAAGGAATAAAATATTCTTGGAGCACACCATTGCTAAAAAATAATGGTTACAGACCACACCACAACATTGGAATAAAATAACAAGATAGTTTTGTTTTAACTATAACCTTTATTTTTATATTATTAATAAACAAATTTGTTGGTCTGTGACCAGCTACACATAATGCAGGCCTGAATAATACATGCACATATGATATAAGTCAAAATGATACTTGTCAAAATGATACAAATCATTTGGTACTGCAGGTGAAATTTTGAAAATAGCAACAAGAAATGATAAAAATAGAATCTAGAATATTCCAATTTTAATTTGTCCTCGAATTAAAATCGAATTTAGTCTCACGAGTTGCTTGGAAATAATTAATTAATTCATTATGTATTAATTAGTTGGAGAAAATCAAGTTAGAAGTCTTTCTGAAGTCATGCAAGAGTTATCCCTTAAATTAAGGAGATAAGATTGAGTTATATTTGAGTTGTAGTTAGTTAACTTAGTTTACTGAGTTAAGTCCAGTTAAATTAGTTCCATATTGTTTGAGGAACTAATTGTGAGTTATCAGTAAGTTGATGCATGCATACACTCAACCAGTGTACTCCAGATAACTGAAGAATCCCTCATCAGGAACTCATGCATGTCTATTCTGAGAAAGACCCAGTTGAGCTACATGTCAAGGATAGTGTACTATCAGTTTCATGTGTTTTCCTATAATGGAAACTCATGCATGTAGTCAAGGGAAGGTTCCTTGAGGATTGCGCAGTCCTGACAGGGTGTGAGATCAGTGTGAGAGATCAGTGTTCCACTTGGTTAAGAGTTTTCCACTTGGTAATAGGAGGATCACCCAGGAGAAACAATGCAAGGAAATAGGAGCTTGGAGGGCAGAGGAGAAGGCCTATGAGAAGCTTTGATTGCCTGTGAGCATCCAAGAGGATTGTACTGAGAGCTGGCTAGTTGTGAGAGCTAATGCTTTGTATAATTCTGATGTATTTCCACCTTGTATAATAATACAGATGGTGGGGTTTTCAGCTGAGGCTTTCCCCTGAGTATTTTTTGTGTTTCATGTGAATTGATTCTTCTTCTTCTGGTTATATGTGTTTAGCTCGATCTTTCTCTATCTTTAAGCTTCTGCAAAGCAAATTGATGGTAGAAGTAGATTATAGTATTTTTCTTTAGTTATATTGCATTATCGGGTTAATCTACAGTCAGATTTTCTACAGAGGTCTCAGAGCGAGATTTGTAGAGAATTTGTAGAATTTCTACATGGTATCAGAGCTAGCTGATCTATAGAGAAATTTCTACATGAAAATGATACATATGATAATAAACATGAAAAGAAGCATCATAATGATTTATCAACAATTATCCATGATGGAGTCTGTATGATCAATGCCACTCGCTACTACTAGCATATTTCTCATCCTCATCATCATGATCATCATCGTTGTCATCATCATTGTGGTTTACCTCGGTGTCCTATCCATCTACCTCATCACCTTTCTCTCGAATGTTTGAACCAAACCCTACATAATCTAAATAGATTTCAAGAGCAACTAGAACTTTTGGAAGACCCGTGTTTTGGAAAAAAAATATTCAAAATGAAAATTTATTATTTAAAAAATGTAAACTATCAAACGAGAATTGTAACAAGTACTTGTTTTTTTAGGAAACAAAAAATCATTTGGTTCTAAAAAGTGTTGGTTCTCAATACACCTTTTCTTTAGCATATTTTTGACACTTTAAAGTTTCTTATGCATTATCTTTTAAATGTTAGTGATTTTCATGCTGATTTTGAAAAGTGTTGATGCAGAATCAACCCCTTTTTGTAGAGGGCTTATTTTTTACACTTTAAATTTTCTAATGTATTAAGTGTGGATAATTTTTTTTAAATGTTGGTGATTTTCATACAGATTTTGAAAAACATCAACAATTTTTTAAGGCAAATTTTTTACACTTTAAATTTTTTTATGTCCTATGTATGCACAATGTTTTTTTAAATGTTGATTATTTAACTATTTTTTGAGTTGTTTTATCCATTTTCTTATTTTTCATCCTAAGATGTTTGTTTTTTAAGGGTTTTCCAAACATGTGTTTTTCATTTTTCTTTGCAATGTTTTTTATAATGAAATTTTTATTCTTTTTCCAATGTTTAAAATAAATAAAACACTAATATTTTGACACTATGGTATTTTTATATATTTATATATCGTTAATTAATATTTCAATACACATAAAATAATTGTCACTAAAAACCAATAATTTTAAACGCTGAAAAAAAAAAAAAAAAAAATGAATAAAGAAATAATAATTGCACATAGATATAATTAAAAGAAAACCATATTTCAGGAACATTTTACTAAAAATGAATTTTACAATTTTTTTTATGAATTTTAAATTAAAAAATTATGACATTTCAATTTTTTTTTTAAATGATTGAAATAAAATTTTAAGTAAAAATAATAATAAAATAAAACTTATAATTAAAAAAAATGCAATAAAACAATAAAATAAAAATTAACAACATTATCTATATATATATATATATATATATATATATATATATATATATATATATATATATATAGAGAAACATTAACAATTTTCTTGTGAAAAAAAATCATTAAACCAAAAATAAAAAATGAAAAACATTAAAAAAACACATTAAAAAAATAAAAACATTTAAAAAAATTATAAGAAAACAAAACACAGCCCATGTAGGCCAAGCCCAATTTCGGGAATAGAGCTTCACCCACCGAGGGCCCCTAGGCGGTGGTCCTAGGCGGCGCTTGATTTGTGCGTGCAGTTCAGGCCCCGACAAGGCCCAAAATCAACTTGGCTAGCCCAAGGCCCATGGTCAGTAGGGTGGGACTGTGGTTTCAATTTTTTTTTAATTATTTCTTTTAATGTTTTTTTAATTGTTTTTAAAATGTTTTTTTTTTAAGTCATTTTTATTGTTTTTAATGTTTTTAATTTTATTTTCATATATTAGATACTTATTTTAATGTTTTCTATTTTGTTTGTTTTTCTTCTAATTATTAAATTTTTATTTTTGTAAGTCAATTTTGTTTTTTTTACACTTTTTTTATTTGAATTTTATTTTTATTTAATTTTTATATTAGTATTTTTTAGTCATGTTTTTCAATTTTTTTTGTTATTATTATTATTTTTTTAATTTGTTTTTTCGTTTTTCTCTTCAATGTTTTAATTTTTGTTTTGTTTTTCTTAGGTTATGTTTTTTTTTGTTTGTTTATGTTTTAATACATATTTTTATTTACTTGAATTTTTTTCTGTTTTTTTAAGAGTTTTTTTTTTTTTACTTTATTTGTATTATTATTTTTTACATACTCCGCAACCTGATCCCATTATGTGTCAATTTGAGAATTGATGTTAAAGTTTTCATTATAATGGATGAAGTTCACCCCCACAAGGTGTCAATTTCATAGTTGGTCTTTAACTTTTCACTACAATGGGTCGAGTTCACCAACACTGTGTGTCAAATTGATGGTTGATATTTTTAAATTTTTGTTGCAATGTGTCAAGTTTTCTTAGGCTAAGATTTTAAAATCATTATATTTTAGCATTTTAAAAAAGAAATTATTCTTAGTATAATGACTCTTTCATTTAAGTGTTTATTTTTTTTAAAATTAGCCATAATTTTTTTTCCATAATGCCATGCTTGAAATATGTTGAAAACTTAAGGTTTTTTGTAGTCATGATCTTTGGTTTTAATTCCATGGTTAAAAAATTGTGACAATTTTAAGGTTTTTCTAAGTCATAATATTTTTTTTGTAATGCTATGTTGAAAATAATCATAAGTATTTTATCTTTAACACTATGGATGAAAATTGTTGAAATTTTAAGGCTTTTCCAACACATGATACTTTATCTTTAATAGCATGCCTGACAATCCTTGGAATTTTAAAGTTTTTCGAAGTCATGATATTTTATCCTCAACGCCATTGTTAAAAAAATATTGAAAATTTACTTCAAAAAAAAAAACCCTTATTTCAACATCAACACTTTTTGTTTTCAAAGTGTTTTTTGCACAATTTTTTTTGTCTTTTATTGGATTTTACTGTGATTTTTAAAAAATGTTGAAAATTTACATTAAAAAAAGCATTATTCTGGTGTCAACACTTTTCATTGTGAGACTATTTTTTCAAGTTTTTTTTGCCAGAGTTCTCATTTTGAGCTTATGGTTCCCGTTTTATGATTTACATTGCTTTTATTTAATGAAATATTTAATATTTTCATTATATTTCTAATATTACAATATGTGAAATATAACCATAATCATATTGCATCATATCAAAGTGCACATATACACCATAATACAATTTGAATTATGTTACAACTAAGATGTCATTTCAATGATCTATAACATGCAACAATTATAATAAATGTTAGTAAATTGTGGAATGGCAACATACATTTCTATTGACTAGCTCGCGTGTTGTGTAGTGTACTAACCCTTTGCTAGGAAGGAAAGGCCCTCCTTAGTAGGGATCACTAGTTAGGAAGGTACTATAGTTGTTTGATTTATTTCCACTCATTTATAATTCATGTGCCATTGTTACTATTATTATTAGTCTTGTTGATGCTTTAATAATTACATGATCCTAACCTCTATATTGTGTAATAGCATAGGTCCTCGACCAGTCCCTTTGTTAGTGTGACAGTTATTTAATTCTCGTTGTATTTTGATGGTGTGTTCATTTCATTTGAATGTATGTTTCAGTATTTGTTGAGAGAATGGTTTCCAAGAGTACTCTTCTTTTCTGAATAAGAGTGAATAATTCTCGTTTTATTGTTTTTTATGTTTTCAATTTTATTTTAAAATATTGTTTATTTATTTAAATGTTTTTTTTAATTATTCAATTAGGTTTTTTTTTTTTGCTTTCTATTTTTCTATTTTTTATTGTTAGTTTTTTTTTTTCTTAAATTATGTTTTTTTGAAAATACTTTCTTTTATACATATATTTTAAGTCAATTTTGTTTTTTTTTTTTACATTTTTTATGTTTGAATATTTTTTTTGTCATGTTTTTTTAATTTTTTTTTATTATTTTTTCAAATTTTGTTGGTTGTTTTTTCAATGTTTTATTTTTTGTTTTTTTTTAGGTCATGTCTTTTTTGTTTATTTTTATGTTTTAATACATATTTTTGTTTAATTTTTATTATTAAAAAAAAAAATGTGTGCGCTTTTTTTAATTAGTTAATATTTTTTTAATGTTTTCTTTTTTGTTTTCTTTTGTATTTTTGTTTTTATTTATTTATATATTTATTTTTTCTACAGTGTCCATGTCAATTCTCGACTAACAATTCGATACCATTATGTGTCAATGAGATTTAATTTTAAAGTTTTTGTTATAATGGATGAAGTTCACCCTCACAATGTGTCAATTTCATAATTAGTTTTTCAGTTTTCATTACAATGGGTTGAGTTCACCTACACTGTGTGCCAATTTGAAGGTTGATTTTTTAATTTTTGTTGCAATATGTCAAGTTTTCTTAAGCTAAGATTTTAAAATCATTATATTTTTCTTATTTAAAAAAAAAATAATTATTCTTGGTATAACGACTCTTTTATTCAAGTGTTCATGTAAAAAAAAAAAAATAGCCATAATTTTTTTTCCATAATGCCATGCTTGAGATATGTTGAAAACTTTAGGTTTTTTGTAGTCATGATCTTTGGTTTTAATTCCATGGTCAAAAAATTGTCACAATTTTAAGGTTTTTCTAAGTCAATATTTTATTTGTAAAGCTATGTTGAAAATAACTATACGTTAGGGAATTTTTGAGGTCTAAAATGGGCCTCCTAAGAAAAATCTACAACCAAAATACACTTTATAAGAACCAATAGGATTCAAGATGATTATGTCAACCATGGGGGATGATTCACTATTTTTGTAGTAAAAATATTAAAAAATAATAAAATAATAAAACTACTTTCTCAACTTATCTCCCTGAAGTTTTACTCAAATTTCGAGTGGGTGTACTTGTTAGATGCAAAATTTAATTCATCATCCATGGAGTACCCATGTTGCATACTTTTGATGGTCCTTGCCACATGAACAAAATGAGAAATACATGAAAAATCGTGATTGCAATCACATTTTTCATGTATATCTCATTTTCATGTACTAGGGTCCATCAAAAGTGTTGAACATGGGTACTTCTTGGATAAGAAATCAAATTTTGCATCCAATGAGTTTTTCCACTCAAATTTGAGTAAACCTATAGGGAGATAACTCGAAAATACAATTTGAAAATAGTTTTTTCCTTTTTCCCTCTAAAATTTGATGATGTAATCTAATCTTATTCTACTATTTCCACTATTATTTTATAATTTCCTTAGGAGGCCCATTTTAAACCTCAAAATTCCCCTAATGAGTATTTTATCTTTAACACTATGGCTGAAAATTGTTGAAATTTTAAGGCTATTCAGAGACATGATATTTTATCTTTAATGCCATGCCTGACAATCATTGGAATTTTAAGGTTTTTCGAAGTCATGATATTTTATCCTTAACGTCATTGCTAAAAAATGTTGAAAATTTACCTAGAAAAAAAAATGTTATATCAACATCAACACTTTTCATTTTCAAAGTGTTTTTTGCACAAAAAGAATTGGCTTTTATTGGCTTTTACTGCGATTTTTAAAAAATGTTTAAAATTTACATTAAAAAACATTATTCTAGTATCAACATTTTTTTATTATCGGGCTACTTTTTCGAGTTTTTTTTTTTTGGTTTTTTGACTAGAGTTCTTGTTTTGAGTTTATAGCTCCCATTTTATGGTTTGCATTGTTTTTGTTTCATCCAATATTTAATATTTTTGCTATATTTCTGATATTACAATATATGAAATGGAACCATAATCATATTACATCATATCAAAGTGCACATATATACCATAATAAAAATTCAATTAAGTTACAACTAAGATGTCATTTCAATGATCTAAAACATGCAAAAATTATAATAAATGTTATTAAACTGTGAAATGACACCATACCTTTCTGTTGACTAGCTGGTGTGTTGTGTAGTGTACTAACCATTGCTAGGAAGGAAGGGCCCTCCCTCTTAGTAGGGATCACTAGTTAGAAAGGTACTATATTAGTTTGATTTATTTCCACTCGTTTATAATTCATGCCTGATTGTTGGTACTATTATTATTAGCCTTGTTAATGCTTTAATGATTACATAATCCTAACCTCTATATTGTGTAATAGCATAGGTCCTGGACCGGTCCCTTTATTAGTGTGACATTTATTTAATTCTCGTTACCGTTTGATGGTGTGTTCATTTCATTTGAATGTATGTTTCAATATTTGTAGAGAGAATGGTTTCCAAGAGTACTCTTCTTTTTTTAATAAGAGTGAATAATTCATGTTTTATTGTTTTTTATGTTTTTAATTTTATTTTAAAATATTATTTATTTATTTTTTTGTTTGTTTTTTTAATTATTCAATGAGGTATTATTTATTTGTTTTCTATTTTTCTATTTTTTTGGTTAGTCTTTTAAGTTTTTTCTTAAATTACGTTTTTTTGAAAATATTTTCATATATATATATATATATATATAATCAATTTCGGTTTTTTTTACATTTTTTATGCTTGAATTTTATTTTTTTGTTTTTTTCTATATATTTTTTTGTCTTTTTTTTTATGTTATTATTTTAAAAAAAATTTGTTTATTTGTTTGTTCTTTCAATGTTTTAATTTTTGTTTTTTTTTAGGTCATGTTTTTTTATTTTTTTTATGTTTTAACACATATGTTTGTTTACTTCTTATTATTACTATTTCTTTTTTAATTGTGTGTTTAGCTTTTTAGTTTATATTTTTTAAATGTTTTTTTGATTTATTGTGTCCTGCAGGGTCCATGTCGATCCTCGACTAACAACCCGATACCATTATGTGTCAATTTGAGAATTGATTTTAAAGTTGTTGTTATAATGGATGAAGTTCACCCCCACAATGTGTCAATTTCATTGTTGGTTTTTAAGTTTTCATTAGAATGGGTCGAGTTCACCTACATTGTGTCAATTTGATGGTTGATTTTTAAATTTTTGTTGCAATGTGTCAATTTTTCTTTGGCTAAGATTTTAAAATCATTATACTTTTACATTTAAGAAAAGATATTCTTTGTATAGTGACTCTTTCATTTAGGTGTTCATTTAAAAAAATAGCTATAATTCTTTTCATAATGCCATGGTTGAAATATGTTGAAAACTTAAGGTTTTATGTAGTCCTGATATTTGTAATGCTTTTTTGAAAACAATTATAAGTATTTTATCTTTAACATGATGGCTAAAAAATGTTGGAATTTTATGGATTTTCAGAGACGTGGTATTTTATCTTTAATTTCACGCCTAAAAATCATTGGAATTTTAAGGTTTTTCGAAGTCATGATATTTTATTGTTAATTCCATTGCTAAAAAATGTTGAAAATATACCTCAAAAAAAGGGTGTTATTTCAGCATCAACATTTTTCGTTTTCAAGGTATTTTTTGCACAAAAAAAATGTTTTTTATTGGTTTTGACTGCCATTTCTAAAAAATGTTGAAAATTTATATTATTAAAAAAAGAAAAAGAAAAAGAGAACATTATTCTAGTATCAACACTTTCATTTTCAGGCTATTTTTTTAAGATTTTTGGACTTTTTTGGCTATAGCTCTTGTTCTGAGTTTACAGTTCCCATTTGATGGTTTACATTGTTTTTATTTCATGCAATATTTAATATTTTTATTATATTTCTAATATTACAACATATGAAAAGAAACCATAATCATATTATATCATATCAAAGTGCACATATATACCATAATACAATTTCAATTAAGTTACAACTGAGATGTCATTTCAATGATCTAAAACATGCAACGATTATAATAAATGTTAGTAAATTGTGGAATGACGCCATACCTTTCTGTTGCTTAGCTTGCGTGTTGTGTAGTGTACTAGCTCCTGCTAGAAAGCAAGGGCCCTCCTTCTTAGTAGGGATCACTATTTAGGAAGACACTATAGTTGTTTGATTTATTTCCACTCATTTATAATTCATGTGTGATTGTTGTTGCTATTATTATTAGTCTTGTTGATACTTTAATAATTACATAATCCTAACCTCTATATGGTGTAATAGCATAGGTCTTGGACCAGTCCCTTTGTTAATATGTCAATTATTTAATTCCCATTATAGTTTAATGGTTTGTTCATTTCATTTGAATGTGTGTTTCATTATTTGTTGAGAGAACGGTTTCTAAGAGTGCTTTTATTTTATGAATAAGTGTGAACAATTCTCGTTTTATTGTTTTTAATGTTTTTAATTTTACTTTAATATATTATTTACTTATTTTAATGTTTGTTTTTGTTTTTTTAGTTATCGAATTAAGTATTATTTATTTGCTTTTTGTTTTTTATTTTTTGTGTTATTTTTAAAAAAATCTTAAATTATGTTTTTTTTATAAATATTTTCTTGTTTATATATATATATATATATTATTTTTATTAGTCAATTTTTTTTTTACATTTTTTATGTTTGAAATTTTTTATTTATTTTTTGTCTTTTTCTATATGATTTTTCTATTTGTTTTTTTGTAATGTTTATAGAAAAAATGTTATTATTATTATTATTTTTTTTTCAATGTTTTAATTTTTTTTTCTTTTTTCAAGGTCATGATTTTTATTTTATTTTTTTGTTTCAACACATATTTTTGTTTATTTGTTATTTTTTTTATATATTTATTTATTATTTTTTGTATATTATTTTTTTCTGTAGGGTCTATATCAATCCTCGACTAGCAACTTGATCTCATTATGTGTCAAATTAAGAATTGATTTTAAAACTTTTCATTACAATGGGTCGAGTTCAGCTACATTGTGTACCAATTTGATAGTTGATTTTTAAATTTTTGTTGCAATGTGTCAAGTTTTTTTAGGCGAAATTTTAAAATAATTATACTTTTAGCATTTAAAAAATAAATTGTTCTTGGTATAATGACTCTTTCATTAAGGTGTTCATTAAAAAAAATAGCCATAAAATTTTTCCGTAAAGCCATGGTTGAAATATGTTGAAAACTTAAGGTTTTATGTAGTCATGATCTTTGGTTTTAATTCCATGGTTGAAAAATTATTGAAATTTTTAGGTTTTTCTAAGTGATGATATTTTATTTGTAATGCTATGTTGAAAATAGTTATAAGTATTTTATCTTTAACACCATGGTTAAAAATTGTTGAAATTTTAAGGCTTTTCATAGACATGATATTTTATCTTTATTGTTATGTCTGAAAATTGTCGGAATTTTAGGGTTTTTCGGAGTCTTGATACCTTTTCCTTAATGTCATTGCTAAAAAATGTTGAAAATTTACCTTGAAAAAAATAAGACGTTATTTTAGCATCAACACTTTTGGTTTTCAAAGTGATTTTTGCACAAAAAAAATTGGCTTTTAATGGATTTTATGTCATTTTAAAAAAATATTGAAAATTTACATTACAAAAAATACGTTATTCCAGTATCAACACTTTAATTTTCAAGCTATTTTTTCAAGTTTTTTGGGAGTTTTTTGGCTAGCATTCTCGTTTTGACTTTACATTTTTCGTTTGATGGTTTACATTATTTTTATTTAATGCAATATTTAATATTTTTATTATAATTATAATATTACAACGTATGAAATGATGAAATGGAACCATAATCATATTACATCATGTCAAAGTGCGCATATATACCATGATACGATCTCAATTTAGTTACAACTAAGATGTCATTCCAATGATATAAAACATGAAACAATTATAATAAATGTTAGTAAGTTGTGGAATGACGCCATACCTTTCTATAGACTAGCTTGTGTGTTGTATGGTGTACTAGCCCTTGCTAGGAAGGAAGGTCCCTCCTTCTTAGTAGAGATCACTAGTTAGGAAGGTACTATAGTTGTTTGATTTGTTTCCACTAATTTATAATCCATGTGTGATTGTTGTTACTATTATTATTAGTCTTGTTGATGATTTAATGATTACACAATCATAACCTTTATATTATGTAATAGCATAGGACCTAGATCGATCCCTTTGTTACTGTGATAGTTATTTAACTCTCATTACAATTTCATGGTGTGTTCATTTCATTTGAATGTGTGTTTTAGTATTTATTAAGAGAATGATTTCCAAGAGTGCTCTTATTTTCTGAATAAGAGTGACAGTGTGACAAACTGATTTTATTCTGCATTGTGTGTTTATTTCTTGAGAATGTGAACAAGGTTTGAAAGTGTAATAGCCATAATATTGAATTGTTGAGAGTGTCATTACAACTATTGAGTTCGAGATTCATTAGCACAAGTCATCATTTTCCCTTACATATATTTTTCATAATAGACTTGCAATAGCAAAACCTACTCGGATCGATAATTAATGTGAAGAGTTGGAACTATTTCTCTGAATTAAAAGCACGATTGCTCTACCCAATAACAAGTTGAAGAAAAACCTAAGCACAACCTTTACATAATGCAAGTTGAAGCAAAACTTCGAATGTTGTATGAAATCTGAAGTCGAATTATTTAAGGGTAAAAGTAAACATATAATAATTAAAAAGTGTGCAAAATAATTAAATAAATGGCCTACCATTTGAATCAATCATACTGGCCAGTAAATGAAGTTTGGTGTGAATTTTAGTGAAGCAAGACAATTTTGGTCTATTTCACAAAAATGCATGCCCAACCTTCATTTAAAGGCCCAATTGAATGAATCAACTTAGAGAGTATTTTTATACTCATAATTAATATTAAATTTTCACATAGAAATTTCTGTTGTACAAGAATATGCCAAGTTGGATTGATTTTGTAGGGTTAAACTCAAGGCTTGTGTGCTTCAAATAAAAGCACACAAGGACTTGTACTTAATTGGTTGTGTGATAATGATCATTTAAACCTAAATATAATACCATTTTATGCAACATAGCTTAGTCATTTTCATAAAAGAAATGTTATACACTCAAATCCAAGTATGTTGGAATAGCAATTGATCATATCTCGCAATGATCACAGTTGAAAAAAATATGCACTCCTAGGCGAAACCAATTAAACTCTTAGGAATGAAATTTGAAATGGGACATGAATGGACAATTTATAACCTTAGGATATAACTTTGCATCATCTATGACAAATATCCTACATAACTATGTTTCCCACTTATACACAACTTTTACATAACACAAGTCAAAGAAAAACTTGGAATGTTGTATGAAACCTGAAACATAAATATTTAAGCTAAAAGTAAAGATATAACAATGAAAAGGTGTGTAAAATCATTACATAAAAAATATACAATTTGAATCAATCATATTGGCCAATAAGTGAATCTTGGGCGTGCATTTTAGTGAAGCGAGGAAATTTTGGTTTGTTTCACAAAAATGCATGTCTATCGTTGATTTCAAGGCCAAATTGAATGATTCAACTTGGAGAGTAGTTTTGTACTCATAATTAACATTAAGTTTGCATATATACATTTCTGTTGTGCAAGAATATGCCAAATTGGATCAACTTCGTAGGGTTAAATTCAAGGTTTGTGTGCCTCAAATAAATGCACACTAGGACTTGTACTTAATTGATTGTGCGATAATGATCATTCCAACCTAAATATAAAACCATTTTATGCAACATAGCATAGTCATTTTCATAAAGGAAATTCTATACACTAAAATCCAAGTATGTCAAAATAGCAATTGATCATATATACCAATGATCACAGTCGGAACAAATATGCACTCCCAAGAAAAACCAATTACACTCTTGGTAGTAAAATTTGAAATGGGACATTATTGGACAATTCCTAATCTTAGCATATTATAACCTTGCATCATGTGTATAAATTATAATACATAACTATTTTTCCCACTTATACAAAACTTTCACATAAGGCGTGTCAAAAGAAAACTTAAAATGTTGTATGAAATCTTAAGTATAAATATTTAAGATCAAAGTAAAGATATAGCAATGAAAAATTGTATAAAATAATTAAATAAACAATATAGAATTTGAATCAATAATATTGGCCAATAAATTAAGCTTGGGAGAGCATTTTAGTGAAGACAATTTTGGCTAGCTTCACAAAAATGCATGCCCAACCTTCATTTCAAGGCCAAATTGAACGATTCAGCTTGAAGAGTATTTTTTTACTCATAGGCCGATATGTTATGTTTTTCAAAAATACTCCAAATTACAAGTATTTCAGAGGGTAAAAGTTAGAGCTTTTGTGCGTAAATTCACACCGAGAATATTTGGGAACAAGGTGATGGACTAAGAAAAACCAAACTTGAATTTTAATAGTTAAAACTTGTATTTTCTCGATTGAAACACTATAAGTAAAGGTTGGATGGCCTTATTTTAGGATTAATTAGATTTAAATGTTGCCAAGTGATAGATAACGAGATAACACCTAGGGTTTGCAGGGTTTATTTTAGGGTTTAATATTAGGTCAATTTTCCTAGGGTTTGAATATAAATAGGTAAGAAGAATGGAGATAGTATATTTTATCATAAAAGGGTGGAAATTAGTTTTGAACCTTATATTCATGAAAGGAAACTAGGAATCAGGAAAATGGAAAAATAAAAAAACTTCGAGATGTGGCAGGGTGCAACAAAGGATGGATGTTGAAATCCCTATGGTAAATGAGAAGAGGAGAAATTCTCTTGAATGGATGGATTTTGATATGTTGTCAATGAGTGAACTCTTTCAGTTGTTTGGGTCATCAGCAAGTGCACTTCTACTCATTTCCCTCATCATTGTGGACATTTGAAAAGAAGGAAAGAAGAGAAATTACTAAGCAGGCACATTATACTTCGGGGAACTCTACGTTGTGGTGGTCGGTGCATAAGCACTGGGGTTGTTGCTATCATGTGAAATACTACTTCTAAATGGTGGTTTATGTGTGTAATTTTGATGCTAAAACCTCAAGGAAGTATTGTGGTGTAAGTTTGGTGCTAAAACATCATGGTATTATAATGGTGTTGGACTCTTGCAAGCCATAGTTCATGCAAAATGTGAGAGCAGGGGAGAATATGAGTTGACTAAGAAGCCTCGAGGTACAATTTTATATATGTATATGATTATAAGTAAGAATCAGTGTTAAATTTATTCAGAGTGCACAATTTTATAGTGCTCAAGCCAAAGTTACTACATATTATAAAGAAATGTCAAGAGAAGCAATTTAAAAGTGCTAGTGAGCCAAAGTTTTCTGGAAGTTTTTTGTATTTAAGATTTACAAAAAATTGTAGAAGGCATCCATATCAATTTCTAATTTTCATTCCTACATAATGGAATGATCATAATAGTAAGTTCATAATCCCTTAAGCTTAAGATGATATTGGAAAATGACATACGGTTTTATGGTTGTAAATGGACATGGTGCAGTATATAATGGTGATGTCATTGGAATAGATGCAATTTAATTCTGTGGATACATCGTAGAAAAAGTGTAGAATATACATGAAAAGATTAAGAACAATTCACTTATAAGGTGGTTCATTGAGCAAGTGGGTGGAAATAAGTTGGAAGGGGTTGGCCTAGAGGAAAAAAGGTATGAGGGAGGTAAAATAGGATGGAATTGTGGATGCAGTTGGATATATTGTAGTATATGTTGGTGTAGATGTTGTTGGTGTTGTGCAATCTATTGAAGGTAACTATAAGTGGGGTCTGTTAATAATTACACTTAAGATTTATATTGCCCTGTTGTGATTTTTCTTAGGATATTAGCTATACATTATTGGAACAAAGAAGTAGAGAACGTCTCATATGCACTTGTCAAGGTAAAATATATTCCCTACTACCTCTAATCAGAGGTGCATTTGGATTTCATCCTTGGTCTCCCAATTGGTATGAGATATTAGTCTGGAATGGGGATTGTTGGTAGGGGAAGTAAGTTAGTACTATGAAAGTGATTTATGCAATTTCTATGGTTGGTCACCAACTAGGGATTTGAATTTGGTCCATTTATGGATACTAGAATGTGTAAAAGTAAGACATATATGTGGAATAGTATCCCAGATTGAGTCTGATAGTCTTGGGGAACCCTCTCAGTGTTTGGATCACTGTCAATATTCTCAAATGTGGAAGATAATATTGGTTGGTCTATAAAATATTCCATTAGAGAAGCTGAATTCAAAGATCCATCTAAGACAAGTACATATTTCCCTAGTTAGAAATTGCCTAGAGGATATATTCTAGAAGCATCGTACACTACTTCCTATATATCGTTCCAATGAGTGGTCAACAATTATTACTTTGCTATTATATTAATAGTGTTGACATAACGAGTATTGGTGTAATGGGTCAAATTCTGTAGTGGGTTTAGCTTAAACATTGTTATGATGAATTCTATAGTGGGCTTAGCTCTAATCATGCATTTCACAAGACTTGATTTGAAAATTCTAGAAATTTTCTTTGGTTTCCCTCTCCAAGGGATGAGAACCTCGATGGGTGATGGCCGAAGACCCCCCAATATTTTTTACATGTACTCTATGTCTCAAAAATCAAAATCTCAGATACAAAAGTCCTTCGATTTCCCTGAAACTAGGGTCATATTGAAGATCTCATCTAAATCTTTCCAACAACGTAAATAACATCTCAATATGAAATCATATGAGAAAGTTATGGCCATCCAAGGTTTTAGTCAACCAGGCCCATTAGCTGAAGTTAGCAGAGCACCAACTAAACTTGAAAGAAAAATAAATATGGAAGAGTTGCTAAATTTGGTGGCCGCTAATGAGGTGATAATTTGGCACTTCAAAGTGATGGTTTTTGGTAGTCGGAACTAGTGAATTGTCGCCTACTTAATGTTCCCAATAACCCTTAAAGTTCACCAATGAATTTTTGAATGGTTGGTTCAATAAAATAAAATAAAATAAAAAATGGGGTGGCAGGCCACCAACGCCGCGTGCCCCCCCCTCCTCCCCCAACTATTTTTTTTATTAACTAGTAACCATGGGCTGAGGCCCATGGCTCTAACCCAGGACCGCTCCCACGGTATGTACAATGGAACACTATTAAATAGAGGTTGGCAAGTGTCAAACCCGCACCAGTCAGGTGGGCTGGCCCGCCATAAGCGGCCCCACATAACAAACATACTATTCAACATAAAAATAAAACCATTGATTTCCATAACCGGGGTCCCATAGGGTTGGACCCCTGGACCTCCCAAAATATGTCACCTTAATTTAAACTTCTCCAACTAATTTGCCAAGGAGATAATCTTTGAAAGCTACGCCCCCCGAAATCTTCTATAAAGTCTTCTTTTCCATTCAACCATCGAAGAACAGAGCATGCATGGAACCCAGAGCCATAGTGAACCATGAGTTCGCACAGAAACCGAGGGGAAGAACCTTGATGCTGGGGAATATGCAAGGAATATAAAAGATTTCCTTGGGGCCAGATTTTCACATTGTGAGAAATATGCCAATTTTATACTCAAATAATATGAATATCACTAGGAGTCTAATGGTGGAGATGATTTTTTGATCTGAGCAGTGGATTTTCTAGAGATAGAATGTTGAAGGCAGAACCATGAAGGTGGAACCTTGACATAAGAATATGCATAGAATCTGAAAGATTTCTTGGAGGTTTGAAAATGATAGTTTCATAACAGGGCGGAATTTATACTCATTTTTCTCATTTTTTTACGAGGAACGCAATGGTGTGATTAGATTATTCATCTACGCAGCCGAATTCTAGTCAATTCATGAGAAGGAATCTTTGGGGAATCTTTCAGATTTCCCAAGGTCCATATTTTGACTCAAGCAGAAACCAATCGTGTTTACACTCATTTTTCATGATTGTTCACTAGGAATTCAATGGTGCAATGAATTTCTTTAGCAGAGGTGTGCATTTTTATACCATCCCTGGAAGTGGAGGTATAAGGTGTCTTTTTACATGCATGTAATTTGATTTCGCTGAATATTCTTGATAGATGCATCCCCACATTGAGCAGGGCCCAGAGACATAGCCCACACTAAGTGAACTTTGTTATCAACTTTTTGTGTTTTTGCTTCTCATGGTTTTTCTTTATTTCTACTCCTTTTATGTGTATGTATCTTATGGTTACATGCCATTTAAATGAAATTTTGTATGCATCTTTGAAGTGAAAATATCGAGGTCAAGTTTGGTATCAAAGAGGGTCTTTGTGTTGATGTGAATTGCAAGTGTATGATAACCAAGGAAAAGCTCCAAAGAGGTGAAGTGAAAATTAAGACCTTTGATATAGAAGTGGGGCATGCAGAATGAATTAGGAAAATGGCAGACGAATATGCTCGGTTGGAGGAAGAGCAAAATTATCACAAGGCCTTCTATGCCATGGTAGAAAAAGTGGATAAATTGTTTGCAGAATATGAGAAGATAATGGTGAAACCGGAGAAGAAAGAAGGACTAGATGATCATGCCTCATTGAATCATGGAGGAGGAGGATTTCCTCCTGAACCTCCCTCTCCTTCTTCCAGTGAAATTTCTTCTTCCTCCTATTCTCATCATTCTAAAGGTAGAAAAGCTCAAAAAAAATCCCTTTTTCAAGTTGGATGTCAAGTTTGATTTGCCTGTGTTTAGTGGAGAATCTAATGAAAAATGTTATATAATTGGATTATATAAGTTGAAGTATATTGCCCCATACAACATATAAAGCGGATGAAGCCATGACATAGTTATCATCCCCTCAATTGAGTGGAACTGGTATCGTCTCATGGGAAGGAAATTTGAGAAAGGCGGTAAGAGTAGTCATAAATTTATTTGATCTTGGTCTAAGTTTGTTTCTTCTTTAAGATGATAGTTTTACCCATTAGGTTGCAAATAGAAGGCTAGGATGGAATGGAAACATTTGAAACAAATTAAATTCAAAATGTTCAGAATTTTACAAAGGAGTTTAGGAAACAACCATTAGCATTGAATGTTCAACTAGACTCACCTGAGACATTGATGAAAGATACTAAATCTTTGCATAGTTGTTTGATTCATTCATTAGGGGAATTTTAACGTCTAAAATGGGCCTCCTAAGGAAATTATAAAATATTAGTGGAAATAATAAAATAAGATTATATTACATCATCAAATTTTAGAGGGAAAAAATAATTTTTTTTTTCAACTCGTATTTTCAACTTATCTCCCTAGTATGGGTTTACTCAAATTTCAAGTGACAACACTAATTGGATGCGGAATTTGATTCCTCATCCAAGGAGTACCCATGTTGCATACTTTTGATGGGCCCTCCTACACGAAAAATAATAAATACATGAAAAACATTATTGCAATCACATTTTTCATTTATTTCTTGTTTTTCGTGTAGCAGGGTCCATTAGAAGTATGCAACATGGGCACTCCTTGGATGAGGAATTAAATTTTGAATCCAATGAGTATTCCAACTCAAAATTTGAGTAAAAACTTAGGGAGATAAGTTTAAAATATGAGTTGAAATAGTAGTTTTATTATTTATTTATATTTTTACTTTTTTACTCCAAAAATGGTGAATCATCCCTCATGGTTGACATCATCATCTTGAATCCTATGGGTTTTTATAAAGTTTATTTTTGTTTCACATTTTTATTAGGAGGTCCATTTTAGACCTCAAAATTCCCCTAACGCATTGTTATTATATGAACCTAAACATTTTGATGAAGCTAGTGTGAAGAATGTACATCTTGACAGCAGCAGGAAGCATGTGAAAGATGACCGCCCAAGGAGGACAACAATAGCTAAGAGAAAGGAAGGAAAGCCCTCTTGTATTCATTATGAGAAAGAATGGCATGATGAGGAACATTACTGGAAATTCCATCAGAAATTGAGGCCAAAGAGGAATGGCGGGAAGGAAAATTAGAATACAGTTGCAACTGTGCAACAAGACCAAGAATCTAAATACGAGGATGATGACAAGATCACAGCTGGGGGATTTTCAGGTGTTGGACCAATTGACCTGAGATTAGACTCAAGTGATGAGATGGATATTGTAGCTCTTGCGATTGTAGAAGATGGACCTATTGACTTTGGTTTTGATTCAGGCAATGAGGAAAAGATTTCACTAGATGTTGTGCCAAAATTGAGAAGGGAACCAAAGAATGCATGGCTTCAAGAGCTTGAAGAGATCATCCAAAGAATTCAAGTGAAGAATGTTGAACTAAGGAGACTACTATAGGAAGTGGAGGAGGAGAACAAATGTTGTAGCATTAGTTACAAGCCAAGGGGAAGGCCTTGGAAAATTTTCAGCATAACAAGCGTGAGGTAGAAATTGATTCTTCAATTTCATTTTGGTTTTATGATGATTATTTCCCTAATTTTGAGAAACATAGTATAGGAATTGGATCAAAATTGTTGAAGAAGATGGGTATCAAGGAAAGGGCCTCAACATTAATGGCTAGGGCATTGTAAATCCCATCAAAGTGGAGGAATTTCCCTGTTATGTAGGACTTCGGTACACCAGAAAAGGATTGGACAATGCTCCAAGACAACCAATGACCAACCAATGACGGATAATGGGAGCACCTCACCACATTCCAGTGATAGTGTGGATTCCACATGTATTTCTTCTCATAAGAGGCACACTAGGAATACGAATTCCAAGATGGTCCAGAAAGTTTGGAAGAGAAATAATCATTAGAGTCACTACAACAAGGATGAACATCAGATAGCCAAATGTTAGATACTCCAAGAACCAGCTAGTGAAGTTGTTCAACAAGAAAATCATCCACAAAGAGATGGTCCATTCACTTTTTTGAGTGGGAGATGGTTTTATTAGATATAATAGCTTTTCATGGCCATATTTTTTAAATCACATGTTGTAAAATGATTGTAAAAGTGATGAAGTGTTTGTCATCGCTTATGAATACAACATGATGATTTTTTTTGGCCTTTTTTTATAGCTTGGGTATTGGTTTCTGTTATGATTTTGATGTAAAATTGATTAAAGAGTGTGTTATAAACTCTTGGAAAGTATGGAATTGCTTGGGTCATGATTGGACTTGTATTAAGAACATTTATTTTGAAAATAATGCACTACAAGTTTGGATAGAATGTAACTGTTGGTTCATCATTTATGGATCTGAAATATAAAGGTGAAGGAGAATCAAGTGAGTCCTGTTAGAGCACTTGTTGTGCATATGACGTAGTACATGAAATTACAAATTGGGTTTATGCTTTTGGAGCTAAATCTCCTTAGTGGAGATGAATAATCTAGGTGGCTCCCAAAATGCTCAATGATCAAAGAGGGGCCAGGAAAGGCTAAAAAATAAATGTCCTTGGATTTCCATAAAAGTAGATTCATATCGAAGATCTCATTGCAATATTTCCAATGACGCATATGACACCTCAATCTGATATCGTATGAGAAAGTTATGGCTAGTCAAAGTTTTGGTCAACCAAGCCCATTGGCTAAATTTAGCAGTGCACCAACCAAATTTGGAAGGTAGCGAAATCTAGTAGAGACACTAAATTTGATGGAAACTAAAGAAGATACAATTTTGAAATTCATGGTGATGGTTTATCGTGATTAGAACCAGTGAATTTGTCCCCTACTTAACTTGTCCAGTAACCCTAAAATTTCTTCAGAGGATTTTTGAATGGTTGGTCCAATAAAATAAAATAAAATTAAAATAGGGTGGTGGGCCACAAACCCCACCACCCCAATGGTTTTTGTATTAAATAATAACCTCGGGTCGAGGTTCACATCTTTGACCCGAGACCCTGTCCACGGTAGGTTCAACGAATTGTTATTAAATAGAGGCTAGCAGGCATTGAACCCGCGCCGGTTGGGTGGGCTGGCCCGCCACCATGGCCCAACATAAAAAACATATCATTTAATGTAAAACACCAACTGTCGATTTCCATAACAAGGGTCCCACAGTGTTTGACCTCGAGACCTCCGAAAATATGTCGCCTTAATTTAAACTCCACCAACCAATTTTCCATGTTGGCAACCTTTGAAAGCTCCACCCACTGAATTCTATATAAACTCATTTGTTTTTCCATTTGACCATCAGAGAATAGAGCACGTGTTAGGTTGTGTTATATTATTTCCAGGACTAACCTACCTGTGCTTTTGTGCATGGATTTTGCACATGGTTTTGGGCATGATGGTTTTCAGTCCATGGTATTTTGTAGATCCGGTCAAGAGAACTACAGTTATGTTCTAATCCAAAGTTAAGGGATTGGGGTTTATGGATGCTTCGACATGTATATATATGTATTGTAACATTGAAAGGAACATAATGAAAAATCAATCTGGTAGTTCCGGTTTTGGGATCCAGGGGAAAATCTTTGTGTATATTTGTTTTGTGTGTTATCTCGCCATTATTATTTTCTATTTTTTAGAATTCATATGCAGGTAATTTATGTACGGGGTTAAAACCTACATTTGGTATGAGATTTGTTTTGGCTTTGAGGGGATTCCTTTGCTACGGAGGGGTTTTTCTCAGGCTTGTGGTATACCGTGTTCAGTGGGAGATCTACAGGATCAATTCTTGTGGTGAAAGAAGATGGTGAGCAATGGAAAGATAGAGATCGAGAAATTTAATGGTCAGATTTTTGAGTTGTGGAGACTCAAGATGGAGGATTTGTTGGCAGATAAATATTAGTGGATCGCAGTAGATTCAGGTAGTAAACTAAAGGGAGTGTCCGATGAAGAATGGAAGAACTTGGATCAGAAGGAAAAAAATCATAATACGATTGTGTGTCTCAGATTTAGTATTGTTGAATGTATCATGGGAAGCTACAGCAAAGGCTTTGTGGGACAAGTTAGGGACTTTGTACCAATCTAAGTCTCTGGAGAATAAATTGTTCCTACAGAAAAATTTGTATAACCTAAGGATGAAAGATGGAGACTCAGTGAGATAGAATATGAATGCATTTAATACTATGGTAAGCTAGTTATTATTTGTTGATATTAAAATTTCAAAGGAAGATAAGTGCATCAATTTGTTGTGTTCTCTACTGGATTCATGGGATAGTTTGGTTGTTGCAATAGGTAGCAATGCAATTGCCTTGCAGTTTGATGAAATAGCCTCGGCCTTGCTAATGGAGGAGATGAGACGGAAAAATATGGAGAGCCAGAATGGTGATGCCTTGTTAGTACGAGGAAGATGCAAGAACAGAAACAAAAATAAGTCCTCGAGTGGGAGATCTAAATCTAGAGGGAGATATAAATCTCCAAGAAAACCTATAAAGGTGTTCTGGAAATGAGAAAAGGAAGCGCACTATAAAAGGGACTATAAATATAAAGCTCTTGAGAAAGGAAAGGGATATGATGATGCTCCTTCTGTAGAGGCGAAAACCACCTCAGATGAAGGTGGGGATGTGTACTTGGATTCTTCTTCAAGTACACATGTAGATCATGAGGAAGGGTTGATTGACTCAGGTGCATCCTTTCACTTCACTCCCCATAGAGAGTGGTTCTACGAGTATGAGAAATATGATGGTGGTGATATCTTCTTGGGGGGTGACAAGAAGGCTAGAATCTTTGGTCACAGAAAAGACAAGTTGAATTTGCAAGGTGGAAGGATTAGAACACTTCTGGGTGTTCTTCATATTCTTTAATTAACCAAAAATATGATTTCTGTAAGCAAGCTGGATGATGCAGGTGTAAAAATAGTGTTCGAGAAATATGCCTGCAAGATGGTTTAGGAAGCATTAGTTTTGATGTGGGGAGTTCAGATTGGAACTTTGTACAAGCTGCAAGATAGCACTATTATTGATGGGTGGAACAATTTTGTGGTTCCTGAGAGTGGAGTAGAAAATCTAGTGGTCTCTGGAGAAAAGACCATGCTATGGCATCAAAGGCTTGGACATATTGGATAGAAGGACCTTTGAATACTTCTTGGTAAAGGTATGGTAGAAGGTATGACTAATATCTCTATGGATTTTGATTCTGTGAAAATTGTGTATATGGGAAGAAAAATTGGGTGAGTATCCCCTCTGGTGGTAAGAGGGTGAAACAGATATTAGAGCTTGTTCACAGTGATGTGTTTGGACTTGTGAAGCTTCCATCATTGGGTAAGTCTGTGTACTATGTATCATTTATATATGACTTATCAAGGAATACATGGATATATTTCCCCAAGAAGAAATCAAAATTCTTTGATAGGTTTAAAGAATTTAAGGCTCCGGTAGAAAACTAGACAGTGAAGAAGATAAAGGTGTGAGGACAGATAACAATGGACAGTTTTGCAAGAAGGAATTTGAAGAATTATGTAAGAAGTGTGGTATAGCACAAAAGAATACTACTCCATACACACCTGAGCAAAATGGAGTTGTAGAAAGAATGAACAAGGAGTTGATGGAAATGGAAAGAAGCATGCTCAGTGGTGTCGAGTTAGGACAAGAATTATTGGAAGAGGCGGTGGAGACTACATTTTACTTGGTCAACATATCACCTTCATCAGCGTTGGAGGATAAGACTCCACAAGAGGTATGGACTGGTAAGAAACCCTCTCTTTCACATTTGAGGGTATTTGGATGTGATGCATATGCACATGTTCCAAAGGAGAAAAGAACAAAGTTGGATAGTAAATCTAAAAAGCGTATTTTTATTGGGTATAAGGATGGTTTAAAAGGCTATAATCTTTGGAACCCACTAACAAGGAAGGTTATCTACAGCCAAGATGTTGTGTTTAGAGAGGTGAAATATGTTATTAAACATGAAGTCCCATCAAAGGAACCCAAGAAGATAGAGTTTGAGCTAAAGGAGGAAGAATCAGACTCTACAGCAGAAGAGGAACTAGAAGATGAAGGGCCACAAACTTCGATCATGAGAAGATCAATTCGAGAAATAAGGAAACCAGAAAGGTATAGTCCATCTACTTTCTGTTCAAATTTTTCTTTATTTATTACTGATGATGATCCCATAACTATGAAGGAAGCATTAGATTCAGAGGATGGAAAACTCTCGAAAGAGGCCATGGTTTATGAAATGGCATCTTTGCACAAAAATGAGGCTGGTGATCTGGTGGAGTTGTCAGCTAGAAGGAAACCCATTAGCAGAAAATGGGGTTTTCAAGAAGAATATGAATGTAGAAGGAAAGGTGGAGAAATACAAAGCTTAGTTGGTAGAAAAAGGTTATCCACAGGTGCCAGGAATTGATTTTGGTGATATTTTTTCTCCTGTTGCCAAGGTAGCTTCTGTTAGATTACTTTTATCTTTTATTGTTGCTTTTGATTTTGAGGTAGACTAGATGGATGTGAAGACATCATTTCTTCACAAGGATCTGGAAGAAGAGATCTACATGAATAAACCTGAAGTCTTTGCGGTGAAGGTAAGAAAGAGCTGGTATGCAAGTTAAAAAAGTCGTTGTATGGGTTAAAAAAGTCACCAAGGATGTGGTATCAGAAATTTGATACATTTATATGGGGACTTGGCTTCACCAGAAGCAAAGTAGATCACTGTGTGTATTTTAAACTAATTGGTGATTGTGTTATTTATTTGGTCTTGTATGTGGATGATATGTTGCTGGTTGGAAATGACAAAGAAATTATCCAGGATTTGAAGATCCAGCTGTCCTCCAAATTCAATATGAAGGATATTGGTGCTGCAAACTATATTTTGGGCATGGAAATTAAACGAGATCAGCCAAAGAGGAATATCTGGTTAAATGAGAGGAAGTATGTCAATATAATACTCCTGAGGTTTAATATGCAAGATAGTAAACTAGTGAAGGTTAATATTCCTGTAGGTGTAAATTTATCTATTGAACAGTGTCCCAAGGCACAAGAAGAGGAAGAGGACATGTGTCGTGTTCCATATGTAAGTGCAGTCGGTAGCCTAATGTTATATACCTAGGGGGGATAATATGGGGTACCAAGGGAGGTACCCAAGGTAATAATGTAATAATGGGATGGGCCATAGTAATAAATAAGGTGGTTAACCCATGTCATGTAAGGGACCACAAGTAGTTAATAATAATGTAAAGGGCCCATGGTATTAGTTGATGGTATGAGGAAACCATGGTAATGATGCATGGTATTGTATGTATGAGGCCTATATAGATGCTAGAGACTTCACATGGAGGATATGGAGTGAAGAATTATTGTATGAACAGGCATATGGCTTGTGGAGTGTTCTCCTTCCTTAAGGAGTGAATGTATGGTGTTGCCCTACCTTAAGGGTTTGATCAATAAAGTGAATCATTTCTATCTTATTGTTTCTGGGTTTATTTGCATTGTCTTATATTTTTATATCAGATCATAATATTTCTGGGTCAGATCTACAACAATTGGTATCAGAGCTATTTCATATCAGATCTATAATATTTCTGGGTTAGATCTACAACAATTGGTATCAGAGCTATTTCATATCAAATATATAATATTTCTGGGTTAGATCTATAACAATTGGTATCAGAGCACTTTCTTGGGCACAAAAGTGGAGATTTGTTTTTTATTTTTTGCAGGGTTTCGGGGGGCGGCGAGTTTGCAGATCAGATCTGTACATTTTGGTGCAAGATCTACAAAATCTAATTGTAGATCTGTATTCTTTGTGAAAAAATAGCCGATTTCAAAAAAAATTGGTTGAATCGGAGTCCGGATGCAGGAGATATCGCTGATTTAAAAATCAGTGGGGTTGCAGAGAATTTTTCAGGGCAGCGAGTTTGCGACACAAATCTGGACGTCCTTGTGCAAGATCTACAAAATCTAATTGTAGATATGGAATCTTTGTGGAAAAAAACCTAATTTCAAAAAAAAAATATCAGTCGAATCAGAGTCCGGATGAGGGAGATATCGCTAATTTAAAATCAGCTCCTTTTGCAGAAATTTTGGGTGACGGCGGGAGAGTAGCAGCGTAGATCTGAAATTCCAGTGTCTAAATCAGGATTGCTATCACATGGGAAGATGCAGAATGGTTGTTCCATTTCCAAAAACAGGTTATAATAGGGATTCTGAGCAATATTGACTGAATTGTGGCCATTTCAAATTTTCGCCAAAATTTTGTGATGGCGGCCCTAGATCAGAATTTGAGGGACTTATATATATTTGATGGCTCTCATCGAGTTAAATGGCTAGCACAAATGGAGAAATATTTCAAATTGGAATACATCTATGATTATGAGACTCAGTTGAGCAGGGGAAAAATGTATTTGGACCTTGAAAGATGCAATGGTGGCAAGAGCATCAACGTTCCAATGGAAGGTTTTTGACTTCGGATGCCTTCAAAAAAGCTCTTATAGAGCGCTTTGACCGTAAATCTAATCTTGTCGATAAGCTCACACAGACAGACACACAGCCTAGCAAAGCTTTTATTTTTACAGGAAAGAAGGAAACCAAGGAACCAAAAGGGTTTATTTGCATTGTCTTATATTTTTATATCAGATCATAATATTTCTGGGTCAGATCTACAACAATTGGTATCAGAGCTATTTCATATCAGATCTATAATATTTCTGGGTTAGATCTAAAACACCTAATGTATGCGATGGTCTGTACTAGACCAGGCATTGCACATGCAGTGGGAGTATTGAGCAGGTTTATGTCAAAACTAAGGTAGGAGCATTGGACAACAGTGAAGCGGGTTTTCAGATATTTGTGTGGCACTAGTGATTATGGTTTGTGCTACCAAGGAATACTAGGATTGGACAAATGTTTGGACATTCATGGCTTTGTTGATGCAAACTGGGCTGGAGATCATAATCAGAGAAGATTTACAAGTGGGTATGTGTTTAAACTATTTGGAGGTACAGTCATTTGGCTGAGTAAGAGACAATATGCAGTGGCATTTTCAACTACAGAGGCATAATACATGGCAGCCACTCATGCAAGCAAGGAAACAGTTTGCTTGTACAGATTGTATTCAAGTATGTGGTTAGTACAGCGAGTTATAAGGATGGATTTTGATAGCCAAAGTGAAATTTTCTTGGCTAAGAACCCTGCTTATCATTCAAAGACAAAGCACATTGATGTTCAATATCACTTTGTGAGGATATGGTAGAAGAAAAAAAGGTGTTGTTGGTAAAGGTGGACACTTTGAAGAATATTGCAGATGCATTGACAAAATATGTGAGCTCTGAGAAGTTATCTTGGTGTAGAGAAACAATGGGCATTACAGGGCTGGATCAATGACTAAGCTCTCCTGTGGCACCCTACGGAAAGAAAAAAACAAGTGGGAGAATGTTGGGTTGTTTTATATTCTTTCCACAACTATATTAGGTGGGCGGACCTACCTATGGTTTTTCACATGGATTTCGCACATGGTTTTCGGCGTGATTCTTTTCAGTCCATGGTATTTTGTAGATCCGATCAAGGGAACTACGGTTATGTTTTAATCCAGGGTTAATGGATTGGGGTTTATGGATGATTTAGCATGTATATATATGTATTGTAGCATTGAAATGAACATAATGAAAAATCAATCCGGTAGTCCCGGTTTTGGGGTCTAGGGGAAAATCTTTATGTATATTTTTTTTATGTGTTATGCTATCGCCATTGTTTATTTTCTTTTTTCTAGAATTCATATGCAGGTTATTTCTATACGGGGTTAAAACCTACAACATGCATGGAACCCAAATCCATAGTGGAACCCTAAGTGGACATGGAAACTGAGGAGCAGAACCCTGACACAGGGGAATATACAAGGAATCTAAAATATTTCCTTGCGACCAAATTTTCACAGTGTTAGAAATATGCCAAGTTTATACTCAACTAAATCAAAATTTCACCAGGAGTTTGATGGTCTACACAATTTTCTTATCTGAGCAGCGAATGAAGGTGGAACCTTGATGCAGGAATTTGCATGGAAAATGACATTTTCAGAACCAGGTTGACTTTATACTCATTTTTCTCAGTTTTGCACTAGGAATGTGATGGTGTGATCAAATTCTTCATCTGAGCAACCGAATTCTATTCAAGCCATAATAAGGGATATTTGGGAAATCTTTGAGATTCCCAGAGGTCCATATTTTGATCGAAGCATAAAGGGGTTGAATTTACACTCATTTTTCACGATTTTTTGCTAGGAATTCAATGGTGTAGTCCATTTCTTCCAAAAAGGTGTGCATTTTCAGGCCATCCCTATAAGTGGAGGTATAAGGTGTCTTTTCTACATTCATATAATTTGATTTCGTTGAAGATTAATGAAGGATGCCTCCCCACATTGAGAAGGGCCCGAAGGCATAGCCTACAATGGGTGAACTCCATTATCAACCTGTTTTTGTCTTTGCTCCTCATGGTTGTCATTTATTTCCTCCTATTTTATATGTATGCATCTAATGGTTACATGGCCTTTTAAATGGAATTTTGTATGTAACTTTGAAGTGAAAAAGATCTAGATGAGATAGAGATATCATGATATACCTATGAATGTTCCACTGCATTATTATTTATAATGTTCTCTCTATATAATTTCTTATGATGATATGGGGTGAATGCAATGTGAAAATGTTGAAATTGTTTTAAAATGAAATTATCTACAACAAAGACTTTTAGCCTTAAGAAAATTAATGTTGTTACTACTTTATTGGTTAGTAAAGGTATAATGATGTAAAAGTGTGTAAAATAGTAGAATAAATAATATACAATTTAAATCAATCATATTGGCAAAGAAATGAAGCCTAGGTGTTCATTTTAGTGAAGCAAGGCAATTTTGGCCTGCTTCACAAAAATGCATGCCAAACCTTCATTTCAAGGCCAAATTTAATGATTCAACTTGGAGAGTATTTTTTTACTCATAAGTAATGTTAATGCAATCAAATATTTGTAATTTTTCACATATATATTTTTGTTGTTCAAGAATACTACAAATTGCATGGATTTCATAGGGTAGAATGTAAGTTGTGTGAGGATCAAATAAATGCACGCTAGGACCTGTAATTAATTTGAATCGATATAATCATCATTCCATCCTATGGGTATGAAAAATTGTACCTTAGTCTTGTGGTGTAACAATTCCCTAATGGGCCTCATTTTTGTTGTATAACATCGTTATAATGGTCCTCAGTCTTGTGGTGTAACAATGCCCTAATGGGACTCAATTCTTGGGTATGACAACAGCCTCTTTGGGTCTTCTTATCTGTGATAAGGGAAGCGATTATGACATAAATATGGAGTTATGTTGAGTCCTATGACAGAGACATCATGACATACCTATGAAAGAGATATCATAATAGGCTTATGATTGTTATGTTGCATTTTTATTGCTAATGTTCTTTCTACATAATTGCTTATGATGATATGGGGTGAATGCAATGTGGAAACATTGAAATTGTATTAAAATGAAATTATCTACAACAAAGACTTATAGCCATAATAAAATTAACATTTTTACCACTCTACTTGTTAATAAATATATAAAATTTAAAAGTGTGTAAAATAGTAAAATAAACAATGTACTATTTGAATCAATCAAATTGGCCAGGGAATGAAGCATGGGAATGCACTTTAGTGAAGCAAGGCAATTTTGATTTGCTACATAAAAATTCACACCTATTCTTCATTCCAAGGACAAATTGAATGACTATACTTGGAGGGTATTTTTTACTCATACGTAACATTAAGAATGAAGCATGGGCATGCATTTCAGTGAAGTAATGCAATTTTGGTCTGCTACATAAAATCGCATGGCCAACCTTTATTCCAAGGCCAAATTGAATGACTCTACTTGGAAAGTATTTTTTTTACTCATAAGTAACACTAATACAATTAAAAAAATTTAACTTTTCACATATATACTTTTTATTCTTCAATAATACTCGAAATGGCATGGATTTCATACTCTAAAAGGTAGGGTTTTTGTGCCTCAAATAATGCACACTAGGGCCTGTAACTAATTGGCAATGATATAATGATCATTCCATCCTATAGGTCTGAGAAATTATACCTTTATCTTGTGCTGTAACAATGCCCTAATGGGCATCACTCTTGTGGTGTAACAGTTACCTAATTGACCTTAGTTCTTATGTGACAGCCTCAACCCAAGTTTCCTCATGAAAATTCAATGTAGATATTGTACAAAATATATAAAAATGGGATAAACCAAAAGGGACATGGATTCCAGAGTTGAGGAGGTGGGGATATGTAAGGTTTCCTTATGCAGGAAATTTGGATTATTTGGACAACCACTAAACATGTGTTTGCATTTTGTACTGAAATGGTGTGTATATGTGTAATAAACATGTATTTTCATTTCTGGATTGAAATGGTGTGTATATGTGTAATGAACATGTAATACATTTCTAGATTGAAATGGTGTGGTTATGAAATACGTGAATGTGTTCTGATATGAAAAATGAATAACATACACTGCAAACCTTGAAGGCATTGAAAATATCTGTAAATATTAGAACTAAACTATAATAATACTTAATATAAGAACTATTTCCATTAATGTGTAATGGTTACATTGGATACAACCCATATTAATGGGGTCAGTATACATATGTTGGATACAAGCCATATTATAGTTATGTGGCATTGTGTCGATGTCGAGGATGACTTCCTCTCTTAACTATATAACCTGTGATCTTTACATAAAGGCTTCCTAGCCTTGCATTTTTAGTAGCATGTGCCCTTGCTTTAGGGGCACTAGTACTTATGGCAGTGTGTCTATGCTAATAGCCAAATACCCCTAAAACACCTGAGAAGTGCCATGGAGCTTCTCAAAGGATTGCTTTGGAGTAGGGAGCTCCTACCATGAGGCAGGAGAGGTGGAGGGATTTTAGGATTTCATTGCAAGTCCTTAGCCAAGGGTTGCCAAAAGATCACCAATGTGGGCATGCCTGGAATTCCCTGTCCCTATATGGGGAATATCTGAAGGCTAGGAACTCGTTGGAGAGACTTTGTAGTAAGCTCAAGAGGATAGCACCAATGTGTGCTTTAGAAATCATTTATGGCCATGAGGAATTTTGGCGTAGGTCTAGGTGTTTTCTAATCCACCGCAACCAATCCATGGATGAATCCATGCTCAAAGGGTGAAATCATGCATAGAGTGTGCTGCAATGAGGTTGGACAGAGCCTTAGTCTTATAGTTTATTTGGATAACCTTATGTGATAGGTTTGATGGAAGACTTAGTCGTGGTGGCCATGGATTGGTTGTGGAGATTGCACCTTATCGTGGCACAGCCATGTTTGTGACCAAAAGTGGTAGCACATGGAGCAAATGGCCCACAACCTCCACATGTCTTGAAGTTCCCATCCCAAATGTGCATGAAGGAGTAGTTGGAAGAGAACTAGTACGAAAGCATCAGGATGATGTGGCTCAATGACACTTGGGAGAGATCAAAGGGATGGGCCCCACTTTTTCCATTAACATGGTTCAACAGTACCACTAGCGGTCATGGGAAACCATTAACTACCTTTTTCGAGGGGTTCTCTTGGAGGTTTTGAAAATGGGATTGACCCTGTTGGAATGAATATAGGTTATTGATATAGAAATCGGTCGTTTCCACTTACTTCCCATTCCAAGGGGTCAAATCCTCATAAACGTCATGCAATTTACCCTATCATAATTGCTGTTGATGACTTCATAATTCAAAAGAGTGGGAATCCACGTAGAACTTGCAAATTTTTTAAACGAAAAGGTAGTAGAGTGAGGTGGTAGTGGAGATAGAGTGGCCAGTGTTGTAATTTATCATTCGTAGAGAATTAATGTATCATAGGACCCTTTGGAGGAAGACACACAAGATATATTATGCATGCGTAAGGTATTAAGCTACCAAGGAATATTTAATTATATTCATAAATATATATTGAAAGGGGATTTGTTAGCCCTAGTTAACAGAATTCTATTAGTAGGAGGAGAGGTAAGAAGAATGAACCTAAAGAACAAAAAAAAATTGCCGCAATGTAACTCTGTGCCAAAATTTTTCCTTCGAGTATGCATTCATTTCATTTTTGGTTCCAAAATTTCTTCAACCAAATAGTTCCACACTGACATTCCACCATGGCCTCTATGGGTTGCTAGCCCTTACTGGCATTACCCCTCCTGAGCTTACGACCAAACTGCTCCTCCTGAGCCCACAAGAGTTGTAAAATACCAAAAGGGCCTTGAGGAGATTAGTACTCCTTGATGATATACAGTCCAAGGCACACCCTCAGGCTTGTCGTACCATAGCCAACATCTATGTGAAGCTTGTCAAAGACCTCTAGGACTGCTAAAAATGCAAGGCTGCAAGAGCCTCTAATTTAAATTCACCAGTTAGTATTATTAAAATAGGATTTCATCCTTGGCATCAATACGTGCTTCGTAAACTAATTTATGGGCTTGTAACCAATATATTCATATATACCCATCGATATATGTATTCACATACCTTGTCAACAGGTTGTCTTCATTTTAATTTTTACTCTGTAATAAAAGGATTTGTATACTAAATACTATGATGGTTGAATCTGGTTCTTATGAACCATTATGATGCCTTTAATATGTGTACATTTTTTATTTATTATGCATATCAATAGCATAATCAAGTATTTCATAAGGAAAACCATTCCAAGCCAGGAATGCATTATACTCCTATTCACCACATTTTTAAGCACCATTTCAGTCCAGAAATGCAATGCCTGTTCATCTATAGTTATAAGCACTATTTCAATCCATAAATGAAAACACATGTTCATTAGTACCCCAATCAAAAATAAATACTTATTCTGGAATGTTCTGGGAAACTGAGTTGGGATAAGGATTCTCCACCCAACCTTAGACAACTGCAACCAAGATCACTTGCAGTTGTCACCCCGTTCTAGATTCTAGAAACTAAGGGGCTTTCTTTAGGGATAAAAGCACCAATTTCTAGCTGAAACAGGAACTCCATAGGACCTCCTTCTTCCACCCACCAGCCACTTAATAGTCAAATAGAACTCATGGATTCTAGAGACTAGTTTCCTCCACAGAGAGTAAAGATCCACCCTTAAAACAAAAACACAACAGTTCTGCCCACTTAGAGGAATCCAAACCCCACTGTAAATCAACAACAATGATGATCAGAGGTTCTCCCTCCAGGAATCCAACGATACAATCCTCCACCCACATGATCAAGGGAATCCATAGAAATTCATCTCCACCCTCTAGCTTTACAAGGACTCGAGGGGCATTGCTCCTCACCAAGTATAAACCATTTGTTCATTAGTCTCTCCAATCGAAAATTATAATTGACTTCTCTTCTCTTCTCTTGTCATTACTCCTTAATTTTCTGATATAGAATATTGATCGAGATTGAATGGATGAGGGAAAGTCTATGGATTCTTGCATGAGTGAGAGTGACTGTGCTCCCCAAAAAATGATATTGAACTCCCTTATTTTCCTCCACTATCTCTTCTTCTACGTTAGGATTGGCTTTTTGTCCTTATTTCCAACACAGTTAGATTCATTAATTTAGTCTTCCTTGACTTGTGAGTGTTTTTCAAGGCAATATGGCATGTGTACTTCCTTTCCTTGTGAGTTTTTTCAAGGAAGTATGGCATGTGTGCTTTCTTGCAGCCCAAATTTAAATTTATGACCATTCCATTAAGGCTCACCGGCAAACCCTTTAATGGTTGTCCAAACGACAGTTCATATTTTTGAACAAGAAACCCATTGACATCGCAAGAAAGCGACCTCCTCTTATCTCTACAATTTGTCCCACTTGAATCATTCCCCCCTTTTTTAATTAATTTATCTAAAATTATTTACAATGCATTTTTTTTTTAATGTGAGAACCATGGTTGGGGTTGTCACAACCATAAGAAAATTAACATTATTACTAATCTACTAGTTAGTGAATATATAACAATGTAAAAGTGAACAAAATAGTAAAATAAATAATCTACAATTTGAATCAATCAGATTGGCCAATGAATGAAGCATGGGCATGCATTTTAGTGAAGCAAGACAATTTTGGCCTCCTACACAACAATGCATGCCAAACCTTCATTTTAAGGCCAAATAGAATGATTCTAATTGGAGAGTATATTTTTACTCATAAGTAACATTAATACAATTAAATATTTCCATATTTTCACATATATATTTATGTTCTTCAAGAATACTCCAAATGGCATGGATTTCATAGGGTAAAATGCAGGGTTTGCATGTCTCAAATAAATGCACACCAGGACCTATAATTAATTGCTAGTGATATAATGATCATTCCACCCTATGAGTTTGTGACATTGTACCTCATTTTTGTGGCATAATAGAGCCCTAACGGACCTTATTCTTGTGGTGTAAAAGCTCCCAATGTGCCTCATTTCTTGGGTATGTTTTGGGCCTCATAAATACCATAATTTTTTTTATCATATTTCTTAATTCTAATATTTTATTTTCTATATTTTTCCTATGTTTTGATATATTGATTTTCATAATATAGCCTTTTGTAATTGATTTATTTTTATAATTTAATTTAGCTGACACATTGATTCATTTATAAAAGTGCCTATTTTCTCACGTCCAGATTGTTATTGAAAACAAGGACTTTGTGCCAGTTGGGATTCATCGTTATTCCTTGACCCATTCCCAGCAAACCCGGGAAACCTGATGTTGTCCTAGATAAATTTAGCAACATCAATGCGGTCAATTTCTATCTAGAAGAGATCGTTTGAGACAAGATCCTTGATTCTTTCATCTAGGTGATATTAATCCCTTTTGTAACTAAAAAAGAGCATCCTAAGAATCTTTAGATTCCTAGTATTTCTCTCTATTGAGAAGAATTGTAATTTTTGTCATTTATGATTGTAGTATAAAAATGAGGACTTATTTCCTGAACAAAATCTTTTGTGAATGTGATTTTTGTGATACATATTCTGAAAAACTCATTCAGTGTTGTAGTTGTCCTCTTTTGAATAAAATGCAAGTTTCCATTTTCAACAGTTAGCTTATTGTTCTTATATCTCTTTCAAGATAGTTTGATTCCATTGGTTTGGGTCCGCGTATGGAAGAGGCTCTGTCTTTAGTTGTAACATTAATCTTGTGTTTTTCTATCGATGTTATTTCATGTTAGATTAATTTTGGGATTGAATGTTTACTTGATAATTGCAATATTGGTTTACAGAGATTATTGTTTGATAAGTTAGTTTGCATTCATTGTTTCTTTCTTGTTGTTCCTTGTGGGTTATTTCTAGATAATTTCTATTCTTGTAGTAATATAATATTTGTTCGTGCAACTTGTTTCTTTTCATTACTTAGAATACAGTTTCATGGTGTTGTTTCTTCAACTCAAACATTGTTGTTCCCTAAGTAGCCTCTTGATAATAGATTTTTTTCTTTATTGTTTCTTGTTAGATAGTAATTAGAATTTAATGTTTGCATATGATTTCCAGGAAGTATTAGTTCCTTGTGAGTTAAGTCCTTGAATGTGTGTTTCCAGTTAAAGAGTTGATTCCTTTAATGTTGTTCCTTTGGTCATTGCTTTAGTTAGCTAGCAACACTTCCTCTTGCATAGAATTTGTAGATAACCTTGAAATAGCAAGATGTAACCTTGGGTTGATATCCTAATGTGTGGTAGTTGTTTGTTCTTTTGGATCAATTAATTGTCCCAACATTTTTGTGTCGTTTCTAGGGAGGTTGTCAAAGAGATCGCCATTGCATTTAGTTTCATATTTGATTTTTTGAGGGTTATATATTGAATATGGAAGCTAAGAACCTACGCATGCACCCTAGTAAATAGAATCATGGTGGCGTCTTCCCTCAGTCAATAGATTTAGGTCCTTGTGAGTGACCTTCGTAGATAAAATCATTCAAAAAGCAGAATCTTAAGCCTCGATAGGACCTCAAACAATATCTAGAAAAGGATATACTATTATTGAACCACCAGTAGCATAATATTCTACTATGGCTAATGTTGAGATTAATGATATAATAGTATGGTTAGATCAGAGCTTCCAATATCTATCAAATAATCACCTTGATCCTTTCAACAAGAACGAGGGGCACTCTTGCAATTTAAAGGAAGGAGGAGGCAAGACAAATGATCCATAATTTTTACCTCTTGAGCAGGAATCCCCGCAACACCCATTGCAAAGGAAGGAACTAAAAATTCCTGACTCGCGTAGCGTTGTAAGGCCTAGACCAAGTTTAAAGTCTCAGAATTTTACCGGTCCTTTTCGGTTAGCACCTCTTGATTTTGGTATTCCTCAAGGGTATTGGCATATTTTAACTAAATGGTAGGGAAAGTATCAGGTACACAGACCTCAACTATAGAATACCACATTATCAATCTGCAAGTGAATGCACCCATGAAAGCCATTCCATTTCAGAATCTTCCAAGTTTTCATAGGATAGACTCTAAAGGCCGAGATGAATTCTTGTTTAAATTTGATGTCTTATGTCGGGGATATGATTACACTACTGACCCCCAAAAACTAAATCTACTCATTTCAACTCTGAAGGGAGAAGCATTATGTTAGTGTATGGGATTGGGGGCTAGTACAATTAACTCATGGGACCAGATGAAATAATCCTTCCTCACCAAATATCAAGACTATTATCAATCTTGAGACTCAAGGGAAGAAATATTTAAAATGCCATCTAAGGAAGATGAAACTTTGGAAAAATATATTGAGAGATTCCAATATAACTTGTAGAGATCACCTTACACTACTCTACCTAAGTAAGTATTAAAAAATTCTCTAACTAAAGGAATGAAGGATGAATGGATAGAAACACTCAACCTAATGGGGTAGGGTGATATTTCTAAAGAAGAGTATGAGGACCTTGTGAAATTGTGTATTAGATGCTCACATGGAAGTACACAGACCAATATTGGTATGTGTGATCCTCTTAGTAGAGCCAGCGAGATTGCAAGCGGAGAGTCATGTGTGTAAAAATTGGTAATTTGTTGGAAATTTTTAAAAATAATATATTAAGCACATTGAATACACAATTGGATGTCTTGTAGGTAAAAAAAGAAGAAGCTTGAAGTAGAACAAGCATTAGTAATATTATGTCCTTGATGTTGATGAAAGCACAACCATAAAGAATTCCCATTGGACATAATTGAAACTTATTTTGTCTATAAAAAGGATCATGCGATTGATCATTGTCCCTCTCTCCCAAAGTTAAATATCGTGTTTAAGGAAGCCAAGGAAGAGTTGGAGCCTGCATTCTTCATGGCACAATGATGACAATGGAAAAACCACCCTACAGGTATGACTCATGACCCCTCCATGTTCTTTTCTAGACAGTATAATCAACAACAATTTCCCAAACTAACCTGGCAGGGTCAGTAACATGCATGGAAACCTTAGAAATATCCTTCATCACCATGGAAAATCCCATCGTTTCCTACGCCTCCATGGCCAAATCAGCAATACTCTGCACCTTCATGGCAGAATCCATAGGGTAACCCTTATCCTTCGCAATGATCAAACCAGCACACCCAAGGACCAATATAGTCCCAAACCTGGCAGCATCCTACAAGACCTGTTAATCAATTAGCTGGAAGTTTTCCTCCATCATAGCCATTGTTACAGTCATTATATCATCCACTGTAGTTAGCCCCAAATGCCTCACCTTCGTTATGTCCACAGCTACCTACACAAAAAAATCCAAACCCAAACAATAGGCGTATGCCGCTTTTATAAATACTCAAAAATTCTAACTTTTCATCTATATCTTTATAATGTAATGAACTCCATCTTCAATATTGGTGGACCATTTTTCCAGAGGACCCTTTAAAAAAATAAAAACCACCCGAAGATGAGAATTCAATTAAAGAGAAAAATCAATCAAAAAGACCTTCCTCTACTATAATTATAACCGAGACAGAATCACCTAGCAGACTTTCTAAAATCCAAGAGCCTAAAAAAACTCTAGATGTTGCTCCCCCATTTCTAGAAAGATAGTCCATAGTAAGGCCACCCACATATCTTGAATTTTATCTTGTAGGGGAATTACATAATTTTCGCATTAAAAATCCCCTTTTGAAAGTTATTAGAGATATACCAATCTATGTTAAGACCATCAAAAAATTATGCGTCAAGAAGCCTGGAAGGAAATCAAAAGATTATCCTATAGTCCATGTCCTTGGGAAACCCTCTAATATTATTTTAGGAAAGTGAACACACATCAAATATGATGATCCTGAAAATCCAGTGGTCACTATTTAGATTCAGGGAATTAGCTTTCCAAATAACTTAGTGGACTTGGGATCTGTTATAAATATCATAACACTTGAGACTTGGAACCTCCTTCGAATACCATGTTAAATCCAACTCCTACCATGTGGGAGATAATCGACAAGTCAGTGGTAAAACCAAAAGGAACACCTAATGAAATTATCATCTATGTGGACTCCTGGGAATACCTAGTATATTTTTTTGGTTATTAATTCCATAAATAAACTTGAAGGACACCTACTTATACTAGGAAACTCATGGCTTGACACTGTAGATGCATACATTGGGTCAGACTGGAAGTATGACTATTTCTAAAGGAACTACCATTAAGAAATTCATTCTATACCTGCATGCTAAACCCAACATGATATCTGATAATCACAATTGGCTTCCTCCTAAGTATGAAGAAGGTAGGCTATGATCTCCACTTACCATTGAAAAATCCATTATATTTAAGAGAAAGACTAAGGATGATACAATCAATGGGTTCATTAGCCAACCTTCTACAGTATCTCATCCCACACGTCGGATGATAAAAGAAGTACTCAATAATGAAGCCTAGGGTGATCCATTGAAAGAATAAAATAGTGATCATATACCTACAACAACATTCCATAACAACATTCCTGTTGAGATTGAACCAGACAAAAAATTGAACATTACTGCTAACCTTACTTATCTGCAACCTAAAAAACTTATTCAAATCCTTCATAAATATAAACAAGATTTTTCCTCTGATTATGAAGATATGAAAGGCATTGATCCACAATTGTGTACAAATCACATTTACATCGAAAAATATTCTTGAGAAATTCGTTAACTGCAAAGGAGACTGAACCCACATCTTATGGACATAGTGAAACAAGAGCTACAAAAATTGCTTGATGCCAATTTTATATACCCTATAATTGATAGCCAATGGGTTTCACCATTGGTGGTAGTCCCCAAAAAGAATGGGAAATGGATAATCTTTGTAGATTATAGAGAACGAAACAAGGCCATACATAAAGATCATTTCCCTCTTCTGTTTGTAGACCAATTTTTTGATATACTCGCTGGGAAGAAATTTGTTTCTTTCCTAGATTGGTTTAGTGGATACAATCAAATTCATGTTGCTCTTGAAGACGAAGATAAACCAATTTTCACCTATCCATGCATAACGTTAGCATATAGAGTCTTACCATTTGGATTGTGCAATGCACCAACCACTTTTTAGAGAGAAATTTTGAGTATATACTCTGACCTAATCAATGACAAACTTGAAATTTGCATGGATGATTTCACTCCTAATGGTAATGAGTTTGATGAATCTCTAAGTAATCTAGAAAATGTTTGTGCATGATGTATATCGACTATACTATTCCTTAGTAATGAGAAATGCCATATGCTGATGACAAAAGGTGTAGTCATGGGACACTTCATTTTTGTTGCAAGTATTCAGGTGGACCCTGCTAAAATCAAGGTAATTCTTAAACTCCCTATTCCAAGAAGACGGACATAGGTGCATAGCTTCCTTGGTTATTCTGGGTATTATCATCATTTTATAGCTCATTTATCCAAGATTGCAACACCTTTGTATGCATTAACTAGGAATATGGAATATGAGCGGACTGACAAGTGCAATATTGCTTTTGCAGATCTTAAATAATTGGTTTCAACAACTCTTAAGCTGAGGGGACCAAATTGGAGCCTACCATTCCACATATCCTCACATTCATTAAAAACAATGATAGGGGCGGTTATAAGATAGGAAGATGATAATAAACTCTATGCAATTTATTATGTCATAAAAAATTTGCAGAATTAAATTATACTATCATAGAGAAATCATTTTTGATTATTGTTTATGCTATAAAAAAATTGGCATTATATAATAGGCTATCCAGTTTTTCTATATCCTGATCACTCTGTTGTTCGATATTTAGCTACTAAACTTGTTACCAATGGCAAAATAACTTGCTAGTTACTGTTGTTGTAGGAATTTGATATCGCTATAAAGGGTCGACCAAGAAAGGAGAAACACGTGGTAGATTTCCTATCAAGGATGTCACCTACAACTGATTCTTCACTAGTGGAAGACCAATTCCCATATGAACACTTATTTGTTGTGACTGTTAAAACACCATGGGATGTTGACATTGAAAATTAATTAACAACTGAAAATTACCATCACACCACTTACCACTGGAAAAGAAGCACATTATTCAGCGTAGTGCTCAATTATCATGGATAAATGGATAACTCTTGCACACAGGAAAATATATCCAAGTGTGCAGATGCATCGAGGAGGATGAAATTTATGATATTCTCAAGGCCTACCATGATGAACCCTGTGGGGGACATTTTTCTAACCGCAAAACTGGGAAAAAGGTATTAAAAATGGGTTATTTTTGTTCCACGATATTCAAAGATGCCAAGAAATATGTTTAGAGCTGCGAAAACTGTCAACGGATGGGTCATCCCATTCAGGCCGACGAAATACCTCTCTAACCACAACAAGTACTAGAACCATTTGAGAGATGGGAAATGGATTTTTTAGGTCCTATTAGTCCTCCTTCAAACCAAAAATCATACATAGTAGTATGCACAAACTATGTAACAAAATGGGTGGAGGCGGTACCTGTTGCAAGAGCCATAGAGGAATTGGTCATCAACTTCCTATTTCAATTATTTTTTCGATATGTCTTTCCTAGAGAACTTATAACTGATGGAGGATGATATTTTATTGCCCCAAAAATCTCTAACACCATGAAAAAATATCATATCAAGCATAGAATCACCTCCCCTTACCATCTGCAAGCAAATGGATAGGTGGAAAGCACAAACAATGTCTTGGAAGGGATCCTAATCAAGACAGTATCTACAAACTTCCAAGATTGGGTCCCAAAACTCTTTGAATCCTCGTGGGCTTATAGGATGACTTGGTGCAATACTAATAGTTTTTCACCTTATCAGCTTTTCTTTCGTAAGGATCCCATATTTCTGATAGAATTTTAAGTTAAGACTCTCCAGATCATTCAGGAAGTCAGTCTCAACCTTTCATAATCACAAAAGAAGCACCTTCAATTGTTTAATGAAATGGATGAAATGTTCCTTAATGATCTTCAATGCACAAAAATCACTCAACAACAAAGAGCTAAGTGGCATGACCGTCTGATTAAAAAAAAGACCTTCTAGAAAATCAAATGGGCATTGTTATATGATTCTATATTCTAGGACTTCTCAGGTAAGCACCAAACAAGATGGTTGTGCCCTTCTGAAATTAGTGAAGTCTATGATAATGGGATTGTACACCTAAATACGATTGATGATTCTGGTATCTCTTTCCTTTCCAATGGTCATTGACTTCACCTCTATTACCAACCACTTACACGAGTCTTTTCTACACAAAATTCACAATGATGCCAATTTGCAAGTTGTAGTCGAACAAGGGAATACCCCCATGGCCACAATCAGGTAAACCTTTTTTGTAAACTCTTTATTGTCATGTACATAACATAAATATTTAATTTGGTGTGTGTATTTTTTCTTTGTTTAAGGGAAACATCACAAATACCTTCTTATAAAAACACTATTACTCTTATCATCACTGTAAATTACTGTGTCTAAGTTATAACGTTGTTTCTTTAGTCAGAACATCATTATCACAGTTATTGTTTCCTTAGTCATAGAATCATTATCACAGATATTGTTTCCTTAGTCAAAAAACCATTATCACAGTCGTTCTTTCCTTAGTCACACCATTTTTATCATAGTTATTATTTCCTTGGTCATAGTTGTAGTTTCTTCAGGATCAATTATTGTTTCCTTGTACATAATTTGTTTTCCTATGTTTTTGTTTCTTTTTGGACGAGTGTGTTAGGCCTCCAAAATTTCATCCTCTTTTACCCTCATTTCCATCATTTTACGATATTTCGTAACTCTTTACCATATTTTGTAGCTCCATAACCCTACATTAATAACCATTTTCATGATCATATCGGTTTATCATTATTATTTTCCAAGTCAATTATTTTAAGTTTTTTAAGAGAATTTATGATTAAATATTAGGAAATTAACATGTTTTCATATACATCTAAAAGTGGTATTAGTTTTATGATATTGTAGGCCTATTTGAAGATTCTAGAAGGGTCTTATTTGGCTACTCAGCCACAATTCGAAATTCATTTCCAACTCATGATGATTTGTGGAATATTTGTAGAATATTTGGATCATTCAATAAGCACATTCAAAGGAGAAGAATCATGGATATTTTGATATGTGTCTCCTATCAAAACAAGAAGATACTTTTGAGAGGATTTTTATCTCATATTTTTAGGTGATTGGTTATAACCACAGGAGATAAATGTGGATCTAGGAGATATTTTTGGATCTACATTTATTTTTTTTCCCCTAGGAAAAAGTCGTAATTTTATTCATAAATTGATAAAATTACATTTTGTAGATGCCAAAGGCATATGCAGATGGCTGAACCTGTATTGGCAGGCAGCAAAAACCAGTAACACTAGGTAGCAAGAATAACTATTCCTGTAAAATCAGGAAAACACAGAGTAACATAAAAAAAAATTGATGTGTTCCAGCTGGCCTATACTTTCCTTCCCTTTTTCTTTTCCACCCGACGCCATCCTCCTGTGTCAGCAGTGGGTGAAATGATAGCTAGCTGGTTTTCCATTGTGTTCATTTGTGGTTCTTTGTCTGATTCTGAGCCCTCTGAGCTGTGGGTTCTTTTTATGCCACTTACTTCCAGTTGTAACTCCTGATGCAGATCTGTGATGATCGGCCCCGCATGAGTGGACAGGGTATTCGCTGCCTGTGTTTGTTCCTGTCCCTTTTGAGAGGCTAGTTCCGTCAGGTTCTCTGTGGGTTCTTCAATTATGTCCTCTTCTTCTATTGGATCTGTGTTCTGCCAGCCTTTGGGCTTTTTTGGTTGTTTCTTAGCTTTCCTGGGGTCCTTTCGGGCTAGTGGGCAGTGATTTTGTAGGTGCCCTGTCTGCAAACAAGTCCTGCATCGGAACGCTGTATTTTCATAGTCAAGCTGCTGTATCCATTGAGTATTATTAAAGTTCAGCGTGATGTGGTCAGGTAGCCCTTCACTCAGATCCACTTCTACACATATTCTGGAAAATGTGAAGATTCCCCTGATAGCTCTTTCCTCATCCATTTTTAGGAATTTCCCTAGAGAGTTCCCAATGGCAATTAACACTTTGTGATGCCAAAAGTGGAGTGGGAGTCCATGTAGTCTCACCCATATAGGCATTTTTGTAACTATCATTGTTGTAGCATCAAATTCCGAGAACCAGGGGGTGGTGAAGAGGCCAGCACTACCCCACAACCAAGGGCCCTGATTGATAATGCTGTCTCTTTCCTGTTCTGTGTTAAATCTAACTATAAAAAACCCCTTAGGGCAGAGGTAAATTTCATAGTTAGGTGACCAAGATGAGTAGATCCATTGATGCAGGGCATCTGATTTAGGCCAGAAGCCATTAAATCTACAAATAACTGCAGTATTGGATAAATCGGTATATATGTTATTTACCTCAGGCATAGTAACTTGTAGGGTTGGTGATTCTGGCTTTTGTTCAACAATATATGGGCCTGGCAGCTCTGTTGGTGGTACTGTTTTGCTTTCCATTTTTTTCCCCTTCACTGCATCCCGAAATGAGCTGTTGTTTTTTGAGCTGGAACCGCTGCTTCCACCACACAGTCGCAGATTTAGAATGATGGTTGAGTCTTTGGTTATACCGTAGTGCTGGAGTGTTAGGCTATCCTGTAAACTGTACCCAGAATATATAAGGTTTTGATATTGAGTTGGGATTCCATTGTGCCCCTGGATCTGCTTCTTTAATTCGTGTACACTCGTCCCTTTACTGAGTCTTATGCAGAAATGTTTGCCCTCAATAGATTTAATGAAGATCTGGAGCAGATATGTGTGGAGATGGTCCTGATTAACCGGTTTATAAGCTAGATCTGACTGTATTATGGCTCCAGGGCTCTCTGATATCGGGATTGAGCCTCTTCTTCTTCTTCCACCTGGAGATGGTGGGGCGGAATTCTGTGTGGCCCCTGCTTGCGCGGTCCATTCCGGCCCTTCCGTTCCATATATGCCCTTTAACGCAAACAGTGGGTGCGATACCAGGTGGGTTTGCATTATCAGATGCGGATCTGTATATTGGCTAAATTCCGACCACATCATTCCATACTTACCCTTAATCTCGTTCAAAAGACGCGGATCAAAGCCGGGTTGCGCTACCAAAGACGGATCTGGACAATGACAATTAATTTCCTCCTGGCCATGACCTGTTGCAGGATGTGCAAGTATCAAATAACCCTTACTCAGTAAAAGAGAAAATGACCATAACCTGAGAGCCGACGATTCTTCTTCCAAGGCTCGATTTATTGCAGGGGGTAAGTGTTCTTGTCCACTGCAATACCCGATCCGGGGCAATGCGTACAGTTCGAGCGCTTCCGCGTTCAACCTCCAGGTATTCGATGATGTCTCTGTCTCCTCGCATCGCGCTGTGACGGCGGCCCCCATGAGAACCCTAGCCATCCTTACCACAGAGCGTTTCCCCCGAACCGAGAATGAAATTTATCATCTACATTTATTGATTAGTTAGGTTTTTGTATAAATAGGAGTGCATCCATCATACAAAGGAGTTTCATACAAGATATTTAATTTCTAAAGTGAGGATAGAAAGGAAGAGAGTTTAATTATTGTAATACCTTTGGAGCTTTTCTCCAACTTCATTTTATGGAATACATGTTGTTTCTTTGATCTCCAAGCTTTTATAACCATTGGTGTGCTTTCTAAGGAGTGGAGGCCCCCCATCAATTGCAGCTTGCACACATATTTCCTTTGTTGTAAATATTTATGTTATTTCATTTATGCAAGTTTAGTTTAGTTTCTTTTATGTTATTTTCATTATATGTTTTATGTTGTTTTGTTAAGATTAATTTAATTTCCTTATGTTTGGATTGGATTGGATTTCATTAATGTTATTTTGTTTAAGATTGATTTAATTTCCTTGTGTTTGGATTGGATTGGCACACTAGTAATCTCACACCAGTAATATCATAGGCTACTAGATTAAATTAATTTTTCATTTCATAGCTTAGATTAGAATTGTTGTTTTGCATAGAACTAGTCTTCGAAAGAGAAAGTGATTGAGAGAGAACATGCTTGAGAGAGAATGTGTGCACTTGCTTTTCATTTTCTTTCATTATTTGCTTTGTAATTAGTTTCAAGTTTATTACATTAGATTAATCTATTATGACAAATAATCACCTAGTACATATAGTACATGTATACCTCATCAATTCACGAACCCAAGGTTGACAATTTAATGACAAGGATTTAACTCAGTTAAATCATCCAACATTTTGGCATTGTTTCCGTGGAGGTATACATAGGTGCTTATTTGAAAGTTTAAACAACTCATGATAGTTTCATTAATTCTTAGATGCATGGTTACAATCATATTAAAATAATTTTCGATGCATATTAAATATTCAATAATTTTTCAATATTTTGTACTAATCTGTGTGCAAGACAAGAAGTATCAACTAGTTGGCGTAATTCGCAGTTTGAAAATTTTCCTTCCAAGAACTTTCTCGAATCCTAGTAGCAGCTGGGATATTTTCCTCTCAAGAAGAGTATATTTTAAATGCATCCAGAAATTTGTCTATCTCTCCACTTCCACAAGAAGATCTTCAAGGCTCTTTTGATTCCTCTTGTCAATCTATTAAAGAGACTAGAGAATCATGGAATACTTTTGATGGGGAGCAATGGATAAAATCTAATATTGAGGAATGCATAATAAAGGAGGATATTAAATGTGATCTAAACCAAGAAAGGAATCAGGAATGTGATAACTTTATTGAAAGATGGTTCCAATCAGGGATCAAGTCACATCACTCTTTCATTCTTCCTTACTTCTTGATTGCATTATCAAAACTACTGATATTTCTTTCTTTGATGTAATTTAATGCATATTTTTAAAACCCAGGCATGAATATCATTTTACTCCTGTTATGTACATGGTTACACTCGAAATATGCATACACTTGAACCTATTTTTCTATTTCTAGTAGAGTATGACAAAATCAATAAATAAAACCAAGTTTGGTAATTTTTTATTTATTTTTTTATTTTATTTTTTAAGTTAGATTTTGTTTTATTTGAAAATTTATTTTTGGTGGTGCAGTAAGAGCCACCTCACTTACTAATCATTTTGCAGGAAAATATAGAAAGAGAGGAGAACAAACAGAGTTTTGAGAGCCAAAATTTGAAGTTAGATATCGAATTCTTTTACTTTGTTTTTATTTATTTTATATTTAAGAAGAATAAAGAGTTGAAAAAATTCTTGAGTATTCTCTCTTCTTGCGCCTTGTGTGACCTAGAAGATCAGAAAGAAAATTGAATAAATTTAGCTTTGAAATTTTGCAATAAAACTCATAGATCTGAAAATTGGACAGGAGACCTAAATTCATATTAAAAATACCTAAAAATTAATATCCAAATTTCAATTAGATCTATCTCAAAATTTGATAAAATAATTTTTTTTTCTAATAATAAAAAAATCTAATTAGATTTTTCTCTAAAAATTATAGAAAAAATTCCTTGAGATAAAAAGAGATTAAAAAAAATCCTAATTATATTTTTTTTTTAACAAAATATTTTTTTTAATATAGGAATTTTTTTTAAATATAACTTTAAAAAAAGGAAGCAAAAAACAATAAATTTATATATTAAATATTTATACCATTTGAAAACTCAGCACACAATACATAAAAAGTAAAAGGATGTATTAAAAAGAAAAACAGATACCCTACGTAAGGTTCAAAATAATAAAAAATTCATATAAAAATAAAATCAATAAAACTAAAATTAAAACTCCAATGCATAACACAGAACAAAACTTCATAATAAAACAATGAATACATTCATGCATGGCATGGATGAGAGTGGAGCACTGGAAAAAAAAGGATGAATGCAACTTCGAGCTTCGACCTTCATCAAAACCTACAAATATTAAAAACCCAACTGTGATAATTGATGAACCACCATTCGAGCTTTGATTGAAATTTGTAAAGCGACAAGGTAGTGCAATGATCTGAGTTTTTGGTCGCACAATCATTTAAATTGATATCAATTACCTCTATGACTTAACAGGTTGGTTGAATTGCCATTTTGTTTGGAGGAGTTCTCATGATCAAATGTGAATCGAAACTTTTTTATATTACAAAATGTGACTCACGTGTCTTATTCTTGGGTGGGTTTGTTATTCCCGTTTCTTTTTGTGCCAACATTGTGTGGGACTAGTACTTCTGGTGACTTCAACAGTAGGTGTTTTGTTTGTAGAAAATCCTGTAGATTCACAAGCTAATGCAATTTGCTAAAGCAAGAGACAAGAATCCACTTCTACTATTTACAGCAAAAGGCCATAAACATCAAGAAAACAATAATAAATAGAGGAAGAGAATCAAAGGCACATAACATAATAAATATCTAGGGAAAAGCACAGCTCAAAACCCCACTATCTATTTTGTATTAATCTAAAATCAAGATGAAATTAAAATGCTTGTTCTCTCTAGAACAATCCTAGCACTCAAAAAATTCAATCTCAAGCTCATAAGCAAGCTCAAGGCCAAAGCTTAGCATGTTCACAAGATCTCCAAGTCTCTATTCCAATGCGTAATCCCTATGTAGGATAGCTTGTATTTAAAGGGAAATAAAGCCTCTAAAAATTGTGCAATCCCTCAAGGGTCAATTCCTGAATGCATGCACTGTAAGTGCAACTCAGAAAAATCTAAAACAAATAGCACAATGTCCTTGCACTCTAGTCTCAACTAGGTATTTCTTAGAATCGGAATGCATGAGTTTCTGATGAGTAAATATTCAGTTAACTAGAGTAGCACTGGTGGAGTTCATTAGTAACACCACCGACACTTAAGTCGCTATTAGTTCTCTCAATCAGTTTGAGAACTAATTTAACTTAATTGACTCATGAAACTGAGTCTTCTATTTTACAAATCACAATTAACTTATATTGGACTCCTACAAAGTAGGGAGAACATACACATGATGACATAAAGACTTTTAGCTTGAATTTCATAAGTTAAGTAGGTTTAATAAACTTAATTCACTAATTTTAAGTTGCTATGAGAATAGAATTAAAATTTAATTCACAATTTAATTCAAGGACAAATAAACTGGAATTTCTTGCTGCCATTTCTCAACACTCCCTCTCAATAAGAAAGGGATTATCAATTACCCCGATCCCGTCTTTGTGAAACTCAAATTTACATCTTGACAATGCCTTTGTCAAGATGTCAGCATCTTGCTCCTCCATGGGAATGTAATCTAACAAGATGATCTGCCTCAATATACAATCTCTAAGATGATGATACCGGGTATCAATATGCTTGGACTGATCATGAAATATTGGATTTTCAGAGAGTTTGATACAACTATGATTACCACAATAAATCACTATGGGATCCATCTGCTAACCAAAGAGACCAACCAGGATCTTCCTCATCCAAATAGCCTCACATGCTACCTAACTTGCAGCCATGTACTTTACCTCTTTCAAATTGATTGCAATTGATATTTGTTTCCTGTTGTAGAAAGAAACTATCGTTGACCCAATACTGATGATCCCTCCTGATGTGCTCTTCATGTCGGATGGACTCCTGCCCAATTTGCATCAGTGGAGCCTTGAAGATTCACTCCCTCTATCCGTCTGTACCATAACCACAACTAAGTAGTGCCTCTGAGGTATCTTAATACATGCTTTTTTGCCTTCCAATACAGCTTGGTAGGCCTAGCCATCACTTGACTAATTTTTTTAACTGCATAGCACATATTTGGTCATGTGTTCACCAAGTGCATGAGTGAACCCACAAGCTTCCTGTAAATAGTAGCTTCCACTACTTCCCCTAAAGTAGCATCCTCCTTCCTCTAGTTACGATCTAGAGTAGTCTCATGGGTCTACTGCTCTCCATGCCGAATCTCCTGAGTATCTCGTTGACATACTTGCCCTAAGATACAAACAACTTTCCATCTCCCTTCCATACCTCCATGCCAAGAAATTAATGCATGAGCCCCATGTCCTTCACCTCAAACTCTCTTGCAAGGTTCTCCTTGCAAGATTTAATGAGCTTCTCATCACCTGTCAGTATGAGATCATCTACATAAATTACAATTATCAAAAAATTACCTTCCAGCACTATGTGATACAGGTTTGCATCTGCTTCACTCTTCGTGAAGCCCGACCTAGTGATTTGGTTATCTATCCTAGTGTACCAAGCACAGGGTGCTTGCTTTAGCCCATACAACACTCTCTTGAGTCAGCACACATGCGACTCACGATCCAAGGCTTCAAAACCTTTGGGCTTCTCTATGTATACATCTTCCTCAATCATCCCATTGAGGAGGTAGTCTTCACATCCATCTGCTGGATCTTCCAACCCATCTGTGCTGATAGTGCCAAAATAGATCTGATTGATGAATACCTTGAAACAGGAGCAAAGGTCTCATCATAGTCAATCACTTCTACCTATGAAAATCCACGGGCCACAAACTTGGCCTTATTCTTCTCTACACTACCATCTACAACTTGCTTTACCTTGTAAATCCAACAAGATCTCAAAATTGACTTCTCCTCCGATCTCAGGACCACATCCCAAACATTGTTTCGAACTATGAAGTCATACTCCTCCACCATCGCATCAACCCAAACTAACTGCTACACTACTTCCTGAAACGAAGATGGCTCTGTCACAACAAATGCACCCATAAGTTCCACTTATCCGGTGTACCTCTCTGGTTACCTCCTTTGTCTGCACTGAGAAGTGGGTGCTCCCACATTCTCCTGTGCATCATCCAACAATCTGTCAGCCTCTTTAGTGTGCTTTCTTCCCTCTTTGGAAGAATCTTCCTGAGTGGACTTCCCCACTCTTTGAACCTCTACATGTGGCCACTCCACATCAATCTCAGGTCCCTCAACGTTAGTAGCTAAAATATCCTCATCTGCATGTATCTCAAGCTCTCTCTCAAGGGATAGTCACAAGGCCTTTTCCTAATTGAACCTGATAACCTTGTGAACCATTGTCATCTGAATGGTCGACATGTACACCCGATAGTTGTCGGGCGTATCATTGTACCCCATAAATATCCCCAAACATATTATTGTCACAGCCTTCCTCGTTCATATTTGATCACATGGCAATAAACCAATGACCCAAAAATCCCGAAGTGACCAACATCTAGCCTCCTACCGTAATAAGCTTCCTGTGGTGTCATCTCAAGTATGTGATGTGGGCTACAGTTCTAAACATAAACCATTTTGTTGCATTATTCAGCCCACAAGTGTAGTGGTAGGCCCTGATCATGCAACATCACCCTTGCTACCCCTACTATGCACATGTTCTTCCTCTCAGAAACCCCATTCTCTTGAGGGCTATGGGGTGCCGTCAACTCTCGTTTAATCCATTTCCCTACACAGAAGTTATTAAACTCATTTGAGACATACGCACCACCGTTATCATTCCATAGAGCTTTAGCCTTCTTTCAAGCCTCTTTCTCTACCAATGCTTTGAACTCACAAAACTTTGTGAAAATTTGATCCTTTTATGCATAAAAAATACCTAGCTTTTACGAGAATAGTCATCAACAAATATAACATAATACCTATATTTATTTGTGGATGTTGTTGAGAATGGACTACACACATTTGAATGGACTCTCTCTAGAATAGACTATGATTGACTGTCTTTGTCTCCAAATGAAGACTTGGTGTATTTTCAGAAAGTACAATCCTTGCATGTATCAACTTACTCAAGCTTACCTTTGGGAAGACCAGTAGAGATTTGTTGTAATACATTCAAATCCCCATGATGCAAGTGGCCCAATCACCTATGCCATAACTCACCGACATCTTGGCGCAACATATTTTCCTCTTTTGAACTCAAAGAAGCACAATACAATACCTCTATCTTATAGAGATTCTGAACTTGAATCCCTATCTTCTTTACTTGACCTGTGGCTATGTGTCGAAGGAATTCCTTTCCTTTTGAAAAGATCACATCATAGCCTCTATCCTCAAGCACGCAAATAGATACGAATTTCTTCGTTGGTCTGGTTACATGCATAACATTATTCAAGGTGAGTAGAGCCGCATGCTCCCTCTGAAAATTAATAGTTCCCATACCAGTAACACTATACTCACCGTCATCACCCATCTCGATATGCATCCTCAAATCTTTCTCATCGAGTTCATTGAATAACTCTTTGCCGCCAGTCATGTGGAATGAAGCTCCACTATTTAAGTACTAGATACTTCCCATCATTGAAGACACCATACATGCAATGAGGGAAAAGTCCAATTCCAATTGAGAGGCCAAAGCCTCACCCGCCAATCCTCCTGAGGACTTCTCCTTGGACTTCTTCAATGGAAAATTTGTAGCAACGTGTCCCATCTTGTGACAATGAACTCATTTAACTTTCTTCATGTCCTTATTCTTGCCTTCACGATAAGAATCTGATTTGGAATGGAAATTTTACCTTTCCCCTTCCTCGCCTTAATCGCTAAGGCACAGTTCTCTTCATCATCCATGTTTGATGAAGAGCCATCCCTAGTGCTCCTCTTGATCTCACCCTACATCAAATCTGACCATAGTCGTTCCCAATCTGGAAGCTTCTCTCGACCATTGACAAAAACCTGATAACTATCCCAACTCTTTGGGAGTCCAAGAAGAGCAAGGCTCACCATATCCTCCTATGAAACCATCATTCCAACACTTCCAAGTTCATCTTGACATTGAGTGAACTTGGTAAAGTATTTCAAAATCGTCTCTCCTTTCTCCATCTTGATTATACAAATTTTATCCTTCAGTTCCAACTTCCTCTGATCACTGTTATTTTGATACAACTCCATAAATTTTTTCCACATAGCATGTAAGGTTTCCTTTCCATGGAGACTTGAGACAATATGATCTCGAACTCCCTCAAGGATTATCCACCTTGCCTTCGCCACACACTTCTTCGACTCTACCAAGTTATATGCATCAGTAGCTCCTGGCTTAGGAATTTCTTGTTCAACAAATTCCTTCAAGCCATTGTCCTCTAACACAGCCTCCATACTATCCCTCCAGGCTATGAAATTTGAGCTACCTTCCAAGGCATACTCAAGCGTCAACCCATGGAATGCCATTTTTTGATCCTGGAGTATTATTGCAAATTTGACTTTCACCTGTAACCCAAAAACTTAAAACTTCGAAATCTCCTCTAGTATATTGTTCTTAGCTTTGATACCATGTATAAAATCCTATAGATTCACAAGCTAATACAATTTTCTAAAGTAAGAGACAAGAATCTAATTCTACTCTTTACAGCAGAAACCCATTAACATTGGGAAAACAATAATCAATAGAGGAAGAGAATCAAAGTAACATAACAAAATAAATATCCAGGGAAAGCCACAGCTCACAACCCCACTTTCTGTTTTGTATTAATCTAGAAAATCAAGATTAAATTACAATGCTTGTTCTCTCTAGAACAATCCCAGCACTCAAAAAATTCAATCTATCTCCAAGTCTCTATTCCAATGTGTAATTCCAATGGAGGATACCTTGTATTTAAACGTAAATAAAGGCTCTAAAAACTACACAATCCCTCAAGGATTAGTTCTTGAATGCATGCATTGTCAGTGCAACTCAGAAACATCTAAAACTAATAGCACATTGTCCCTACACTCGAGTCTCAACTGGGTCTTTCTCATAATTGACATGCATGAGTTTCTAATGAGTCAATATTTAGTTTGCTAGATTAGCACTGGTGGAGTTCATTAGTGACACCAGTGACAGTTAGCTCACTATTAGTTCTCTCAATCAGTTTGAGAACTAATTTAACTGAACTGACTCATGAAACTAAGTCTTCTATTTTACAACTCACAATTAACTCATACTGGACTCCTACAAAGTAGGGATAACATACACATGACGACATAAATACTTCCAACTCGAATTTCCTAAGTTAAGTAAGTTTAATCAACTTAATTAACTAATTTCAAGTTGCTATGAGAATAGAATTCAAATTTACTTCATAGCTTAATTCAAGGACAAATTGAACTTGAATTTCGTGTTTCCATTTCTCAACAGTGTTCCTGTCCATACTTTTTTATGTCCATACATTATTCTCTTCAATTGGAATCTTGAAACCTATAGCTATAAAATCAATGCAATTTTGTAGCTACAAAATCAATCATTAGCTGCAGAATCGACACATTTTGTTAGCTTATGTAAATTTTTCATGAAAACTTCAATTAGTCATAACTCTTTCATATGACATCAATTTTAGATAATTCAAATGTCATTGGAAATATATCAACAAGATCGACACGATTGTGGATTTTTCATCAACGTTTGAAATAGTAAAAATTTGAAGAAGTTACCAATGAAACACCAACAAGTAGTCCAAGGTACCACTTCCCAAACAGGTAAAAGTGCATTTAATTTTTCTTCCTTGAATTTGTTTTATTAGTATTATTTCTGAGTTTTTTTTGCGTACATATCATATGAAGAGATTCTAATCACCCCCCTCTCTCAATAGTCTTACATTTTATTGCATAAAAGTTCTAAGTGTTTGTAGGTTCCAAGATGATGAAAGAAGATCGCTATATGCACAAGTGAATTTTAAAGGCCAAGTTTCTTATAGAAGAGCATGTTCATTCCATGTAAAAATAGATCAAGTACACCATTGCTACAAACAAAGCCTCTCATATACCAATTTTTCCATTGCTACTCATTCTAAGCCTATAATCAATCCATAAATTTCCATCTCCCTACTACCAAACCATGATTTAATAACTCATTTTCCCTTTGCAATCTTCATACTTTCTTGCCTCATTTTCACTCACCCTTAACCTAAAAATAAATTCATTCAACTCCCTTACAAAGATGAGTCACCCTATTTTCCTCTTCATTTTTTTCAAATAAAACTTGCTTCATAATGAAAATATTTCATCTATGGTCCTTCAAATTATTATTTTATACCCGTGTTAGATGATGGAGGATTCATTAAGGCCTCCCTTCTAACAAGTCCTGACCCATCGACTCTGACACATCGTCTGGGATCAAGACTAGAGATCTTTGAAGTACGTCAAGGCTTGCATTCTTTAATGGTAACTTCTCTTGCCAATAAACAATGGGAATACATCAATGCCTTCTTTTTCTTGTATCTTCTAGGTGACTCAACTACAACACATCTATTCATACCAAGTAAGATGTACTTAGGCATATTGACTCTCATTGACATCAATGGTGAGTAGTCTCGTGTTGCTTAATGGCATTCATTAATGGCCAGTAATCCAGAATTTTATTTTCTATGTTCAACATTGACACATCTATTCACACAAATAAGAATTATGCCACTAAGTGGGAATGCATGAAGACTATATGATTTCAGCATCTTGCAGCAGGACTCAACTCAAAATTCAGCAGTCGTAGCATTGTCCTAGCAATAAAGATTCCAATTTAATATCATATTCATCCTCTATTCATACAACCAAGAGAAAGAAAAATCATATCATATTCATTTACTTCACATTCCATGATTCAGCAGCAGCAGCCACACTCTTTTATATATATAGCTTGTCCACTTTTCAAGTAGGTGAAGGTATGTTGTTTTCTAATCTTTAATCATGTAATTCCTTAAATGTTGAAATTGTGATTTTGGAAAATCGCTCACCACATTTATATTCCCTTTCTCACTTTCCAAAATATGAAAACACCTTTAGTTGGGGGAAGGGATATCAATTCATATTCACATGTCACATTTCATTTCATCCTAACCAACATATTTTTTCCAATTGACTATTATTGCATTTTGATTCCAAAAGTTTATATGTTTTGCAATGATCAATTGATAAGCACATTAAATAGCTGACAACCACTATGGGGCCTTAAAAATGAATTCTCAATTTTTTCAAGTTAATTGATGCAAAAAAAATAAGAAAAGTATTGTTACACAAGAACCAATACTCATAAATGTTTTGTTGTCAAACAAGAACCAACCATAAAAAATATGTTGCAATCAAATGTCTTTCAAAGTACACTTTGGAAAGAGAATAAAGTTATCAAATGATATGATTATTCAAACTTAGAAGACAATCAATACAAAGCCAAAGTTCATATAGAAACAAAACATTTCAAGAAGATCAACTTATGATTAAGGATGCAAAGTTGCATAAAGAAATGAAACATATTTAGTTGGGGGAATTGTTGGGCCTCCAAAATGTTATCCTCTTTTACCCTAATTTCCATCATTTTATCATATTCTGTAACTCTTAATCATATTATGTAGCTCCATAACTCTACGTTAGTAACCATTTTCATGATCATGTGAGTTTATCATTATTATTTTCAAAGTCATTTATTTTAAGTATTTTAAGAGAATTTATGATTAAATATTAGGAAATTAACATGTTTTCATATATATCTAAAAGTGGTATGAGTTTTATGATATTGTGGGCCTATTTGAATATTCTAGAAGGGTCCTATTCGGCTACTCAACCACAAATTTGAATTACAATTCCAACTCATGAAGTTTGTGGAATATTTGTAGAAGATTTGGATCATTGACTAACCACATTCAAAGGAGAAGAATCATGGATGTTTTGATATGTGTCTCCTATCAAAACTAAGAGATAATTTTGAGAGGATTTGTATCCATTATGTTTAGGTAGTTGGTTGTAACCATGAGAGATAAATGTGGATCTAGGAGATATTTGCAGATCTATATTTATTGATTAATTATCTTAGTTTTGGTATAAATACGAGTGAATCCTTCATACAAAGGAGTTCCATACAAGATATGTAATTTGTAAAGTGAGGATAGAGAGTAAAAGAGTTGAATTATTGTAATATTTTTGGAGCTTTTATCCAACTTCATTTTATGCAATACATGTTGTTGTTTTGATCTCCAAGCTTTCATAATCGTTCAGTGTGCTTGCTGAGGAGTGGAAGGCCCCCATCAACCACATATTGCGCACCACTTTCCTTTGTTGTAACTATTTATGTTATTTGATTTATGCAAGCTTAGTTTAGTTTCTTATATGTTATTTTGATTATATGTTTTATGTTGTTTTGTTAAGATTGATTTAATTACCTTATGTTTGGATTGGATTGGCACACTAGTAATCTCACATTAGTAATCTCATAGACTACTAGATTAAATTACTTTTTCATTTCATAGCTTAGATTAGAATTGTTGGCTTTTGTAGAGATAGTCTTTGAGAGAGAAAGTGATTGAGAGATAATGTGTGCACTTGCTTTTGATTTTCTTTCATTAGTTTCTTTGTAATTAGTTTCAAGTTTCTTTCTTTAGATTAATCTATTCTTAGTAATAATCACCTAGTACATATAGTACACGTATACCTCATTAGTTTATGAACCTTGTGTTGACAATTTAATGACAGGGATTTAACTCAGAGTTAAATCACCCAATAGAATGTTTGGAGCCCTTTTTATATGATGGTTGGATCACTATGATAATTAATAGTTATCACATGATAATTTTCTTTCTAAAGGAGAAACTTTTCTAAAGGATGATTTTATTTTATGCATTCATGAATTTTGCTAAAACCTATCATTTCCTGATTTTGTAAGAAAATCATAAAAAATCTCATTACACATTTTTTTCTATCACTATAAAGGGAATCATTTATGACTCCATTTTTTCAAACAACTCTACAATTACTTTAAATAAAAAGGACAAGACTAGCTAGCCAAAAAGGTTGTTAGTCTAAATATTTTGATGCCATCTCCAACTCTTAAGGAGTCAATATGCCACCCCATCTTTTAAGTAACATTTTATGGTTAACAAGAATAATAGAAAAACTGAAAGCATAGAGTCAACAGAGGATAGGAGGTCTCATCACACGACGGCCTACCATGATCATAGGTTCTAATGAAATGAAATTACCATTTATGCTCACGAAGTGAGGGTGATGGCCTTCAATCTTAAGGCCAGAGGACAAGAGGTCTCATCACGAGTTGGCTTGTTCATTTTATTAGTTCCCATGAATGACATTGCTATTAACTAGTTACCACACTAGAACAATGGCCTTCTATAGATACCTAATAAAATTAAAATAAATTTATGAGCTATGAATTTATTCCTAATAGATGGGACATTGACATTTCAAAGGTTTAAAAGGTGACCCTGTCAAGGCTATGAATGCCTGCTCTAGAATTGGATATGTTTATAGTATTAAAGTCAATTTAAAGACCACAATCAAAACAAATAGGTTCCTTCCCTACTATCAATAGTTTCTAAAGGAAAATTGCCAAAAAAGTTAAAATATTTCATGGAGTGTCATTAAAATAGTCCTATAGATCTCATACCACTAATTGTTAACGAGGATTAGCAACTAGATTCCAAAAATCATGGATAAAAACTATAAAATATTTTGAATTTGATAATTTTGATCATCTTTCTTTAATGACTCCTATTCCTTTTCTCTATGTGATATTTCTTTTAATCTTCCCATGTTTCCAACCATCCATTTAGATTTCCTCACGCTTCATTCCATTTTTATATTAATGTTCTGAAATATTGGCATTATTTTGTAATTATTTCATTTTATGATTGATCATTGCCTTTAATCATGGTTTGGTGCAATCCCAATGTTTCTCATTTCCTTTCATTATTTTTAACAGTTTTCCTTTTGTACTTAATTAATATGGCCTTATCTAATAATTATGACAATTTTTTTCACCTCAACAACTTGACTGAGGACCGCAGATGGCCCTCAAATCTTATTATGGCGGCGAGAAGGTTTTGTTGCTTGCTATGTGTTTTGAATTTTAGAGAAAATGTCATTGCATGCTGATTGGACTTCCAAACCTATGAAACATTACTATTTTCTTAAACTTTGTTATTTTTAGTCACAAATTTCTCCTTACTGAATAGCGAAAATGGGAAGCCACTCCGTGAACCATGAACCAACTCAATTGTTGGCCTCAGAGAAGACCTGCAACGTTCTGAACTAGGCAAGATGGTTGGAATACTTCAAAAATCTACAGGGATTCAATAAGGATATTGCATTCGAATTTATGCAGAGTCTACAAGAAGGATTTGCAATGGTAAAGAATGTCCAAATCCAAGTGAGTGAGGAAGTGATAGCAGAAGTAACAGGTATTTCCTTAGAAGGTGAAATTGGTATGAAGTGAACACTTCACCTCATAATGCAGCTCTTTTGTTTGCAAACCCCAGACAAGAATTGGTCAGAAAATGGAAAGGCCATAATCCCATCTCACTTCCAAACATCTAAAGAGAATTAGCAGGTATCACTCAGTGGTATATCACCTGCGATGGAAGTTATGATGTTGTGTGAGGTCATCATCTACAACTAATGGCATCCCCGAGACAAAAGGTAGCTCTAAACCTTCCTTATTTCTTGCATTCACTACTACATGAAACTGTTGGTAGCCTCCAAAATTCTAAAGATAAATCCTCAATTGTTAGCCACCATGCACTCATTAAATTATTGGTATTAAGGCATTTGAGTCAAATTCAATAGAATTGGGGTGAATTCTTGGAAGACCCGGGGGGTGAACAAGAAAATATGAGGAAAATGCGGGAGCATCTAGAAACCCTTCACTTGATGATGACGAGGAAAGAAGAAACATAAATATTAATCAAGATGGAACCCCAATGATAAGATACACTTCATAGGTACTCATCCAACCTTAAAATAAAACCCCTCACAAACTTATTCGATCAGAGAAATGGGTAGCACCTTTCTTAGCCTCTTTTCCTAAGAAAAGGAGAAGGTCAGTCAGATTGGTTGAAATGAAACAGGGATAGAGTTCCTCGAAACCCCTCGAGTAGTCAGAAACTAAAAATTTTGCTGAGGAATTAATTGGTTGAAAAGAAACACAACAAATAACCCCCAAGGAGAATCTGGCTCAAAATTCATCCATTCTTGAACAAACATATGCAAGCCTAAAGGAATGGGAAATGAAAATAGCTTAGGTATTAGAAGGGTTGGAAAATTTAGTGGAAACAGTAATGGGAGAGTATGCAACTCATTTCGATAGTTCTCCCAATTCCACTCATAATACCTTACCTAATTCTCTGAATGTGCCACATTCCGTTCAATCCATGCCCACTATTATCCTAGAATCCTCAAATGACTCTAAACATGTTACTACTAAAGAACATTATAGGGACTCTATTGCTACTGAATTAGAGCCTTCTTCTCTAGAAAACATAGACCCATAGTCTCCTTATGGAAATCCAAATGACGAGAACTGAGAATTTTATGTTGTTCCCTCGAATGGGCTATAGATTGACCCTATTTTTAACAAATCATCAGAACCTGTGGGTGGTGGAATTCTGATGGAAATTGATAGTTCACCTACTGAATCTTTGATACGTGGTTTTGTCCCAGGGGATATTATTGAAGGAGTGACAACGTTTTCTCCTTCCCTTCTTCCTTCAACGTTACTGGTTAGAAATATTTCCCGAAAGACCATAGGTGTTAAAACATGAAAGGTAAAGTGAAAAGAAAATTCTTTGATGAAGTCCTTGTACTAAGGCAAGAAAATGATAGACTACACAAAAAAGTGAAAAGGATTAAAAGATGGTTTTATATTAATAAATGATTCTCTAAAGCTCATGGAAAGGAAGCTATGGAATGATAGAGGATTGCTGACAAGAAGGAAGAAGTCTAGGATGCATAAAATTAAACTAAAATTGTGTTCACAGAAGTAGGTATCCAAACTAATTTTTCCCTTGCTTCTACTGAGGCATAAACTCACACCGATTTTCTACCAGTTCTTATTGAAGAATAAATCCAAATTAATCCTCTTTCTACTTTTGTAGAAGTTGAAACTCAAGTGGATTATCCACCTGTGCTTATTGAGAGATGAACATAAATGGATCCTATATCTCCTTATGCCCCACTAATCATGGATGTTACAATCATGTTATTTAAAAAATATGACATATGACAAGGAGACCATAGCGAAATACTGAAGGGAAGTAGTACCCCAAGTAGAACGCCATAAGATACCTCAACGGTTTCAGGCATTAGCTACAACAAAGGATGAGACATTTGCAATGTTAAGGGAAGCTGAAAAGAAAAATCAAGATTTAAAAGAGCACATTCGTAAAATCAAATAGCATAGAGACAAAATTTATTCCATTTACGATGTTGCCTTATGATGCATGTCTCTATTTAGAAACTATTCCTTATTCTTAATTAAACAATACCTGTTTCTGAAAGCCAAGGTCATGCAATATGGTCAGCCACATGAGTTTAACAATGTCCTAGATTTCATCAATGATTTCCATAAGAAAGATGAGCACACCAAATACCTTTTGAGTGAGCTTTATATGCATAAAATTTTCCTGGAAGAACAAGTGAATGATAATGTTGTCCCATTCATTGGGGATGTTCAATTTCAGGATTTTGTATCATTTTCATTGAACAGAGTTAAATGGGAAAAATAATATCACACTTTTCAAAGAAGGGAACATAATATCGACCATGGGGTTAGGGGAAAACTAGAAAAGTCCTTCGCCACAATTCTTCTGCATCATATTATTCTTTTGTAGAAAAACCTAATGTTTCTTCTTCACTTGTTCTTATTCACAATGAGGTATTACACTTAGGATGGGAACAACTGGAGGATATAATGGATGAGGCTATCCATGGAGCCAATAAGAGATGCAAAGTGACGTCTAGGGAGATAAAAAAATAGGGATCCTTTTGGCTTGCATAACTTCCAACAAGTCATGACAAAAGTGCACGGTTATATCAATATCATGAGAGAAGTAGGGGTAAATTGGATGAAATGCAGGTACAGGTGTCCCATGATCTGGTGTCCTTAGTCCTATTACCAGTGTGATTATGAGATATCAAAAGCAAGTATACAACCTTCCAAGAAATTAAAAGTAGAAATGGATTTAGGCTCAAAGGAGAAGAGCCTTATGAAGCTTATTCCTTGACTTCTTTGCACTTTAATCATTTTTTTGCATGCAGACATGCAAAAAGGTCAGTCGAGGGGTGATTGTGGGCCTCATAAATACCATAATTCCCTCATCATATTCCTTAATTCCAATATTTTCTTCTATCTTTTTCCCAGGGAAAATTTTAAGAACCCCCCCAAATTTACATGTATAATAAATGGGCGAATCTCCATGGTATATAGGAAAAATGGAAGGTGATTTTATCAATAATATGATAGGTATATATAATTTTTTGGCGAATCTCTCACCAGGAATGGCGAATATTTTACTCAATTATAAAATCTTGTGTTTATTGAATACACAAATGAAATCATTTCATTTCTTTAAAATATCTTTTGAAATCAAAATTACCGGGTGTAGGATAAAATTCACCCATGCCATTCACAGAAAGCATGAGAAAAAAACCTAATACTATATATAAAACCAAGAAAAATTCAAATTCATCACTTCTAGGGACCTCGTAACCACCCTGCCAATACACAAGTATGTTCCTATTTGCAATTAGAAAAATTACCCAAATTACAATCTGTTTACTACAACATATGTTGGAAAGTTATAGAAGGATGACTAGTGTAATAAATCCATTCCTTTTAGCCCTGGATTTGTTTCAGTTTAAAACATAAGTATACAAATATACTTGTCCAATGTCTATGCTTTAACCATTCACCTTAAGATGTTTTTACAATATAATTTCCTAAGTCTATTTAATATCTTCATTATCATAAAAACCAACCTATATCCATCTTAACTCCACATCTACCACTCTTAGGGGGATGAAATCTATTTATCCCTCTGAGCACTTGGTAGACCCAAAATTAAGATGGATCTAAGATGATAGAATTTCCCCTTTAAATAGTTTATGCTCACATGAATACCATGGTATTACCATGGGTCAATACCATGGGTTATCATAAACCTGGAGCTTAAAAATTACTATTAGTAATTTATAAAAATTAATAAAATTAATAGTTGATTTTTATTTTATTTTTTATTTTAACTAAGCTAAAATGTTTAACATACATTAAATTACAACATCCATTTTTACTCTTGATCGGATCAAATAGTTTTTCACTCTATGCTAGTTTGCATATCACAATATTTGATACCTCTCAGGGGTTAGTAGATCTAGAGTAAAATGGATCTATGTTGGTTTAATTCCCCCATTTAAATGGGCTACATTCCTGGGTCAATACCATGTGCCATTTTGGTGAATACCATGGGTCAAACCATCTGCCATTTTTATTTATATTAGTACTAATATTAGGGTTAATAATGTTTTTTTGCATGGTATTAATAACAATCTAGTCCATGGTATTTGTCCCATAGTATTTTGCCCATAGGTTTCACCTAAATATAATGCATTTTTGAGTGTTCGTAAATATAAGGTGACTTATGGAGTAAATATAAAAAAATGTTTTATTTGTTTACCATACCTCTTGTTTATCTATATTTTTATTAATTTACCATACCTCTTTTACAAATATGGTATTTGGCCCATAAGATTCACTTAAATAAAACCTCTTTCTTGAGCCTTCATAAATAGAATGAGGGTTATGGAATAAATATACAAAGAGGTTTTATTTATTTACCATGTGTCTAGTTTATTTATATTTTTATTTATTTACCATACCTTTTGAGTAAGTATAAAAAGACGTTTCATTTATTTACCATACCTCCACTTTACTTATATTTTTATTTGTTTACACCCTTGCATGTATACAAGGTGACTTATGGAGTAAATATAAAAAATGTTCTATTTATTTACCATACTTCTCATTTATTTATATTTTTATTAATTTACCATACCTATTTTATAAATATGGTATTTGGGCCTTTGGCCCATAGGATTCACTTAACTAAAACCTATTCTTGAAAATGGGCGAATGGATTCACTTAAATAAAACATATTCTTGAAAATGGGCAAATGGAAGGTTGTAACTCCTAATTTCAAGGGCTAAATTTACCTTTTTTACCATCTCCCTTAAAATAAGATGGGCTATTTGAGGTGATTTGTAAAAATGTACTATGATACAACATATTCACCCACTAAAAATTTAAAACCCCTTAATTTCGCCAAAGGGCGAACATTCGCCCCTAAAATTTTCTATGCTTTTTCCTATGTTTTGATATATCGATTTTCATAGTATAGTATTTTGAAGTAATTAATTTATTTTTATCACTTTGTTTCACTGACACATTGATTAAGTTATAAAAGTGCCTATTTTTTCACATCTGGATTGTTATTGAAAATAAGTACTCTATCACAATTGGGATTTGTTGTTGTTCCTTGACCTGTTCCCAACATAATCAGGTAATGCACTGTTATCCCTGCTAAATTTAGCAACATCAGTGAAGTCGATTTCTATCTGGACGAGGTCATTTCAGACAAGATCCTTGATTCTTTGATCTAGACAATATTAAGCCCTTTTGTAACTGAAAAGAGCATCCTAAGAATCTTTAGATTCTTAAAATTTCTCTCTGTTAAGAATAATTGTTGTCTTTTTCATTTATGATTGTAGTATAAAAATGAGGACTTATGTCCCGAGCATATGCTTTTCTGAATGTAATTTTTGTGATACATATTCTGAAAATCTCATTCACCATGGTAATCATCCCCTTTTTAATAAAATTAAAGTTTCCATTATCAACAATTAGCTTACTTTTCTAATCTCTCCTTCAAGATAGTGTGATTCTAGTGGTTAGGGCCTGCTTTTGGAAGAGGCTTTGTCTTTAGCTGTAACATTAATCTTGTGTTTTTCTATGGAATTATCTCTTGTTATATTAATTTTGGGATTGAATGTTTACTTTATAATCACAATATTGGTTTACAAATATTGTTGTTCGATAAGTTAGTTTGCATTCATTGTTGTTCCTTGTAGGTTATTGCTAGATCATTTCTATTCTTACAGTAGTATAATATTTTTTCATTGGGCTTGTTTCTTTTCATTACTTAGAATATAGTTTTGTGGTGTTGTTTCTTCATCTCAGAGATTGTTATTCCGTAAGTAGTAGCTTAATAGTAGATTGATTTCTTTGTTGTTTCTTGTTGGATAGTAATTAGAATTTAATGTTTGCATATTATTTCCAAGAATTACTAGTTCCTTGCAAGTCAAATCCTTCAATGTATGTTTCCATTTAAAGAGTTGATTCCTTTAATGTTGTTTCTTTGGTTGCTTCTTTAGTTAGCTAGTAGCACTTCCTCTAGCATAGACTTTGCAGACAACCTTGAAATATCAAGACGAAACCTTGGATTGACAGTTTAATGTGTGGTAGTTGGTTGTTCCTTTAGATAAATTAATTGTCCCAATAGTATGACAGCAACCTCTTTCATCCTTCTTATATGTGATATGAGAAAATATTATGACAAAGATATGAAGGAGATATGTTGAGCCCTATGATAGAGATAGAAGAATATATGTTGACCCCAGCCTTCCTTTCAAGGAAAAATTGAATGATTCTACTTGGAGAGTATTTTTTTACTCATAATGTTAATACAATTAAATGTTTTTCATTTTTTACATATATGTTTATGTTTTTCAAGAATAATCCAAATGGCATGGGTTTCATAGGGTAAAAGGAAAGGTTTGTGTGCCTCAAATAAATGCATACCAGGGCCTATAATCATATTAGTAGTGATATTATGATCGTTCCATCCTATGGGTCTATGAAATATTAATAAACTTTGTCGTGTAACAATTCCCTAATGGGCCTTAGTCTTGTCGTGTAACAACACCCTAAGGGGCCTCAGTTCTTGGGTATGACAGTGACCTCATTGGGCCTTCTTATTTGTGATAACACCATAATTCCCTAATGGGACTCAGTATTGTTGTGTAGCAATGCCCAAATGGGCCTCATTCTTATGGTCTAACAACACCCTAATGAGCCTCATCCTTATGTTGTAACAGTTCCCTAGTGGGCCTCAATTCTTGGGTATGACAATGGCCTCCTTGGACCTTCTTATCTGTGATGATAAAATATTATGACATATATGAAGGATATATGTTGAGCCTATGATAGAGATATCATGATAGACCTATGATAGAGATATCATGGCATAATTATTATTGTCATCAATCCACCTCACCCCTCCACATCATCTCTCGTACTTATTATTGTCACTCTTTCATACCCTTGTGTCATCAATATTTTTCACTTTTCGTGCCCAGTACCACCATAGTGTTTTCCAATGTTTTTTCCTATGAGGATATTTTCTCTTCAATGTATAAGGAAGATTCTAAATTTTGACGAAGTTCACTTTGTTCCCACATGCAAGGAGTATGTTTTTAACTTAGAAAGACTTGTTGGGCCATTCATCTTGAATAGCATACAATCCCTCCAGCAATATGAAGAAATGTTGGAGTTTGGCTTTGATTAATGAGAGAAGTGGAAATATGACCCTCATCATATAATTTCAAATAAAAGAGGGGATACTGATTATGCACCTTATATTCATGAAAGAAATCCAAAACTTGAGAAAATGGAAAATCAAGAAACATGGCCAGGCAACAAAATGCAACAAAGAATAGATGTTCAAACCCCTATAGTGAGGGAGAAGAGCTTGAAGAGAAATATACCTAAACAAATTGATGTTGAGATAGAAGACTCACAATTGCAAAACTTAGCAAAGGTTCAAAGTGAAGAAGAAGTATAGGTACAAGTTAAATTAACGAAGGGACCCTCATGAATCAAACAAACTAGGTTTTCAAATGTAGTTTGGAAACCCAGAGTGGTATACCTCATCCTTTGTTTCCACTGATTTGGAAGCATTGTAAATTGATTAAACTCCCTACCCATAGAAGTGTTACAGAGTAATTATCAACAGATTAAAGAAAGAATTCATCAAGTTAGAAGAAACACAACAACTTAGCTAGCAGAACAACCAACTCCAACTTATCAAACAAGACTACTCCCTACTATGGATTTAGAAAGGAACCGGTTAAAATTGTCCCTCATGCATCCAATTGTTCAGTCTCTTCCTCCAGGACCTAATTTTAAACCATTATATCTATTCATAAATGTATTTGATATCCCATTTCCTGTCAAGATTAATTTGTGTAGACAAGCAAGGGAAATGCTTTATAGTGACCTAAACAAAATCTATTTGACAGTAAGTAAAGCGGAAATATTTTGGAGAAAGTTTCAAATTAGTTCAAGAAAAAGAAAATTCTAGAGCACTGCATATTCACAATGAGGATTTTAAGAAGATAATTGTTAAATTTGGAATAGATCCAAAAAACATGGAAGCTATCAAAACCTATTGCAAAAAATAGAATTTGAGGTGCAGTCATTAAGGAAGAAGTTCAAAATTCTTGGGACTGAACATGCTCAAAAGACTCAATTAGCTCAGGTTGAGAAAGAGGAAAGAGTTGATGAGTGATTTAGTGGTTAGAAATAAAGGTATTTTCATTTTGCATGAACAAGTGGAGAGCTTAGAAAAATCAATCAAAAGCCATGTTTGCAATATTGTGTTCCCAAGTGAGTCAAATAACCCCTCATAGAAGCTTGCAAAAGTTATGGCATAACTCAAAATTTCAAAGGTTGAACTAAAGAAAATTCAGGACAACCTAACTCAGCTAAAGGAACAACTTGATATCAAGGAGAGGCAACTAAATATAGAAAAATAAAAAAATGATCAGTTGAGCACCAAGAACAAGGCAACACAAGATGAGATCAAGGAGGTAAAAACCAAATTAAAGGGAAATGTGTCTCTAATAAAGGTTAGAAAAAATGTTTGTGATGATATCATCTGGGAGGCTCATTTTATATGGGAGTATATTTATATAATTTCGTAATGGAAGATTATGATGAATGGGTGTGATATAATTATTGATGCGTGAAAGAAAAATGTACATAAAGAAGCAATGAAGGCTAAAAAGGTGATCAAATATTTAAAAGGAAAATATTCAACTAAACTAAAGGCATTAGATCTCATAGATATAGCTAGACTCATTATGGAAATCAGTAAAATGAATGGGAAAAACCTACTTCATAATCATGTTGAGAACAGATTAAAGGAGGTTCAAAAGTTAGTATCTTTGTTTGATTCCAAATTTATCTAAAGGGCTAGAGCTGGTCTACCTAATTGTTGGGACCATCAAGGAAATTTTCTTTCTCAAGAACTATATGAAAAGGAATTAGTGGTTTTTAAAAGAATAGAAAATGCAGCATAGGAAAAGATAGTAATTCTAAATGGAATAACTCTAGTGAATTATTTTCAGATGGACCTCAAACTTATTTGGTTGATGAAGACACTATTTGTTGCAAAACCTGATTATACAAAGCTTTCAAATTTGAAAATTTCATTCCAGAAAATGATCCAGTGTCAACTCCCAGATGAAGCACTTTGGAAGAAGTGTGAAAGCTTGATTACTCCTATTTAAGGAGAAGTTCAAATGGTGGAACCAAGCACCAATCCTCAAATTCAATGTTTTGCTAGTCATCCAACTCCTAAAAATGAGAAAATATAATTTTGTAACATTCTAAAAGTCTTTTTAGTTATGGATAGTTAAGTAGTTATATATGTTTTGACAGTTACCTTTGTAACTTATTTTGATGTAATATTTAAAAGACATGAGAACCAATGGAAAAGGGTTCAGAGTTTTTCCATTTTGACTACTTGTGTATTAATTTTGGCTTCATTGGAGAGAATAATAAAATTCATGAGGTTTTTTCTAGTATATGTTGGTACATTGCGATATGTGTTGTTTCTCTTATGTGTTTTCCATATTCATTTTCCTTCTTTGAAGCATGTGTATGGTCATAGAATGTTTTTTTTTTATTGTGTCATTTGATCTCCACTCCTTGAGCTAGTCGAACTTCCTTCGCCCATCTATCGAGAGAACATGTTTGAAGGTGGGAAATCCAATCCTAAAGGTATGTTTTTCATTGTGCAATTGGGTGCTTGAGCTTATTTCTCGTTGGGTACTTTGGGCATGGATTATTAGTTGACTTGGAAGAAGGGTTTTGATTGTAGTCATGTTCCCTCACCTTAAATGGGGGGTTAATCCTCAATCCTAATCCCATGGGATCTCCCCTAATGTCTTATAGCTTTAGGAAAGGAAGTACTTGGAAAACCCTGATGTTGGTAGTATAGTCCTAAGATTTCTCCCATCAGTGAAACTCTGTAAAGAGTGGGTTACCTTTACTAAAATAAGAGTGGGTCATTGTCCCATTGTTGTCACTTACTCTAGTATTTTTCCCTTAGGTTTTCCCTTCCTTAGGACCTTACCATATTTTGTGGTAACAAGAAACATTCCATCAATTTGGTGGGAAAAATTCTACCATTTACCCTAGGAGGATTTAATTTATCCTATCATGTTCCAACCATCTTCCAACCAGCTTTACAATTAGAACTTACAACATTTTTCATTACCTAAATATGGCAAACAAGGATAGGTTGCCTCTAATCCACATTGCATGAAATGAAAATTGACATATAAACAAAACAATATCTAACAAACGTATTGAAATTCAACAATTAATACTTCGTTCTCCATCCAAATAACAAAGTCGGTCCACTTTTCGTTTCGTAACATGTCCTTTTTGAAGTTTTTTGGATGATGACCATTTTTTTCCTCTTGTCAAAACATGGCACATGGTCTAGTTAAACTAATTAATATGCAAGCATTTATCTTTTTTCTAGAATATATATATATATATATATATATATATATATATATATATATATATATATATATATATATATATATATATATATATATATATATATATATATATATATATATATATATATATTATTTCTTATATTAAATATACTTACAAATGTACAAATCAAGGCTTGTAGACCTTTCTGGCCACTGTGATGTGTGGAACTTTGTTTCGCAAGCCTAGACTTTGACACCTTGTTCTGAAACATATACTAATTGAATTTAACTATGCACAAGTAAAATATAAAAAATGTTGAAGAAAATAGGTATAATCGTCTGAGAAAATTCAAATACATGGATGCTATGCTCACTGGAATTCCTTCGTTCATCCAACTTCTCATACATTTTTACAAGTTTTTTCCACACTTTTATACTTACATCAAATGGCCTTCTTTTGAGCCTTGGCTCCGGAGTTAGTTTTTAAAATTCTTTGTTTGATTACACCTAAATCTCTTGCATATTTTAGGCATTTGTCGTTTAACCTTTTTTACAAACCAACCTACGCCAAATTCAATCTCCATGCCATGAATTATTTCTCTCTATAGGTGCAACGCTATCTTTGAGAATGGAAAAATACAATGGTATTTGAATTTTTGAAGGCATGATTCCTTCAACCTATTCATAAAAAAATTCCAAGCATCTGATCTATAGATTTTTCGTGAAACCATGTCATATTCTATCCTTGTATCATAGATACTAATGCAAGATTCATAATATGGCATGGTGGAAGAAGAGATTTGTGTCCCAAGAGTACATTGGGCATTGGAAGTATTTGTTTCCTATTCCAAATTCTTAGTCATTATTCTTAATGATTTCCTCTTGATATTTTGCTCGATCTAGGAGTGGTTAAGGAATAAATTGATTCCCTTTGAGCTGATTTATGTGCTGCAATGTTTTAGTGGTTTTAGTTGATCATTTTTATTTGTATATAGTAAGAATTTTCAAACCCATACTCTCAAGTTTGTTAACTGCCTCCATCCCCAATATCGAAGCCAAGGCCTCTTTCTCCTAGTCAGTCTCATGTCCCTAGATATATAAAATACACATCCAGTCATCACATACACACAATTTTCCTAAATTTTCAACAAACCTTTATGATAATCAAACCATTATACACCAATACATGAATAAATATCCCTCAATTTAACCCTAAATCCACCCTATGTTCATGGAACTAACAATGCCTTCACAACTCCAATTTCTGGAGAAAAAAGGGAGAAAAATAAAAATCCCATGTAAGATTCATTTAAATACTTAAGATCCTTTAAAATGGATAGAATGGGTGGACTTCAGATTGAAACTGAGGTAGCGACAAAGGAGTCTATTATTTTCTCTCAGGGTCTACGCCTATCAACACTGAAAAAAATCATCAGAGGAGAAAGAGTCTAATTTTGTTTTAGTTCAATAGTTGCTAGGTATTTCATTTCAAAGTTTTGGCCCATGGGAATTTTAAAATTTCTACTCGCCCATGAACGAAAATTTCGATTTGCCCATCATGGACTTTAGTGCCAACTAAGGTCAAATAATGTGATCATGTTGAGTCATAAAATTCAACACAAATTCTACCTATTGCAGTGCCATCAAGTAATTTTTTTCCATCGAAAATTAAACATAGAAATGTTATAATAATATAACATTATTCTCAAATAAAATAAAATATTAATAGAATACATTTAGAAGAATAACCATAATTTCAATAATCCACTACATTTACTATAGAGTAATTTAATTAGATCTAAAATGATTGCATAAAGTTATAAATTAGGAACGAAACAAAATTTATATACACACTAGTGGTAAAGTGTGTTGCATGGGGAAAAATGTTAATCTCAAGTAATTTTATGTTGTAAGGAACAATTATACTCTATTCAAAATATAATCTACTAATAATTTGACCCCTACACTTATTGTTTATATTTTAGCTTGATTGATTCAAATTGTAGATTTTTTATGTTATTATTTTAGACACATTTACGTTGTTACATATTTACTAATCATTAGAGTAGAAACAATGTTAATTTTCTTAGGGCTAGAAGTCTCTGTTGTAGATAATTGAATTTTAAAACATTTTCAACATTTTTACATTGCATTCACCCCATATCATCATAAGAAATTATGTATAGAGAAATTTAGCAATAACAATCTAGCAGAACAGTCATAAGCCTGTCATGATATCTCTATCATAGGTCTCAACATATCTCCTTCATATATTTGTCATAATATTTTCTCATATCACATATAAGAAGGATCAAAGAGGTTGTTGTTATACCCAAGAATTGAGGCCCATTAGGGTGTTGTTACACCACAAGGCTGAGGCCCATTAGGGATTTGTTACACCACAAGACTAAGGTATAATTTTGTAGTAGACCCATAAGATGCAATGATTTTTACATTACTACCAATTAATTACAGGTCCTGGTGTGCATTTATTTGAGGCACACAAACTCTTCCTTTTACCATATGAAATCCATGCAATTTGGAGTATTCTTGAACCACATAAATTTATATGTGAAACATTACAAATATTTAATTATATTAATTTTACTTATGAGTAAAAAAACAATCTCGAAGTTTAATCATTCAAATTGACCTTGAAATGAGGATTGGATGTGCATTGTTGTGAAACAAGCCAAAATTGTTTGCTTCACTAAAATGCATGCCCTGACTTCATTTATTGGCCAATATGATTGATTCAAATTGTATATTGTTTATTTTACTGTTTTAAAAACTTTTTCATTGTTATATCTTTATTTTGAGCTTAAATGTTTATACTTTATATTTCATACAACATTCTAAGTTTTGCTTCAACTTGCCTTATGTGAAAGTTGTGTATAAGTGGGAAACATAATTATGTAGGATATTTGTCGGACATGATTCAAGGTTATATCTTATGGTTAGGTATTTTCCAATCATGTCCCATTTCAAATTTCATTACCAAGACTATAATTGGTTTGGCCCGAGAATGCATATTTGTTCCAACTTGAACATTGGCAAATATGATGAATTACTACATTGGTAGACTTGGATAAAGGAGAGAAGATTTCAGTTGAAAATGGTTTCTTCTATTATCTTCCACCTCACTATACACCTAATTTGAATGAATGATTTATTTACACTTGTGCACAATTTTTATGTCTCTTGGTCAAAATTTAAACTAATGACTTAAGTTCTTGAGTTGTTATGTTAAGAACAAAGTGAAAATGTACAAAACTGGCGTTAGAAAATGCCCGTTGATGAATATACATATGTCATTAATTGGAAATAATTCTATGGGCTAAAGACAGATGAATTTATGACCAAAAAAAAAACTCTTTCACATTCCTCAAATTTTGTGTCATTTTCTTGAAATTTAATTGACAAAATGACAATTTCTCATTTTTTAAACTAGTTTTACCCAACTCAAAAAAATTCCCACCATACCCTCATTCTTCCCTCTTTCAGAGTGATTTTAGTTGTAAATGGTGTGGTCCACTATTTTCCACCTCACTATACACCTGATTTGAATGGATGATTTATTTACACTTTTGCACAATTTATATGTCTCTTGGTCAAAATTCAAAACTAATGAATTAATTTCTTGAATCATTCTATCAAGAACAAAGTGAAAATGTACAAAGCTCAGATTAGAAACATTCCTTCCTAAGACTCTACAGATGTCATTAATCAGAAATAAGCATATGGGGTTGGAGACAGATGTATTTCTAACAAAAACATCTTTCACATTCCTCAATGTTTGTGTCAATTTCTTACAATTGATTTGACAAAATGAAAATTTCTCAGCTTTTAAACGAGTGTTACCCATATCAAAAAATGTTTTCCATACCATCATTTTTCCTTATTTCTGAGTGATTTTAGTTGCAAATGGTGTGCTCTATTATTTTACACCTCACTATACACCTAGTTTGAATGAATTGTTTAATTAAACTTGTGCACAAATCGTAAGTCTCTTGGTCAAAATTCAAAACTAATGACTTAAGTTCTTGAATTGTTTTATCAATAATAGAGTGAAAATGTACAAAATTGGGATTAGAAAAATTCTTGCCCAAGATTGTACATATGTCAATAATTGGAAATAATCCTATGGGGTTGAATACAAAGGCATTTGGGACAAAACCCTCTTCCACATTCATCAAATGTTGTGTTAGTTTCTTACAATTGATTTGAAAAATTGACAATTTATAATATTTTAAACCAATTTTACCTAGCTTAGAAATTTTTTTGTCATACCGTCATTCTTCGTTCTTTCTGAGTGATTTCAGTTGCAATTTTTTTCCTCTACTATCTTCCACCACACTATACACCTAGTTTGAATTAATGATTTATTTACACTTCTGCACAATTTGTAAGTCACTTAGCCAAATTCAAAACTAATGATTTAAGTTTTTTCAAGAACTGAGTGAAAACGTACAAAACTTGTCTTAGAAAAATGTTTGTTGGAAACTATACATGTGGTGTTTTCAACTATTTTCCACCTCACTATACACCTTGTTTTTCAATTTGTGCTAAAAAGGTTCCTATTGAGAAAAAACACCTAAGGGTTGTCTTGCATTCGTGAGATGTCCCCTTAGTTTAATAAAAATGCAAGCCAACCCCTGCTATGAAAATGATTATAGTAAATTATTTTGGGAATGGGATAGGTACACATATTGGGAAAGAACATTCATCTATTGATATTGGAGAGATAAAAAAAACATTTGAATTTGGAAACTTATTTAGTCTTCCTCAACTATTTCAATTGTAATATGGGCAGAATTCACTAGAGACCCAAACAGACCCAACATCTTAGAAATTAACTCCTCAGTCATAGAAAATAAAACCCTAGAATCCTTTGCAGACAATACAACCCTAACATCTGGTGAATAATTACTAGAACACATGAATGGATCATTCAAACATGATTTCTCTCTGATTTGACTGTGTAAGTCCTTTTGATTCTATGAATAACAAAGAACCATATGTTTCTTATTGAAATACAAGAAATTAATTACATAAAAAATACATTATTTGCATAAACAAAAACATTATCGAAAAATAAAAAAACAAAACAAAAACAAAAAACAAAAAAATGTTTTTATATTAAAAAATGAAATGTATTTATAGTAATAACATATACAAAGATTGTTGTTATGGAACTCTAGGCTGCTTGGGAGGTTTCTGCAAGCCCTCCTCTTCACAAGAATCTAATGCAATACAATCTCTCTTGCCTTGTGTAGAAGCCTATGGTTCTTTGGAAGTTGCAGCACCTGCTTGTAATTTATCTTCCAACTCCTTCACTCTATTTTTATACTATATCAAGCAGCTTTGCAATTTATTTTTTTCACTAGTGTGCTTCTTCAAAAACTCCACATGCTTCTTGTACTTTTCAAAGTATTATTTTTCTTTTTCTTGAATAGTATCCTTCGCTTGTCTCAGCTCACCTTTAACTTGACACAATTTAGCCTTCAAATCTTGTTGATCTGAAATCTACAAAATTGGAAGTGCAAGAGCTATGGGCTTATTTTGCAAAGTGTGAATTTTGGATTTCAAATATTGTATCTCACTTTGGCATCCCAAATGTTTTGTTGCTTTCTTGTCCAATAATTTTATTTTAAGCTCCTTAATCTGCTCTTCCTTCACAGTTAGCTTGTTCTTGAGTGATTCCTTCATTGTTGATGTGTCAAACACATCACCTCAATCATACACTGTTGCAACGGCTTTACAAAACAAGATCTCTCACTCTCACAAGGCCCAATCATACTAAAGTAAGGTATCTTTGTGTTTATTTTTTCTAGTATTTACCACTTGAATAGCTTGATTTAGGCTCTTCTCTCATGCTTTTAATAAGTGCTCAAACTCTAACAAGGCCTTCAATTTCTTACCATCTTTCAATGCTTCATCTTTCTTTTCAATCTCACTCTTCATCATTTTAACCCTTTCTTCATAATTTTTTATCTCCTCCCTGTGTTTAGTAACTAGTACACTCTCTTTTTTTTGAAACTCAACCATTAAAGTATGGATATATTGTTCTTTCTCCTTCACTTCTTGCATAAGTTTTAATGCGGGTGGAATGTAGGTCTTTAGAGGTGCTACATTAAGAACCTCAGGCCTGTTTTTAAGATCGTTTTTATGCTTTCGTAACTTGGCTGCATATTTATTCATTTCAACCCTATACTTCTATTGTAAATCATTAGGTTCCTTAATTCCATCATCTATAGCTTTACATTTTTTAGCTTTCAGCTCTTCATTATATTATTTGTACTTATCTCTAGATACCTTTACCATTTGTTCACTATCGACTAAACATTTTTGCAAGCTTGCAGCTTCCTACTTCAAATGAATAACTTGTTGATCCTTATTCATGCATATTTCACATCTCTTTTTTGAGGAATCATGGTGAACATATGAAGAATATAATGACTCTTTGGATTTCTCTAAATCTACAACTTATTGCATGAGTTCAATAATCTGCTTATCCTTATTCATGCACAATTCACATCTCTTTATACAAGAATCATCTTTAATCTCTTAAGAAGCATAAATACCATCATCAAGAGTTTTTCGTTAGTGTTGACAAATCCTTGCACCATATCTGCATCTTGGCATGTATTTAAGCTTGCCTAAGTTGCAGCATCAACAATTCCATTAAGATTCTCTCGATTGATGTCACTTCCAACATTTTCCATATTTTCCTCCAAAACATATTCATGTAATTGTGAAGTGGTAGCAAGAGCAACCTTTCCACATTCTTCTCTGGAAAATTGTTGAGGTATTTTTTCATTGTCTTCCTGCACTTTACACATCCTATTGTATGTTTTTTTAGGACTACTTGATCGCACTTTGTTGGGTCGATACAGGTCAATAGTGATTTGCAACGTGCTTGGATAGTTAAAATTGACCCTCTTAACTTTACTTACCTGCAATCAATGGTGAAATTTCTTAGCCAATAGAAAAGGTACATCTATGGCCAGTTCTCCAACCTAGTGTATGTCTAGCTTCATTTATTCAACAAAAATATCTTTCTTGTGGTGATTCAAAATGGTCTTGAGGACAATATATGAATCAAGGTTTTGTATAATCCTAGGGGAACATCTTCCATTTTTAAACCATTTATGGGAACAACTATTTTTTTTCCATAAATTTTGTTGGCCATCTCAGTCTTTTCTACCTTGGGAGTTTTCAAGTGGTCCAACATTACTCCTCCCCTACATGGTATATTAGTTTCTCTGGCAACCAAATTAGGGTCTAGATAAATCTTATGCCCAAAAATTACCAATTCCTTCGACTCACAATCATAATTAAAAATAGTTGCATCTATCTCTTTAGTTCTGAAATTAAATTCTCCAAAAATAAATTGATGCACTTCTTCTCTTAAGAGTATATCAAGCATACCTTCTAGCCACTTGCTTCTATCATTCCATTCATCAACACTCTCTTGGAACCTTTTCACTAAGAAACTCTCAAGTTCGAAACCATGTTTTTCAGTTGATGGAGTGGCAGAGCAGGCCCTTGTTTCCATCGACGACTATGTCTTTGAATCAAGTTAAATGTCATGTCCCCAATTAAAATTTTTCCAAGGGAATTTTCAATTTTATAATTTTGGTGATTAATATGGAGAAATAAGTTGTGGAGATGCTAAATATATTTTGGGGAAAAGGAAAAGGTTGGAACTTAGGAAAATTATAAAATTAAAGTGAAGATAAGTTATGGACATTACCAAAAACGAAAATCAAGTCATGGGATAAATCAAACCATGGTATCAAAGTATAGTGTGAGAGAAATCAAACCATGGTATGAGGAATGGAAAGAAACAATAAAAGGAAAGCTTGAGCCTCATTTTAATCCTTATATTTTGGAATTTCATTTCAGAATTGGAGAGTTTGCTTGAGCAGCTTAGCCAAGTCAATCAATGTTGTTTAGCACAAAGAATTTCTAATCATAATTCCACCCTCATTTCAAAGAAGTTCAATTGTCTCCCTAATGAGTTAATTTGGGGAGTTTAATTCAAGATTTCCATAGAGATTTATTGCAAGTATTGACTTAATTTTCCACTCCTTAGGCACAAAGGTAGCTTGAGATGCTCATTGGAGGATCAACTATTGTGGATTGGATCTCCAACTATTTTACAAGGGTTGAGTAGAGTGTTTTATTGGGTGTTGGAGCTTCTTTTGGTCGAAAGTTTGAGGAAGGGATTTTTCAAGGATTTGGATGAGTTTCCCTTAAGGGAAATTGTGCATTCTTGCAACAGTTTGATTTTTGTAGCTCACTGGTGGGATGTGAAGGGCTATACACAAATTTCAGGGTTTCAGTGATTGGTGGATGCACCCCAAGAATTTTATGATTTTTTCTAGGTTTCGTGAGAGATGTTTGTGTTTAAAATTTAAAAAAAAAATGGGTGATATTAGAGTCCAAAATCCTCATTCTCATAGCAAGGTGAACTGTTGGTTTTTCTGGGATTTTCCCACTATTTTAGCATTCCAAGTCAACTAGAATTAGCTCAAAATATTTATGGGTTTTATTGGTTGGGATGTGAGGAGCCTCTCTCTAATTTTTTAGAATTTTTGTAGTTTTGAGGGATCATTTTGCAGTTTTCCTCTAGCGTCAGCAATAGTAACAACAACATTATTTTCTGGGTAATTTGCACATTTTAGGGCTTTCTGGATCAACTAGAATTAGTCCAAATTTTTCAGGGTTTGGTATATTTGGGTGAGAGAAGCTTCCAGCTAATTTTGTTGAATTTTTGGAGCAAATTTGATGGCATAATTTAGAATTCACCACTAGCAATAGCAACAGAATTTTCGGGGAAGTGTATTGGGACAAATTGGGTCATTTCAGTTGGAGATTTCACTTAGTTTCTCACATGGGTATTGCATGCTTGCAATAGCAAGACCAGTTTCTATCTATTCACTCCATTGTATTTAGTTCCATCTTTAAAACAAATAAAATGGCTTAGTATTATGGTTATTATTCTATGGCTCTCTAACTTATTTCTATTTGTGTAATTTTGTGCTTGCATGTGTGAAAAATATTGGTTGCAATTTAGTGAATGTTTATATATTCATTGTATTTTCTAGTTTGGAACATTACAGTGGTATCAAAGCATGATCTTGGAAAATTATGGGGAATCTAGAAATATCATGAAGGTTTTAGATATGCACGCACAATGATTGGTGAATTTATGGACACTACAATGACACAAAAGGGGAAGAGTACACAAGGGATCATGGAGGAGTTGGTGAGGAAAAACTAACAGAGCCTATAGGGGACATAAAAAATAATGGGAATATTGATACATAACCAGCAGAGAAGCTACACACATACACATGCAGTCCAACATAAAAATACCCATGGCCCGCCTAGTTGACCTACCATGCCTCATTTTCTAAATGAACCAGAGAAGGAGAGGAAACCAAATACCTTTGCAGAATTGGTGACATAATTCATAGATAGGATTGATGAGTATGAGGCATTGGACTACAGGATCAAGAGGGCTCTCTTATTTAAGGAGCATAGATAAAGGATTAGATCATAATATAGAGGAGGGAAGTTAGAGAGTGAGACCAAGAGGCGCTTCTACTAGTGGATAGTTGGCTTTAGATATCAAGAGCCTAAGGACAAGGGGGAGCATGAATTTGATGACTTACGGGAGGAGAATGTAGATACATCCATATTGACGCAGGAGTCATCCTTCTTGGAGCTTCCTTTGATAGCTCATGTTGACACCTTAGTGGAGACAATTGAGCATACACTTATAGAGTCATCCGCTGAGAAGATATCAGTTGATGAGGCACCCATAGTTTTGACAAAGTTTCCAAATGATGACCACCTACATAAGGTTGATGAGGTAAGAGGAGACATATCCATTGTTGATGAGGTATGTGGAGACATAGATGGGTCCAGAGATGTGTTTGAGTTTACAGATGATAGCCGCCCACAACAGTTTTATCAGTTCAAGACCAACCTTCTAGCATTAAAAAAGAAGGCCACAATAGTATAAGAGGCCATTATGCAATAGAATAAGGAGTTGGAGGGCATGAGAGAGGTTTTTGCTGAGTCAACGGCCAAATTGACTTGCATTGGGTAATGGTTGGACTCCCTAATGGTATAGCTGGCATACACATTGGATCTTCATAGTAGCCCTCTTTAGATTTACATAGTCAGGCTTATAGCACTAGTAGGTTTCCTTTGCACATTGAAGAGGAAGAGGTAGAGTCCCCTCACAAATTTTGTGTGTTGACTAGGATGGTGAGATGAGCTGACATGAGCTTCATAGGGTGTAGTGTTCGTGGGATGGAGGGCTTGTTCTATATATGGAATTTCATGCATTTGATTCCTCTCTTAGGGTTGGATGGAAAACGATTTTGTGTTGGTACCTAGTGGATCGAGATAGATTTATGGAGATGGTGGTAGTCGAGAGTGAAGCTCAGCAAGAGCTTCCAAAAATTGGGGATATTGGAGGCCTAGGTATGCATTGGGATTTGGGAGGGGCTTCCTACCATATACTTGAGATGCAATATGACGATTGTTGGGATCTAGGTGGGATTTCTCACTACATCATGGATGTAGTTGGTGAGGGATTGGCAGTTTGATGGATCCAGTGACTGAGCATCCACACACTTTTGGTCTCCATCATCATTAGTGATGGGTTGGGTTGACAAGGGAGCAAGTAGACTCTAAGAATTATTTGAGTATGTTGGTTGTGTATGGAGTAATAGGATGATCAACATACTCTCGAAGGAGGTTTTTGGAGGAGGTGGCATTGGCATGCCACCAGTTAGTGTGATGTATGAGGCTGAGGGTTCTCTCCAATTTCTGGAGAAAAAAGGGAGAAAAATAAAAATCCCATTTAAACTTCATTTAAATCCTTAAGATTCTTTAAAATGAACAAAATGGGTGGAATTAATATTGACACCTAGGTAGGGGTAGAGGAGGTTATTCTTTTTTCTCTGGGTCTACACCTATTAACACTGAAAGAAATCATCAGAGGACAAAGAGTCTATTTTCTTTTTAGTTCAATATTTGGTATGTATTTAATTTCAAAGTTTTGGCACAGGGGAATTTTAAACTTTTGACTCGCCCATCACCAAAAATTTTGATTCTCCCATCATGGAATTTAGCACCAACTACGATCAAATAATGTGATCATGTTGAGGCGTAAAAGTCAGCATAAATTCTACATAGTCTAGTGCCATCAAGTAATTTTTTTCCATCGAAAATTAAACATAGAAATGTTATAATAATATAACATTATTCTCAAATAAAATAAAATTTAATAGAATGCATTCAGAAAAATAACCATAATTTCAATAATCCACTACATTTACTATAGAGTAATTTAATTATCTAAAATGATTGCATAAAGTTATAAATTAGGAATGAAACAAAATTGATACACACACTAGTAGTAAAGTGTGTTACATGGGGAAAAATTCTAATCTCAAGTAATATTTATGTTGTAAGGACTAATTATACTTTATTCAAAATATAATCTACTAATAATTTGACCCCTATACTTATTGTTTATATTTTAGCTTGATTGATTCAAATTGTAGATTGTTTATATTTACATTGTTATCTCTTTATTAACCATTAAAGTAGAAACAACTTTAATTTTCTTAGGGATAGAAGTCTTTGTTGTAGATAATTGCATTTTAAAACATTTTTAACATTTTTATATTGCATTCACGTGATATCATCATAAGAAATTATGTATAGAGAACATTAGCAATAACAATCCAGCTGAAAATTCATAAGTCTATCATGATATATCTGTCATAGGTCTCAACATATCTCCTTCATATATTTGTCATAATATTTTATCATATCACAAATAAGAAGGCTCAAAGAGGTCGTTGTTATACCACAGAATTGAGGCCCATTAGGGTGTTGTTACACCACAAGACTGAGGCCCATTAGGGTGTTGTTACACCACAAGACTGAGGCCCATTAGGGGGTTCTTACACCACAAGACTAAGGTACAACTTGGTACTATACCAATAGGATGGAATGATTATTTCATCAATGCCAATTAATTATGGATCCTAGTGTGCATTTATTTGAGGCAAACAAAACCTTCCTTTTACCATATGAAACCCATGCAATTTGGAGTATTCTTGAAAAACAGAAATATATATGTGAAACATTACAAATATTTAATTGTATTAATTTTACTTATGAGTAAAAATTTAATCTCCAAGTTCAATCATTCAAATTGGCCTTGAAATCAGAGTTGGATGTGCATTGTTGTGAAACAAGACAAAATTGTCTTACTTTACTAAAATGCATGCCTCAGCTTCATTTATTGGCCAGTATGATTGATTCAAAATGTAGATTGTTTATTTTACTATTTTACAAACTTTAGAATTGTTATATATTTACTTTGAGCATGAATATTTATACTTTAGATTTCATACAACATTCTAACTTTTTCTTTGACTTGCCTTTTGTGAAAGTTGTGTATAAGTGGGAAACATAGTTATGTAGGATATTGGTCAGACATCATGCAAGGTTGTATCATATGGTTAGGTATTGTCCAATCTTGTCCCATTTCAAATTTCATTACCAAGACTATAATTGGTTTTGCCTGAGAATGCATATTTGTTCAAACTTGAACATTGGTAGATATGATGAATTGCTACATTGGTAGACTTGAATAAAGGAGAGAAGATTTCAGTTGAAAATGGTTTCTTCTATTATCTTCCACGTCACTAAATTCTTGAGTTGTTTTGTTAAGAACAGAGTGGAAATCTACAAAACTAGGGTTAGAAAATGCCCATCGATGAATATACATATGTCATTAATTGGAAATAATTTTATGGGGCTGAAGATAGATTAATTTGTGACAAAAAACTCTTTCACATTCCTCAAATTTTGTGTCATTTTCTTGCAATTTATTTGACAAAATGACAATTTCTTATTTTTTAAACTAGTTTTACCCAACTCAGAAAAATTCCCATCATACCCTCATTCTTCCCTCTTTCTAAGTGATTTTAGTTGCAAATGGTGTGTTCTACTATTTTCCACCTCACTATACACCTAGTTTGAATGAATGATTTATTTACACTTGTGCACAATTTGTATGTCTCTTGGTCAAAATTCAAAACTAATGACTTAAGTTCTTGAATTGTTCTATCAAGAACAAAGTGCAAATGTACAAAACTAGGATTAGAAAAATTCCCTCCTAAGACTATAAAGATGTCATTAATTGGAAATAATCATATGGGGTTGAAGACAGATGTATTTCTAACAAAAACCTCTTTCACATTCCTCAAATTTTGTGTCAATTTCTTGCAATTGATTTGACAAAATGACAATTTCTTAGTTTTTAAACCAGTTTTACCCATCTCAAAAAAATGTCTACCATACCCTCATTCTTCCTTATTTCTAAGTGATTTCAGTTGCAAATGGTGTGCTCTACTATTTTCCACCTCACTATACACCTAGTTTGAATGAATGATTTATTTAAACTTGTGCACAAATTGTAAGTCTCTTGGTCAAAATTCAAAACTAATGACTTAAGTTCTTGAATTGTTTTGTCAAGAATAGAGTGAAAATGTACAAAATTGGGTTTAGATAATTCTCACCCAAGATTGTACATATGTCATTAATTAGAAATATTCCTATGGGGCTGAAGACAAAGGCATTTGGGACAAAACCCTCTTTCATATTCATCAAATGTTGTGTTATTTTCTTACAATTGATTTCACAAAATGACAATGTCTAATTTAATAAACCAAATTTACCGAGCTCAGAAAGTTGTCATACCCTCATTCTTCGTTCTTTCCTGGTGATTTTAGTTGCAATTTTTTTCTTTACTATCTTCCACCTCACTAAACACCTAGTTTGAATGATGATTTATTTACACTTCTATGAAATTTGTAAGTCTCTTGGTCAAAATTTAAAATTAATGACTTAAGTTCTTGAATTCTTTTTTCAAGAACCGAGTTCAAATGTACAAAACGGATCTTAGAAAAATGCTTGTTGGAAACCATACATATGGTGTTTTCTACTATTTTCCACCTCACTATACACCTTGTTTTTAAATTGTGGCTAAAAAGGTTCCTATTGAGTAAAAACACCTAAGGCTTGTCTTGCATTCGTGATATGTCCCCTTAGTTTAATAAAAGTGCAAGCCATCCCCTGCTATGAAAATGATTATAGTAAATTGTTTTGGGAATGGGATAGGTACACATATTGGGAAAGAACATTCATCTGTTGATATTGGAGAGATAAAAAAATATTTGAATTTGGAAACTAACTTATTCTTCCTCAACTATGTCAATTGTAATATAGGAAAAATTCACTAGAAACCCAAATAGACCCAGCATCTTAGAAATTAACTCCTCATTCATAGAAAATAAAACCCTAGAATCATTTGCAGACAATACAACCCTAATATTTGGTGTATAATTACTAGAACATGTGAATGGATCATTCAAACATTATTTATCTCTAATTTAACTTTGTAAGTCCTTTTGATTCTATGAATAACAAGAAACATATGTTTCTTATTGAAATACAAGAAATTAATTACATAAAAAATACATTATGTACATAAACAAAAACATTATCGAAAAAAAACAAAAAAACATTTTTATATTAAAAATTGAAATGTATTTACACTAATAAAATATACAAATATTGTTGTTATGGAACTTTACGATGTTTGGGAGGTTTCTGCAAGCCCTCCTCTTCACAAGAATCTAATGCAGTACAATCTCTATTCTGTTGTGTAGAATCCTATGGTTCTTTGGAAGTTGCAGCAACTGCTTGTAAATTATCTTCCAACTCCTTCACTCTATTTTTATACTGTATCAAGAATCTTTGTAATTTATTTTTTTTTCAGTTGTGTGCTTCTTCAAAATCTCCTCATGTTTCTCTACTTTTCAATTTTTTTTTTCTTTTTCTTGAATAGTATCCTTCACATGTCTTATCTCACCTTTAACTTGACACAATTTAGCCTTCAAATATTGTTGATCTGAAATCTGCAAAATTGGAAGTGCAAGAGCTATGGGCTTATTCTACAAAGTGTTAATTTGGGATTTCAAATATTTTATCTCACTTTGGCATCCCAAATTTTTGATGCTTGCTTGTCCAATAATTTTATTTTAAGCTCTTTAATATGCTCTTCCTTCACAATTAGCTTGTTCTTAAGTGATTCCTTCGTTGTTGATATGCCAAACATATCACCTCCAGCATCCATTGTTGCAACATATTTAAAAAACAAGATCTCTCTCTCATAAGGCCCAATAATACTTAAGTAAGTTATCTTTGTGTTTCTTTTTTTTAGTATTTACCACTTGAATAGTTTGATTCAAGCTATTCTGTCATGCTTTTAATAAGTGCTCAAACTCTAACAAGGACTTCAATTTCTTACCATCTTTCAATGCTTCATCTTTCATTTTAATCTCACTCTTCATCATTTTAACCCTTTCTTCATAATTGTTGATCTCCTCCCTATGTTTAGTAACCAGTTTACTAATTTTCTTTTGAAACTCAACCTTTAAAGTATGAATATATTGTTCTTTCTCCTTCACTTCTTGCATAAGTTTTACTGCAGGTGGAATGTAGGTCTATAGAGGTGGTATGTTAAGAACCTCGGGCCTATTTTTAAGCTCATTTTTAAGCTTTTGGTACCTTGGTTGCATATTTATTCGTTTCAACTCTATACTTCTCTTTTAAATCATTAGGTTCTGTAGTTCTATCATCTATAGCTTTACATTTTTTATCTTTCAACTCTTCAATATATCTTTTGTACTTATCTCTAGATACCTTTTCCCTTTGTTCACTATCCACTAAACATTTTTGCAAGCTTGCAACTTCCTACTTCAAATGAATAACCCGTTGATCCTTATTCATGCATATTTTACACTTCTTTTTTGAGGAATCATGGTGAACCTGTGGAGAAGATAATGACTCTTTGGATTTCTCTAAATCTACAACTTATTGTGTGAGTTCAATAATCTGCTTATCCTTAGTCATGCATAGTTCACATCTCTTTATACAAGAATCATCTTGAACCTCTTAAGAAGCATAAATACCATCATCAATAGCTTTTTCATCAATGCTGAGAAATCCTTGCACCATATCTGTGTCTTGACATGTATTTAAGCTCACCAAAGCTACAACATCAACAATTCCACCGAGATTATCTCGATTTATGTCACTTGCAACATCTTCCTCCAAAATGTATTCATGTAATTGTTAAGTGGTAGCAGAAGCAACCCTTCCACATTCTTCTTTGGAAAAATGTTGAGGTATTTTTTCATTGTCTACCTACACTTTACACATCCTATTATATGTTTTTTTAGGACTATTTGATCGCACTTTGTTGGGTCGATACAAGTCAATAATGTTTTGTAGTGTGCTCGGGTAGCTGAACTTAACCCTCCTAAATTTAATTTCCTACAATCAGTGGTGCAATTTCATAGCCAATAGAAAAGGTACATCTATGGCTACTTCTTCAACCTAGTGTATGACTAGCTTCATGCATTCACTGGAAATATCTTTCTTTTGGCGATTCAAAATGGTGTTGAGGCAAATATTAATCAAGGTTTTGTATAATACTAGAGGAACATATTCCATTTTTAAACCATTAATGGGAACAACTATTTATTTTCCATATATTTGTTGGCCATCTCAGTCTTTTCTACCTTGGGGGTTTTCAAGTGGTCCAACATTACTCCTCCCCTGCATGGTATATTAGTTGCTCTGGAAACCAAATTAGGGTCTAGATAAACCTTATGCCCAAAAATTACCAATTCCTTCGACTCACAATCATAATTAAAAATAGTTGCATCTATCTCTTCAGTTCTGAAATTAAATTCTCCAAAAATAAATTGATGCACTTTTGCTCTTAAGAGTATATCGAGCATACCTTCTAGCCACTTGCTTCTATCATTCCATTCATCAACACTCTCTTGGAACTTTTTCACTAAGAAACTCTCAAGTTGGAAACCATGTTTATCAGTTGATGGAGTGGCAGAGCAGGCCTTTGTTTCCATGGTCAGCAATGTCTTTGAATCAAAGTTAAATGTCATGTCCCCAATTAAAATTTTGTCAAGGGAGTTTCCAATTTTATAATTTTGGTGCTTAATATGGTATCATATAAATAAAACTTAGGAGAAATAAGTTTTGGAGATGTTAAATATGTTTTGGATAAAAGGAAATGGTTGGAACTTAGGAAAAGAAGAAAATTAAATTGAAGATAAGTTATGGACATTACCAAAAAGGGAAATCAAGTCATGGGAAAAATCAAACCATGGTATCAAAATATAGTGTGAGAGAAATCAAACCATGGTATGAGGAAGGGAAAGAAACAATAAGATGAAATATAGAGCCTCATTTGATCAATCTATTTTGGAATTTAATTTTATAATTGGAGAGTTTGCTTGAGTGGCTTAGCCAAGTAAATCAGTGTTGTTTAGCACAAAGAATTTCTAAGCATAATTACACCCTCATTTCGGAGAACTTCGAGTGTCTCCCTAGTGAGTTAATTTGGGGAGTCTAATTCAAGATTTCCACAGAGATTTATTGCAAGTATTCACTTACTTTTCCACTCCTTGGGAACAGAGGTAGCTTGAGATTCTCATTGGACGATCAACTATTGTGGATTCGATTCCAACTATTATACAAGGTTTGAGCAGTAGTATTTTGTCAAGTGTTGTAGCATCTTCTGGTCGAAAGTTTGAGGAAGGAATTTTGCATGGATTTGGATGAGTTTCCCTTAAGCGAAGTTGTGCATTCTTGCAGCAGTTTTATTTTTGTAGCTCACTAGTGGATTGTGAAGAGCTATACACGAATTTTGGGGTTTTAGTGATTGTGGATTCAACCCAAGAATTTTTTGGGTTTTTCTAGGTTTCGTGAGAGTTTTTGGTTAAAATTTCAAAAATGTTCGGGTGATATTCGGGTCTAAAATCCTCATTCTTATAACAGAGCGAATTGTTAGTTTAGCTGGGATTTTTGCACTATTTTAGCATTCTTAGTCAACGATAATTAGCTCACAATATTTATGGGTTTTATTGGTTGGGATGTGACGAACCTCTCTCTAATTTGTCAGAATTTTTTTAGTTTTGAGAGGTCATTTTGCATTTTTCCTCTAGCATCGTCAATAGTAACAACAACATTATTTTCTGGGTAATTTTCACATTTTGGGGCTTTCTGGATCAGCTAGAATTAGCCTTAAAATTTTATGGGTTTGGTATATTTGGATGAGAGAAGCCTCTAGCTAATTTTGTCGAATTTTGGAGCAAATTTGATGGCATATATCAGAATTCACCTCCAAAAATAGCAACAAAATTTTTTGGGAAGTGTATTGGGACAAATTGGGTTATTTCAGTTGGATATTTCACTTAGTTTCTCACCTGGGTATTGCATTCTTGCAGTAGCAAGACCAGTTTCTATCTAGTCACTCCATTGTATTTAGTTCCATATTTAAAACCAATAAAATGGTTCAGTTTTATGGTTATTATTCTATGGCTCTCTAACATATTTCTATTTGTGTAAATTTGTGCCTGCATAGGTGAAAACTCTTGGCTACAATTTAGTGCATGTCTTTCTGTTCATTGTATTTTCTAGTTTGGAAATTACAATGGTATCAAAGAATGATCTTGGCCAATTATGGGGAAGCTAGAAATATCATGGAGGTTTTAGATATGCACCAATAGTGATTGGTGAATTTATGGACACTATAATGATGCAAAAGGGGAAGAGTACACAAGGGATCATGGAGGAGTTGGTGATGAAAAAATAGCAGATCTTAGAGGGGATGGAACAAATGATGGGAATGTTGATAAATAACCAGTAAAGAATCTACACACATGCATGTGCAGTCTAGAAAAACAATACCCATGGCCTGCCTAGCCAACCTACCATGCCTCATTTTCTAGATGATTCAGAGAAGGAGAGGAAAGAAGACATCTTTGCAGAATTGATGAGATCATTCATGGATAGGATTGATGAGTACGAGGAATTGGACTCTAATATCGGGATGGATATCTTATTTAAGGAGCATATGTAGAGGATTAGATCATCATATAGAAGAGGGAAGTTAGAGGATGAGACCAAGAGGTGCTTCTACTATTGGTGACCTGGCTTTAGATATCAAGAGGCTAAGGAGGAGAGGGAGCACGAAGTTGATGACTTTTGGGAGGAGCATGTACATACACCCAGAGTGATGCAAGAGTAACCCTTGTTGGAGTTTCCTTTGATAGCTCTGGTTGACACCTTAGTGGAGATAGTTGAGCATACACCTATAGAGTCATCCACTAAGGATATATCAGTTGATCAGGCACCCAAAGTTGAGACAGAGTTTCCAAATGATGACCACCTACATAAGGTTGATGAGGTACCAGAAGACATATCCACTATTGTTCAGGTGCGTGGAGACACAGATGGGTCCAGAGATGTGATTGAGTGTACAGATGATAGTTGCCCACAATACTTTAATCAGTTCCAGACCGACCTTCTAGCATTAAAAAAGAAGGTAATAGCAGTACAAGAGGCCATTTTGCAGCAAAATGAGGAGTTGGAGGGCATGAGAGTGGTTTTTTATGAATCAATGGCTAAATTGACTCGCATTGGGGAATGGCTAGACTCCCTAAAGGTACAACTAGGGTACACATTGGATCCTCAGAGAAGCCCTCTTTAGACATACATAGTTTAGGCTTATAGCACTAGTAGGTTTCCTCTGCACGTTGGAAAGGAAGAGGCACATTCACCTCACAAATTTTGTGTGTTGACCAAGATGGTGAGATGAGGTGACATGAGCTTCGTAGGGTGCATCATTCATACGATGGAGGGCTTGTTCTGTGTATGGAATTTCATGCATTCAATTCCTCTTTGTGGGTTGGATGGAAAGCAATTTTATGTTGGTACCTAGTGGAGTGGGCTAGATTTATGGAGATGGTGGTAGTCGAGAGTGAAGCTCAGCAAGAGCTTCCAAACATTAGGGATATTGGAGGCCTAGGTAGGAATTGAGATTCAGGAGGGGCTTCCTACCACATACTTGAGATGCATGATGACAATCATTGGGATCCAGGTGGGATTCCTCACCACATCATGGATGTAGCTGGTGAGGATATTGGTAGTGTGATGGATCTAGTTACTGCGAATCCACATACTTTCGAATCTCCATCATCATTAGTGATGGGTTGGGTTGACAAGGGAACAGGTAGATTCTGCAATTTATTTGAGCATGTTGGTTTTGTACGGAGTCATAGGATGATTAACATACTCTGGAGGAGGTTTTTAGAGGAGGTGGCATTGGCATGCCACCAATTAGTGTGATGTATGGGGTTGAGGTTTCTCCACATTTATGTGGGGCATAGTGGTCACATAGGAGGAGCACACTGGTGGCATCACAACTTGTACATAGGGGGATTCACCTCTTGTGTCTCTTAGGGAGGTTTTGGAGGTAAGGTACATACATCAAAGGGTATGGCTCTGCGATAATGAAGGTGGTGATACTAGCAGGCTGTGGTTTGATGCGTATTTTCTCATCTTTAGATCATAGCATCTAGTGGCGTGTAGGAGCATGCAATACTGAGTAGTGGTTTGAGGGTGAGCACGTAGATGCATGGCGATGTGATTTGGTCCATGAATTTACACCATGGAGTGGGAGGAGTGACTCACACCACATTGAGTTTTCTAGTGGAGTGATAGATGCATTAACACATATGGGACTCCATATGGTATAGGGTGGTACGATAGTGAACGTTGGTATGAAATAGTGCATGAATTTGTGCCTAAAAGTTCATTGCTATGCAGAGGAGTGCAGGGGTGCATATTTATGTACAATTAAGAATGATGCTGTAGAGTAGGTTCTCGGATTGTTGCCAGTAGAGAGATCTCTTGAATGGGATGTTAGGAACACTACTGGATTTTGCACACCTAGATTTGGAGAGTGAGTTGATCACAAGGCTGATCGTGAGCTTCCATTTATCACTCTCCAGTATTACATACTGACACATGGAACTTGGATATTATTTCTTGATGCTCTCATAACAATAAATAGGACCCAAGAGATTCATCTAAGATAGTTGGACATGACACAGTGCATCAGGAGAGAGGCTTTCCATCCATGGCATATGGTCAGTGTGCAAATTGGTAGGTGTAGGCTTGGGGATGGTCTGATCTACTGCAGGGGTAGCACGTGCTCCACCCTTGAGCCCAAATTTAGGGAGATGCATGAAACCTATTGTAAAATACATTCTGACATGTCTCAATAGCATATACAGCAGTCGGTGGACCCATCTTGCAGGTAGACGTTTAGACTCCAACCAGTTTTGGGCAACACCTACAAGAGGTAGGATACCAAATCTCATAGTGTGGTATGGAAAGCACATGGTAGTCTTGTACCCATTAGACTAACTCAAGATGTATGGATTACATATAATGATTTCATTTAGGAACCCAATACATGGCATGAGTTGGTGCCAGAAGTTGTTAGGACTAGGTCATGCACATGCCATGGTCGATATAGCTATGGGATCTAGGGATTTAATTGGATGAGTGGTCACTCTATTTCATGATGAGTGGGATTAGGCTAGAGAGTGACACAACTCACTCTTTTTTTGACATATGTGGGATCACCAAGGCCTTAGTTGCATAGCAAAGGCTATTTTTCCGTATTACTAGTCTAGACCGAGATTGGCAGATATTATATCATGGAGATGCCAAGGAAAGATGAGTTTGGCCTTCACATATTTTTTGCCATCATGTTCTAGGAAAGGAGGATATAATATACGCACTATCAGAAGATTTTCATGATAAAAGTGGCATAGTGCCAGCATGGTGGAATGCTTATGAGATTGGCGTGGGATTCAGACATCATAGGATTTCACGATTCAGCTTCCCTCACAGGTGATTCGGTTCCTACAAGGGGTGATCATTCAGATCTTCCATTGGGTTTTAATGGTTTGTTTTTGGCATGGGGGAATTCAACAACATCAAGGGATGATCAAAAATAGGATACTAGGGGGAGCTCATACATGCGAGAATTCATCTCCAAAGGGGTTGTATTGTATCTTCAAGAACCTACTCCTGATGTACATGAGATTAAATACTTAGTAGGGAAGCTTCATGAAGCGTTCCTCAATATTATTTATTATTGTGATGCTTTACTCATGGATATTATGCAAAGGGCTTTCGGGGCTTATACCTAGTTAGAAAATGGGTGGGGAAAGGGGTGTTTCATGTTGATCAGGATGGCTTAGGATCTTGGTATCGAGAGACTCATTTATGATAGGATAGTGCATGAGATAGGGATGACTCAATGGCACATTTGGGACCCTGGTATTGTTTACAGTGGTCATTTGGACCAATAAATAGTGTGGGGCGCTTGTTAAGGCATTTCTTGATGAGAAACAATTTTTGGCAGGGAGGATTGTCATGTCCCCAATTAAAATGCTGCCAAGGGAATTCTCAATTTTATAATTTTGGTAATTAATATAGTATTAGATAAATAAAACTCAGGATAAATAGGATGTGGAGATGATAAATATATTTTGGAGAAAATGAAAAGGTTATAACTTAGGAAAATAAGAAAACTAAAGTGAAGATAAGTTGCGGAGATTACCAAAAAGGGAAATCAGGTCATGGGGAAAATCAAACCATGGTATCAAATCATAGTGTGAGAGAAATAAAACCATGCTATTAGGAATGGAAAGTAACAATCAAAGGAAAGATAGAGCCTCATTTTGATCATTTTATTTTGGCATTTCATTTTTAGAATTGTATGGTTTTCTTGAGCCACTTACCCAAGTCAACTACTGATGTTTCGCACAAGGGGATTTATAAGCGGAATTCAACCCTCATTTTGGAGAACTTTGAGTGTCCCCTAATGAGGTAATTTGGGGAGTCTAATTTAGGATATCCATAGATCTTTAGTGCAAGTATTCACTCAGTTTTCCACTCCTTGGGCACAGAGGTAGTTTGAGTTGCTCATTGGAGGATCAACTATTGTGGATTGGATTTCCAACTATTTTGCAAGGGTTGAGAAGTAGTGGTTTACCAAGTATTCGAGCATATTTTTGGAAAGAAGTTTGAGGAAGGAATTTTGCGGGGATTTGGAGTTTCTCTTCAACGAAATTGTGCATTTTTGCAACAATTTGATTTTTGTTACTCACTGGTAGACTATGAAGGGATACAAAAGAATTTTGGGGTTTCAGTGACTGGTGGATTCAGCCCAAGAATTTTCTAGGATTTTCTTAGTTTCGTGAGAAGATTTCATGATTAAAATTTCAAAAAAAATCAGGTGATTTTTGGGTCTAAAATACTCATTCTTATAGCACGGGGAAATGTTGGTTTAGCTTGGATTTTCGTACTATTTGAGCATTCCAAGTCAATTGGAATTATCTCAAAATATTTTTGGGCTTTATTGGTTGGGGTGTGAGGAGTCACTCTCTATGTTTTTGGAATTTTTGGAGTGTTTTTGAGGGGCTATTTTGCAGTTTCCCTCTAGCAACAACAATATCAACAATAGCATTATTTTATGGGTAGTTTACAAATTGTGGGGCTTTCTAGGTCAGCTAGAATTAGCCTAATATTTTTCATGGTTTAGTACATTTGGGTGAGAGAAGCCTCCAGTTAATTTTGCAGAATTTTTGGAGTAAATTTGATGGCATAAATCAAAATTCACCTCCAGCACTAGCAACATAATTTTCTGGGCACTGTATTGGGACAAATTGAGCCACTTTAGTTGGATATTTCACTTAGTTTATCACATGGGTATTGCATTCTTGTAGTAGCAATCCCAGGTTATTTCTATTCACTCCATTGTATTCAGTTCCAACTTTAAAATCAATAAAATGGCTCAGTTTTATGGTTGTTATTCTATGCCTCTCTGACCTATTTCTATTTGTGTAAATTTGTGCTTGCATGTGTGAAAATTCATGGTTGCAATTTAGTGCATGTTTTGATATTCATTCTATTTTCTACTTTAGATCATTACATTAAATGAACATTGAGAATAGAAGTTGAGAATGCACATTGAACATGCACTTTAAGGATGGAAGTTGAGGGTGAAGGTTGAGAATGCACACGGTAGATATACGTGGAGGATGGAAGTTCAGGATGCACATCACGATGCATGTCGAGGATTCCAACAAACTAGGTTTTTACACATTTATATGAATATTAAACTTTATATATAATAAATTTTATGTTTTAAATTTTATATAATAAGCTTTATAATCAGCATTTAATCTATGAAGAGTGCACTTTTAACCATTTTTACTATGTGGGGCACTTGGTGTAAAATAAAAGCCATAAACATAAAATGCATGTAGAGATTCCATGATCATATTTGAATGCATGATTTATTTACACTTGTGCATAGTTTGTAAGTCTCTTAGTTAAAATAGTAAACTAGTGACTTAAGTTCTTGAATTGTTATGTCAAGAATAGAGTGAAAATGTACAAAAGTTGGCTTAGAAAAATTCCCACTAAATATTGTACATATTTCATTAATTCAAAATAATCCTATGGGGCTGAAGATACATGTATTTTTAAAAACCCTCTTTCACATTCCTCAAATTTTGTGTCCGTTTCTTGCAATTGATTCGACAAAATGACATTTTTTTTTACTTTTTATCCTAGTTTTACCCAACTCAAAAAAATTTCTACCATACCCTCATTCTTCCTTATTTCTAAGAGATTTCAATTGGAAATGGTGCGTTCTCATATTTTCCACCTCATTATACACCTGATTTTTCAATATCAGCTAAAAAGGAGCCCGTTGAGCAAAAAACCTAAGGGTTGTCATGTATTCATGAGATGTCCCTTTAGTTTATTAAAAATGCATTCCAAGCTGTGTTATGAAATGATTATAGTAAATGGATTTGGGAATGGGAGAGGTAGACATTGGGAAAGAACGTTCTGTACAAATTCCTTGTAGATTCAAACTGCTAATTGTAATTTACTAAAAGAATAGACTTGAATCTACTATATCAACTTTGGAAACAATTAATGATCATGAAATCACGAAGCGTACAAGAGAAAGAATTCAATCAACACATTACACAATTATTTCCTGGGGAAAGCCACATCTAAAAACCCCTGCTAACTGTTAGAGCTTGAATCTACCTTAGGCTGAAGGAAAGCAGGATTCAAGGTAACATCAAACCAAGCTCAGCCTCGTAGCTAGCCCTACGAGGACAGGAGAGGGCTCTCTCTAGGTCTATCTCGGTAAAAGATATCCAATAGGGCCTAAGATGACCCAAATTCAAAACTAAAAATGATTTTAGGCTAGTAAATAGATATGGAAAAAGGTTATTTTTGAATGATTGAATTTTTTGGGCTGTGTGGGACCAAAGGACCACATGAGCTGGGAAATTAAATCGATGATACAGAATATTTCGTGAGGAAAGATAGGCAGAAAGTTTAGCAATCAAATTTCAAATATTATGGAGTGGAAAGACTGTTAAGAGGTTGAAAAGGGCATGTGTAATAAATCCTTTTCAGTTAGAATAAAAACAGACAGAACCTGAATGCTTTCACAAGGCAGAGCAAATAACTGGATTCTACCTCTCATACTTAAAAGCATTCAATAAAAAGTGATTATGAAGGAAACGGTAAACATAACAAGGTACATATGAAATAGAGAAGAGACAAATTTGCTAAACCCATACCATTAGCGATCTCCTGAATCAGAGCTGCATCATTTTATTAATCTCCTGGCCAAAACTGTACAATGAAAGTGCTGGGATTTTTCCTCCACACTGCTCCCAGAAACTCCAACCCTTTACCAATGAATTTTAATACAATAAATAAGCTCAGAAGTGGGAAAGCAAATCGATGAAGATATAGACTCGTTTAATCATCATTAATGAACTAAAGATGAAGAGCCAACCATTTTCCAGCATTACATTTTCCACCCAAACGATCGATGGAGAGGTCTCGGGACTCAAAACTTGCCCAAATTTCTTGGCCATACACCATCAATCATGATTTTTCATGCCAAATCCAATGATGTAAACGTTTTTCAATTTGGAGCTCCTTAGCAAAAGCGTGTGCCACGTGCGCGATGCATTGGGCTTGAGGCGCGACGCATAGAGCCTGTGCATAGCGCTTTTTCAGGAGACGTTTGGAGGCCTTCCCGGTGTCCAAATTGGGCGTGGGATAGCTCGTTGGAAATTCCGTTGAATCTAATATCCAACCCAACCATAATTTTTCAATTTGGAGTTCATTTTCCGTGTCAAAAATCAAATCTTCCAAGACTGGTAAAAATGTGCCAAATGAGGCTGCATCAAGGCAGAGTGTTGTTGCAGTCAACTTTTGAAGGTGTTCCTAAACTAAAAATTAAGCTCATGATATCTCATTAGAAATATATTTGTCTCTACTTATCATTTTACTCATCAAGAAAGTCATTTGGCTAACCAAGCTAGGAGAAAAAATGATTTTCCCAAGGTCACTTTAGAGGTGCATCAATTCTCCCAAGGCAATTGTATTTTTGACATTTCTCTAAAACCATGACACCTGTGTAAAACGTGAAGGAGTTTTTTCTTCCTTGGCCTATTATGGACAAAAACCTCTCTCAATTTTCCAAAATTCATCTTTTCTTGCTCAAAAATATCATTTGAGTGAATTATTGAGCCTTCCTCTCACTTGCAAGTATTATTGAAGCACTTTGAGAACAACAATTTGCAAACTTTAGACCTAATGAACAAGTTGACTCTTAGCTTATCAAGCGATAAAAACAAGACTATCTTAATGAACTTTAATAAATAGAGCTGAGCCAGCAGGACATGGCATAAGGGATAAATGAGTGACCAAGTCCTTCCGTCAAAATATGGCATCCTCCTAAATGGAATGCAGATGATCAAGCAGAATGGGACACCTAAAAATGAAATGAAAAAAGATTTTTTATCTCTAAGGAGGACTGACAAGACCAACTCTAACATTGGCTCCAATGGGGGATGGTAGCTCCCTGGAGGTGCCAAGAACTGCAGATCTTTGGGAGAGCAGACAGTGCCTTTCGTCCATTGGGCTATGGAATCGGTGACTTGACAAATCCACATGACTCAATTTATTGACTGAAACCTGACTCGGACTGACTTAACTAAAACTGAAACTTACAAAACTTGTTCAATAGAAGCGTTCCATCAAGATTCGAGGGTTTCAAATCAGGATGATAGCCACCTGCGTACCAATGCAATATGTACAATCATGTGTAATGTGTCTTCTAATGTAACCAATCAAGTACATGCCTCCTTGATTGATTCTCCTGATCAGATCTTCTGGTCAACAACAGATACTGGTAACTGGGCATCCAAAGACATAATTGACCATGATCTCCTTCATCACTGAATACTGCAATAATCACCTTCACTGCTGACTGCAACAAATCTGCCATTGGATCCTGAAAAACATGAAGATTGACCTCTTACTGGAAAAACAAGGTATCTTTTTCTCTTGATTCTAGTCTTTCTTCATTAATAATAGTATGTTCCTGGTCTTCAAAAAATTCTGAATAAATAGATGAGCAGATTTCCTCTTCAAAGAACATTTCTGAAGATGAATCTGAAAAGGAATCCTGAATGGTCTTATCTTCTGAAGTATGAATATATGGTAGGTCATCTTCATACGATATGACAGCCAGATTCTCATTACATCAATCACATTCATCAATCATGAGAAAAGCAACTTCAGATGTTTCTTGAAACCTAACCCTAACATTTCTATCATCTACCATAAATTCATCCAGAGGAACTTTTTCACTTGCTTGAGCAAAGATCTCATCTAGCTATTCATGAGCTTACTGGATTACCTCTTCATGAAGATTGTGTTCTGATGACATGAGAACATTTGGATCCAAAACTCTGTCTTCTTCATCCCAAATGATTTTAGTAGCAGAGTTCTCTTTCATGGCACTTAGTACAAGGTTTCTTGGTCATCACAATCTGAATCTACATCTGAAATGGCTGTCTTAACATTATCACATTCTGAATTTGAAACTTGACTTCTCTGCATGCTGTCTTCTTTTATGGATAGATCTGAAACAACACTTTCTCTTTCATCACTTTCAGCCTTATGGAAATCTTCAACCTGCTGATCTATAAAGCTGCTTACAAGACTATCATCATTTTCACCAGAGGAAGAAGTTTTACCGTCACCTTCTTGACCATGTGCACACTGTAGATTTGCGTTAACTTGAGCTGTAACCTGACTGTTCAAGAGTTGATCTATCTCATTTTCATACAAAGGAGATGGGTAAAAGCATGCTAATGTGTCTCATTATATGGCAAAAGCAAAAAAGTAGTTAAATGAAAAAAGATAAAAAACAAAATATATATATATATATATATCAATTAAATGAATTGAGTTTCATACTTGTTAATAATAAAAAATAAATGCTAAATTTAAAACAAATCTAACTTACAATAAATTTTAGTAAAAGCTATAGTGGACCTATTTAATGGGTTTAGAAAATATAAATAATATTATAAAAAGTAAATACTAAATTTGCAAATTAGTCAACTGATAGTAAATATTGGTAAAAACTATCGTTAATCATTCACAAAATATAAATAACTTTATGTAAAGTTAAATGAAATGCTAAAACTCTTTAAAAATATATATATAAAAATAGAATTAGAATTTCTAAACAAATAATTTTATATATTATATTTTGAATAATATAAAATATGTTATTATAATCATAATTAAAAATTTTATTATAAAAAGTTTAAAACATATTTTAAAAATTTTCAAAAATTAATTTTAACATTTTGTTATATGTTATTTTCAAATTTCTATTAAAAAAAATTGATTTTATAAACTTGAAAGGGTAGTTTCTTGGGTCGCGGTTTTATATATACGAAAAGATGATCATTTTTACTAGTATTTTAATAATAATTAAAAAATATGCTTGCTTTTTATTTTTAAATTTGTTTAGCAATCTTTAGAATGTTTACAACACATCTCTTAAAGAAATTGAAATTGAAAAACATAAATCAATAGAGAAATGGGGGGTCACAGTTTTGTCACTACTTAAAAATTTATGTAAAATAATAATGATATCTTTTAAAGAAAATTAATAAATTAGATAAAAAATATATATTAAATTTTAGAAAAAATATGACATGAAATTGAATTTAAATTGACATGTTTTGTCTTCTTTTACCACCACCTAATTTTTGATGATTTTGTAAATTTAAGAATAAACTTTCCAACTCCATATATTTTTATAAAACTTCTTTGCCACAAAAAGGGAAAAAGTGATACACATTAACATGCTTTTACCCAGATAATACTTTTCGTTTTCTCTTGCTCAAACAATGATTGTCTTCATTAATTTCAAGTGAAGGAGTATACAAATTTTCCTCATATAGCTGATCCATTTCATGTAATTCCTGTTGATTGTCAAGATGCAAAATTCCTTCATCTTCCACCGTACTAAGATCTTGATCCTGCTGCAAATTTTAATGATCGTCTTTATGCTGCTGAAATGAATTTTCATACAATGCTTCCATGATTTCTCCGTCCACCAACTCATTATCTCCATAGAAATTCTCAATATTTTCTATAAAACTATAAACATGGCTACAACAGTCCTGAACTAAAGCCAAGGATGGATATGATTCTTTATACCTTTCAAAGAATATTGCATGAAAATCCTTTAAACAATAAATAGAAGCAGGTGGCAAACTTTCATACCAAGATCGGGCTTCGTCTTCTAGAGTAGCCATAAACATTTTCATCAAAGAGTCTTCAGGAAAATTGATCTTTAGTTTATGCACATGAATGTGAAATTTCGCCAGATGAAGAACAACGTCATTACCTTCCACATTTCTGAACATAGGCAAATTCTGAAGCCAATCCACCTTGGGCATTTTATTCAGAAAACCTGGGATGTGATCTCGGCTCATGGGAGTGTATCTTATTGCAACCCGCTTCATTTTGAAAATCTCAAAGCTACTGATCTCTCTGCAGTGGAGTCACCATGAAGGACTGATTGTTGGATTCTTTAGTGAATGGAGTCGCCAGGTGAGTGATTTCAACCTTCTTATGTTTGATCGTTGTCCACCATCAACCATCAGATCTAAACTTGATAGATGCACTGGGGCAAGACAATCTTCAAGCAAACCATTTTCTTCCCCAGTATGGTCGCCACTATGTTAGAGCTCAAATCTGCCTTAGGCTGAAGGAAAGCAGGATTCAAGGTAACATCAAACCAAGCTCAGCCTCGTAGCTAGCCCTATGAGGACAGGAGAGGGCTCTCTCTGGGTCTATCTTGGTAAAAGACATTCAATAGAGCCTAAGATGACCCAAATGAAAAACTGAAAATGATTTTAGGCTAGTAAATAGATATGGAAAAAGGCGATTTTTGAATAACTGAATTTTCTGGGCTATGTGGAACCAAAGGACCGCATGAGCAGGGAAAATAAATCAATGATACAAAATATTTCGTGAGGCAAGATAGGCAGAAAGTTTAGCAATCAAATTTGAAATATTATGGAGTGGAAAGACTGTTAAGAGGCTGAAAAGGGCATGTGTAATGAATCCTTTTCAGACAGAAGAAAAACACACAGAACCTAAACGCTTTCACAAGGCAGAGCAAATAACTGGATTCTACCTCTCATACTTAAAAGCATTCAATCAGAAGTGATTATGAAGGAAACGGTAAACATAACAAGGTACATATGAAACAGAGAAGAAACACATTTGCTAAACCCATACCACAGGGATCTCCTGAATCAGAGCTGCATCATTTTATTAATCTCCTGGCCAAAACTGTACAATGAAAGTGCTGGGTTTTTTCCTCCACACTGCTCCCAGAAACTCCAACCCTTTACAAATGATTTTCAATACAATAAATAAGCTCAGAAGTGGGAAAGAAAATCAATGAAGATAGGGAGTCGTTTAATCATCATTAATGAACTGAAGCTAAAGAGCCACCCGTTTGCCAGCATTACATTTTCCACCCAAATGACCGATGGAGAGGTCTCGGGACTCAAAACTTGCCCAAATTTCTTAGCCATGCACCATCAGTCATGATTTTTCATGCCAAATCCAATGATGTAAAATTTTTTCAATTTTGAGCTCCCTAGCAAGAGCACGCGCCACGTGCGCAACTCATAGGGAAGTGGCGTGGCGCATTGGGCTTGAGGCGCAGCGCATAGAGCTTGTGCATAGCGCTTTTTTGCGGGAGACTTTTGGAGGCCTTCCTGGTGTCCAAATTGGGCGTAGGATAGCTCGTTGGAAAGGTATTTGAGTCTACCTTCCAACCCAATTAGAATATTTCTATTTGGAGTTCATTTTACATATCAAAAACCAAATCTCTCAAGACTAGTCAAAATGTGCCAAATGAGGCTACCTCAAGCCAGAGTGCTGTTGCAGTCAACTTTTGAAGGTGTTCCTCAACTCAAAATTGTGCTCATGATAGCTCATTAGAAATATCTTTGTCTCTAGTAATCATTTGACTCATCAAGAAAGTCATTTGGCTAACCAAGCTAGGAGAAAACTTGATTTTCCCAAGGTCACTTTAGAGGTGCATCAATTCTCCCGAGGCAATTGTATTTTTGACATTTCTCTAAAACCATGACACTTGTGTAAAAGGTGAAGGATTTTTTTCTTCCTTGGCCTATTTTGGACAAAAACCTCTCCCAGGTTCCCAAAATTCATATTTTCTTGCTCAGAAACATCATTTGGGTGAATTATTGAACCTTCCTCTGGCCTACAAGTATTATTGAAACACTTTGAGAACAACAATTTGAAAACCTTAGACCTAATGACCAAGTTGACTCTTTGTTTATCAAGCGATAAAAACAAGACTGTAAATGATTTCAATATTGTCTTAATGAACTTTAATAAACAAAGTTGAGCTAGCAGGACATGGCACAAGGGATAAACGAGTGACCAAGTCCTTCCGTCAGAATATGGCATGCTCCTAAATGGAATGCAGGTGATCAAGCAGAATGGGACACCTAAAAATGAGATGCAAAAAGAGTTTTGATCTCTGAGGAGGACTGACAAGACTGACTCTAACACTATCTATATATTTCATTAGTCAAAAAAATATGAGAAGATTACAATTCTTTTCTCAAGCCTGAGCAACCTATGCATTATCTCTATCTATCTCATTGATTCCTAGACAAGCCTTGGCCAATACTTGACCAATTTTTTTCTTTCCTGAGTCCCTATTTCCTTTTGTTGTTTCCTTGGGAATTAACCCCTATAAATTATGGAAATTCCTCATCCATAACTGTGTAATCCATCATAGGCCTCCCTCTGAGTGCATGCACCACTTGTACAATTTGGATGATTATACAACTAACATTACACTGCCCTTGAACTCCAATCTCAACTAGGTAATTCATAGATCACACATGCATGAGTTATTTATGCTTGAATTGTCAATTAACTAGTTGAACACTGAAGTTTCACCCCATTACTAGACCTTCTACTAGTTCCTCCAACAGTTGGAACTAGTTTAACTCAGTTAAACTAAATTAATTAATTACAACTTAAGATAAACTCAACCAGGGCTCCTATCGAAAGAGGCAACTTCAAACCACTTGTAGTTCACAAGCTAGCCATGCTAAACTAGAGAGAGATTTCTCTAAGGATTTCTCAGTCAATGACTAGAAGAGAAATGGATTTTAGGCCAGATATAATAGTTTTAGTTGAGTTTTTGAAAATTTATGGTTTTTAGGTTGCTAGACCAGGGATGAGAAAGAGAAATTAGGTTAAGGTCTCAAGGGTTTACACTAGCAGGAATAAAGAGGAGCAACATAAAAATGCCTTGTGATGGATTTAATATTGTGGTCAATGTAGTGTAGGGTCTGAAAACTTAATAAATCGTAATGACCATGTATTACCATGAATTCATTAATCTAGAAGAATAAATACACAAACATGATTTTCCACATAAACATAGCTTTGAATCTAAAGAATTATGCCTATATAACTATAAGGAAAATCACTGAGGAAAGAAAAACATGTTAAGATATATGAAAACATTCATGAGAAACTGATATAGAAGCAAAACAACACTTCAAACTCACTGAACAAGTATTCCTGAAAAATAGTTGCAACTGCTCCTTGATTAATTGTATGAAAGCATAAGATACAAGTCCTCTCCTCTAAAGTCAAACCCTTCCCTCTAAATAAGAAATGATACATATAGACACAGTCAAACATCTTCCCCACCTTCAGGGGTTGAATCCCTAAGTGGTGGAACTGTTTCCAAGAATCTCTCAACCAACAAGTGAGAGTGAGAAGGTCAAAAACAAACTCTTCTCTTAGACTTTGATTTGTTTTTTGCTTCTTTTATGAGGCCTAATTAACCATAAAACAACCTATCATGCATATGTATTCATGATTACATCATCTAGACTTCAAACTACTGAAGTTACATCATGAGTTTAACTTTGACCAAGTCAAACTAAAAACTTGAGAAATTACACAGTTGGAATTTTTAAATAAAAACTCAAAAAATTACAGAAGCACAGCACCAACTTTGAGGCCACTTTTAGGTGTCTTTATGAAGTTAAATGTGAAATATCAAAGCACGGTCAACTAGCCTTTCCTATCTAGTTTCCATAACATACTAAATTTTTGAAAGTTACCCATGGAAAGGCCTTCAAAAGTTGATTCTCCCAAGGTGTCTCCAAAAGCACAACGCCTATCAAAAAGAGGGGCAAAATGTTGATTCTTGACCCTTTTCTTCTCTTTTTTCTCAAAATTTAAGCCATGTCTAAGAAATATAATGAAATTTGTTTTTATAGGAGGCTACCAGCTTTCTAAAAATGTAAGCCACTTGTCATTTGGAGCCCTTAGGAAAAAGCTAGTCCAATTTCTGAGTTTTGCACCAAATTTCACAAGAAAACCAAAAATGCTCAAAAAAATCCTAAAATTGGTAATGAAGTGAAAACTAAGGTGTGTTATGCTCTCATGGATTCTTCGGCAAGAATCTCCAATTTATCCCTCTCGTTTGCTTCTTTTATGGTTTCCTTTAGCTTGTTTTTCATTTGCTTGAGCTTGATGTTGCAAATCATGTTTCTGGTCTGATAGTGGTGGGCCATGTGCCTCAATAGTTGGTTGTCCCTATTGGCCTTGTCAAGAAGCTTCTCTAGGTGGCCATTGACCTTACCTAGCCAATACTCTTTGTCTTCATTAATTTCCAAAGCAATTTTGTCTTCAATGTCCAAGTCTTCATCCAGTAGGTTTTGTTCCTTTTCTTTCTTCAATGCCCTTTTGAGACCCTTGGTCCTTGGTTTCTTATTTCCAAATTGATTTTCCTATTCATCATGTTCATCATGTTCGATCATTGCTTTACCTTTGTCTTCTTGATGCAACATCTTATATTGCTCTTTCTCCATGATTAGTTGTTTGGCCTTGAGCTAATTGTTTTCTTGCTTAAGGAAGGAAATGATGAATTTGACCCTTTACAATTTTTCCATGAGCTCTATGATTTGGGAATCCTTCTCCTTGATAATTTCTTGCAAGTTTGAAGTTTCATATGCTGCATCCAATTCAACTAGTTCAAAATCATGCTCAATTAGCTCCTCATCCTATACATGTGATCCATGTTGTGCTGATGTAGAAGGCTTAGCCCTTTCCTCAACTTGAGAAGTAAATGCAAGCCTTTTTCCTTTCTGATATATTTTAGTCACCTCAGGTCTAGGTGCCTTGGGAACCTCCTCAGATTTGCTTGATGACCCTACCCCAATATGTTATGTTGATGTGTCTTGATGATGACCTAATGAAGTATTTTCATGCCACTGCAAAGTTGTTTCTATGAAGGAATCCCATGCCATGTTCTTTTCTGCCAACTGATGGAGGACAACAACTTTTATCAAACTATGATGGAAAATAATAGGGTATTTTTCTTTGCTTTTTATTTGTACCTTTTCAGAAATTTTGATAAGACTTCTGCATAAGTAGTTACTCAAGTTGATAGGTTTCATAGCTGTGAAACGAATTAGCAACCTAATGTGGTATCGATACAATATGGAAAATCTCCCATCACAGGTGAAAAACTTCATTATAACCTTCATCAGTGGTGCATGTGTTTCCAACAGGTATCTGAATGGAATGATATGTGAATGAGACTCTTTGTAGGGTGATTTTAAGAAAGGTTTGTACTGCTCAAGATCTAGGCTCATGCATTTGAACCAATACTCTCCATGATTAGGTATCCATGTGGCAAGAGAGGTAGCAGGTACCGAGAATGTAAATTCAATCCCCGCAATAGTGGCTTTTTCTTCCTTCAAGTTGATGGCAATCCAATCAGTGAGCTACTCATGAAAACAAACTTCATGCACTCTTTGACAAAACCCTAGGCAGCTGACATCTTCATATCATTGTTTGATGAATGGTGAAGATTTAATTTCATTGCACTTCACGGGCTCATACCTCAAGATCCTCCCTCCTTTATGATTTTTTCTCTTTTCTGATGGTGAAGAATCTCCCTCCATTTTGAAAACCCTAGATGACAGGAAATTGGAAAAAATAGTGAGGAATGAGTGAAATAGTGGAATGAGAGAGTTAGGGAAGGTAAATGGTGATAGGAAAATTTTGGGAGATGAGAAGGGGTTTTAGAAGTCTTTTGAAAGTTGAATGGAGTGAAATGAGTAAGAGAATTTAAAAATAGTCCTACTAGGAAAATTGCTCAAATTGATAGGTAGGAGCTAGGGTTTGTGGAAAGGTGAGGTAAATTGAAAGTAAATGAGTTGCTTGGTGGATGATATGGTGATTTATATACAAACAAAGGTGTGAGATGGCAATTTTTAAAGTTTTAAATGTTCTAGCTGACAAAACTCACCATTTTCATTTGCTTTGAAGCATGAAATTCATATAAACCCTAGATGATTTAAACTCACCATTTGCATTTTCTTTGCCAAAAGAAAAGAGGGAGTAATATGATGGTACTTACTTGTTGAATAGCTTAGAAGAACAAAAAATTGGAATGCAAGCTTAGATTTGGAGTTTGGGTGATTTTTGGCAAGTTTTGGGCCACTTTGTTCTATGGGCAGCACAGTTCACTGATGCGCAGCATGACTCCCAGAAATGCAATGTGGGTCACAGATGCGCAGCACCAAAGGATTTTTGCCAAATTTAGCTAGAAAACCTATGTTTTTTCACTAAAGGAGGAGATATCTCGATAAAAAAAGGAGGTAAGGATGCAAATGAAATATGTTTGGGACTTTTGGGCTTTTATAGGCATAGTATGATCCCCTTTTGAGTAAAAATGGGCCCCACATACCTTTTTCAAAACATGACTTTTACTCTTTTTGAACTTAACCACCTTGGAGATTTGAAATATGAACTTCTTTTACTTTTTTGAATAGTGAAACTTCTTTCTTTTGGAACCTTGAGACTGTAGCCATGAAGCACTTATGAAATCAAATAAAAAATTACTAAAAAGAGTTGCTTATCAAAACTCATCCCATGCAAAATTTTATGCATGAAATGAAAATGGACCTTGAAACCCTGATGACCTCATGAAAAAATTAGACTGAGTGAAGTTCTATGTAACAGTCCAAAAAATAAATATCTAATTTAACATTAATTTAAATGAGAGTGCCAATTACCTAGCCCAATAACCATGATTTTAATTAACTAAATGCAAATTGAATGAATAGTGCTTACCTGTTTACCTGTGGTCGAAGTAGGCTTACCGCAACAAGGTTTTGGGGACGACTCTCCACCCAACCGTAGGCTCAATTGTGCAACGTCTTGCTACAACTGGCCACCCCCGAGCCCTCAATCAATGTTCTACTGCCAGTGACTCCTAGGTCTTAGTATACCATTCTCCCAAGAGAATTAAAGACAAAATCTCGGAAAGATGGAATGTCGGCCTCCTCTCATCTTCCTCACCATCTATTAAATAGAACAAAACATTGGAAGGGGAACCACATGCACACACTCCATGTGTCTACATGCAACTTTCTTTTGATTTTTAGCTTTCTTGTTTTATTTCTTTACTTTTCTTTTGATTTTTAGCTTTCTTGTTTTGTTTTCTTCTTTTTAATATTTTTCTTGTTTTATTTCTATTTATTCTTATTTAGAGCTTTAGTATAGTTATTACTATTTTTATCTTTATTATTTTTATTTTTTTTCTTGTATTTTAAATATCATTTATTATTTAACATTTATGATTTATTATTATTATTATTTATTATTAAGTGATTTATTATTTATTATTTATATTATTATTATTTATTTTGTATTATTTATTTATTTATTATTTATTATTATTTATTATTTATTATTTTTATTATTTATTATTTATTGTTAAGGGAAGGGATATTACATACTCTCCCACTTTAAGGAACTTCGTCTCGAAGTTATGTTGAATTATTTATTACTTATTATTTTTATTATTTATTATTTATTATTTATTAACTTCATGTTGCCAACACCCTCTACTGAACTAGTATAACCAACAGGCATCGAAAGTCCCCAACACCCCGGGAAATATCAAGGAATCTCTGTCCTTTTTCCCACTTTCGGCACCGGGCTAAGCCTGACCCGGTCTGTATCCTAGTCCAAGGCTGGCCCCAAGGCTCGCGCCTGACTCAGACCTCATCTGCCCCAAGACAGGCATCCGATCTGGTACTCAATGACCCCGGGTATCTGGTAAGGTTGGCCCACTCCCTCCACAACTACTAAGGCGCACAGCCCCAGGCATCGAAGTCCTTTACATCCCTTTCAGACTTCGGCATCCCAATCCAATAACGAGCACCAAGCCTAGAACATCAGGCACTTGGCCTCCTAAAGATGGTCCCATAGCTCTTCTAGAGCTATTCATCAAGAGCTATACACAAGACAAAGGAACCACTGGCATATGTAGTGTTGATTGAGTTTGTCCCCATCCCATATGGTGTTACTTATTCTCCCTCGTGCATATGGGCTCGCACGAGATCATCAAATAAACCGGCCCTCTCGGCCCATTTGTGGAGTCCTGTCAATCATCACACCTCAACATGCAACCAATGCATTAGCTATACCATCAAAAATAATCCACATGTCAAGTCTTGTATGTCATCATGAGAACATTCATCCTGTTAATCACAACATTATGAATAATGACAGACTACATGCTCATGCATGTCATAAATTTGTATGCATATCACATGCTTCACCTCATGAAATATCATCATAAGTTATAACATCAGCATAAAGACATATCATGGCTTTACATAAATGTTAATAAACTCATATTATAGCATCATAACTTCCTATGTCACGTTATGCAAATCATATCCATCATGAGTATTCAACATTAATTACCTATCATCACGTAGTAAATGAATATGTCAATATACCTCGACATAACATCATAATGCTTATGCATATCATCACCATCATAAGGATACATCATCACTACTATAACAATTATATAAATATGAACCACATGTGCATGATCACCCTCATACCATCATATCATGAAACATCATCAATATGAGATCATCTTAATACTTATCAAATATAGAATAATACTCTATAAGCATTCTTATCATGGCTCATAAAAAAAAATCAATTTCATTTACTTTACAAACATTCAACTATGAACTAAGATTATTCAACATCCATCTAGGATCTATGTTATCTCATCAGTGTTATTAGTGTTATGTTTTCATCAAGATACCAACTACTTTTCCAATAATCATTTCCACATTTTTTTTCAACTAGGAAGTTTACCATTTACACCATAGGTATAATAATCTAAGTACATCGTTAAATTTCACATTAGCCTCATCATCTTGAGTCTTAATCTCTCATCATATATTCTTCCTTCCCCAAGGAATTCTGGTGAAATTCATTGTTAAGATATTACTAGTTACACAATCTTTTTTTAAAATCATCTATCTCAAAATTAAAATCCCTTGGTTTTACATCCATTTACCCTTTAGCTTACCGATTCTAATACCGCTATAGGCAATTGCATATAAACACTACGTCATCATGATTTAATTTTATATCATGCTTAATTTACTTGCATGACGGTTTGTTGATCCATGTTGACTTGTACATACATCACTTAACAATTATGATATTCATCTACAAAATATTTTCTTATCTCGTCAAGTTCCTATCTCAATACCACTTGATTGCTTTATGGTAAATTCACCCTTTTTCAAGTTGGACAAGAGGATTTTGCTCATTAAATAGTATCTTTTTAGATTTTGAAACAGTTCGAAACATTACTACCATCATTGTCCATGAAAAATTTAAAAGTGTGGTGTTTTGTTGAAACACCCTCTTTTAACGCTATGGGAACAAAAGTTGATAAGTTTCTTTATGTGAAGTCTTACTTATGAAACAATGAGTGCAAATCAGTCAAGTACAACCTCTATTAATTGACTCTCACTTCTTTTGTCAATATGTACACAATCCTTCTCAAGGTATCCTTATAAAATTTCTAGCAACATTCCTTCCTATACTTTAACTATTATATATAAATATAATTATTATTATTATTATTACTACTACAATTTAAACCTTTGAACATCTTCCTTGTTTATCATCACTGGTCATTATGAAAATTCTCAACTTCATATCTTCATACTTTTAAACTATGTAGATCATCACTATGACCATTACCAATCATATTTCTAATACCCTTAAAAGAACTTTCTTCAACATCATAATAGTTAATTAAACTAAACTGACATCATAATGTACAATTTAGATGTATCATAAAGTTTAAACCATAAAACATAATTTAGATGCTCCATAAAAAAATATCTGTCTTAACTAATTAAGCACTCCTAATTAGTTCACTACATCTTAATCATCAACGATGTGTTGTCCTCGTTAGAAGATCATATTTAGAGAGTTGTGTGCTTGCAATAATAGACCAGAGAAATGCCAAGCAAACTATTATTGTGAATTGTAACAGATGTCACTATTTCAAATGGTGATGATATTACAAATGTCAACATCAATTATCCAAATACTTCTAATCTAGGAGATGTCAAATACATTTCTGCATTTATTGACAACTTATCTAGAGAAATATAAGAAAAATTGGAACTATTGGAAACATTCAAATTCTTTCATAAGTTAGCTAAAAATCTAGATTTTGGAGAAAATATGTTAGTGTCAAGAACCTTAGCAAGATGATGGTAGAGACCTGATGATGAGAAATACACACGATGTAATATGTAAAAGCCACACAATGTAATATGTAAGATTGTTCATTAAATCCTCCATATTGACTGTCCAAAGGATAAAATAGTAGTAACCACATCAATTAGTTTAGGTCACTACTAAATGGAAGGACTGGAGTCAAAAGTTAGGAGTTAGTTAATGTGACCACCCTACCCTTCCAGCAAGTTGAATAAAGTCTTATGATAGTTTTATGGTTAGATTAAATAACCAAGTTCAGAAATTAGCACTTGCCCAAGCTATAACTGTGTAATTAGATGTTCAAGAAATGAGGAGAAATAGCCTTGTTTTGTAGAAAGAAAAAAAAAAAATTGTTCTTAAAAATTCAAACTAGTAGGGGTCAAAAGCAGAGAAAGGGGTCAAAAAGTACTTATGAGTCTACTTTGACAAAGAAGAATGTCAAACAGATCAACTTTTCTACAAATCAAGAAGATATTTTCTTTATGTTAGAGGTATCTTCCCTAAGGGAGGAAGACAAGCTTCTTGTATTCTGGTACTAAACAACACATGACATCCCATAGAGATATGTTCACAAGACATGAACTATGATCCCAATCCAAGTGTGTTTACAAGGGATATGATAACAGTAGTGATGTTGCAATTCAATGGTTCATAATCATGTATTGCCGAGATTGAATATGTAAGATAATCACAATTTGCATGCACCAAAGTTGAGGAAGAAATGCCTTCAATGAGTTAGATAGTAAAAATCAGGTATGAACACTGAATGCTAGGGGATTTTCTGCAAACAATGCACGGCAACAGGAAGTAGTACATGGGGTGAGAGAAGGAAACCTGTAGAATACCTTGTTTATGGCACATATTTGAAGGATGGAAGTTAGCTGACTGTTGGTACACTAACTATGTATTTTTCTGACCTCCAGACAACAAATTTTATGGAGTAATCACAACAAAGATTAAGGTACGGTCTCCTGTGGCAGAACTCAGTAATTTATGTGACTGTTGCAGAAGTAAATCCAAGTAGAGGTCTGACAAAGGCAAGGAATACAAGGACAGTTGCACAAATTCCTAGAAGGCTGAGCTCTAACTTCAAGGGAGATAAGTACTCAGAAGTTTTACACAGTGATTTGGTCTAATGACCCTGGGAAAACCCATAAGGGGAAAAGCAGTGAAAGAAGGATTTAAATGTAACAGTCCAAAAAATAAATATCTAATTTAACATTAATTTAAATGAGAGTGCCACTTACCTAGCCCAATAACCATGATTTTAATTAACTAAATACAAATTGAATGAATAGTGCTTACCTGTTTACCTGTGGTCAAAGTAGGCTTACCGCAACAAGGTTTTGGGGACGACTCTCCACCCAACCGTAGGCTCAATTATGCAACATCTTGCTACAACTGGCCACCCCCGAGCCCCCAATCAATGTTCTACTACCAGTGACTCCTAGGTCTTAGTATACCATTCTGCCAAGAGAATGAAAGACAGAATCTCGGAAAGATGGAATGCCGGCCTCCTCTCATCTTCCTCACCATCTATTAAATAGAACAAAACATTGGAAGGGGAACCACATGCACACACTCCATGTGTCTACATGCAACTTTCTTTTGATTTTTAGCTTTCTTGTTTTATTTCTTTACTTTTCTTTTGATTTTTAGCTTTCTTGTTTTGTTTTCTTCTTTTTAATAGTTTTCTTGTTTTATTTCTATTTATTCTTATTTAGAGCTTTAGTATAGTTATTACTATTTTTATCTTTATTATTTTTATTTATTTTCTTGTATTTTAAATATCATTTATTATTTAACATTTATGATTTATTATTTTTATTATTTATTATCAAGTGATTTATTATTTATTATATTATTATTTATTTTGTATTATTTATTTATTTATTATTTTTATTATTTATTATTTATTGTTAAGGGAAGGGACATTACATTCTAATGGTGATGAATGATAATATGATGACATTCTCTTTATGATTATACACTCATTTGAGTGATGTAAATGATCAGCATGTGAGATTTTTTATAAAATAGAGATAAACCTAGACAAACTAACCAGTGACCAAATTTTATTCTCAAAACCTAGTGACATGATAAAATTTGACCTTGAGACCCCTAAAAAACATGGTAAAAGCATATTTGATCACTGGTGACAGGCAGAAATGACTGACACTAACAAGATCAACTCTAAATGACTCAAGTTATACCCTCAACTAGAATTAACTTAGTGAACTAAGTGAAATTAACTTAGTTAACTCTTACAAGTTGTCTTGTCATGTGGAATTAAAATTTTTCTCCTAATTTAATTCAAGGGAACATTAAACCAAGATTTTCTTGTTGCCATTTTAAAAAATCCCTCTCAACAAGAAATGGATTTTCAGATACCCCAATCTTGTCTCTTTGAAACTTGAATTTTCCTCTTGACAGTGCCTTTTTCAAGATGTTTGCATCATGTTCCTCTATAGGAATGTACTCCAGCAACATGATTCTCCTATGCACACAATCTCATAGACGGTGATACTGGATGTCGATATTCTTGGACCGATCATGAAAAACTGGATTCTCGGAGTGTTTGATTCAACTCTAATGGTCACAATAAATCACTATAGGATCCATCTACTGACCAAATAACCCAACAAGGATGTTCCTCATCCAGATATCCTCACAATTTTCTTAACTAGAATCCATGTACTATTCTTTTGTTGAACTGAGTGCAACTGATCTATGCTTCCTGTTGTACCAGGAAACTTTTGTTGACCATATGTTGAAGATTCCCCCTGATGTGTTCTTCCTATATGATGAACTCCCTGCCCAATTTGCATATGTGAATCCTTGTAGCTTCACTCCCTCTTTCTATATGTATTAAAGACAAAACTGAGTGGTTCCTTTGAGTTATCTCAACACATCTTTAGTTTCCTTCCAATAGAGTTTGGTTGGCTTAACCATTGCTTGACTAAGTTTTTTAAATTCAAAACACATGTTCGGTTGTGTGTTCACGAAGTACATAAGTGAACCCACAAGCTTCCTGTAAATGGTAGCATCTACCACTTCACCTGAAGTAGCATCTTCCTTCCTCTAATTCCCTGCTAGAGGAGTCTTCATGGGTTTGCTTCTCTCCATGTGGAACTTCCTCAGTATCGCATTGGCATACTTGCCCTGAGAGAGAAACAACTCCTCATCTCCTTGATATAATTCCATACCAAGGAAATAACTCATTAGCCCAAGGTCCTTCATCTAAAATTCTCCTATAAGATCGTATTTGCAAGATTTGACCAACTTCTCATTACCTATTAGAATTAAATCATAGAAATATACTACTATAATTAATAATTTACCTTCAACCATAATATGGTAAAGGTTTTCATTTGCTTCAATTTTGGTGAATCCCAACCTATTGAAATAGTTGTTGATCCTAGTGTACCAAGCATGGGGTGCTTGTTTCAATCCATACAATGCTCGCTTGTGTCTTCACACATTCGACTCTTTATCGAAGGTATCAAATCCTTTTGTCTGCTCTATGCACACCTCTTCCTCAATCACTTTGTTGAGGAAGGTTGTATTCACATCCATTTGATGTATCTTCGATCACATTTGAGTTGAAAGTGATTGAATAGATCTGATTGAAGAGTACCTTTCTATTGGAGCAAAGGTCTCCTCGTAATCAATTCCCTCCAACTAAAAGAACCCCATGGCCAAAAATATGTCCTTATGTTTCTTGACACTCCCATCTATTTCTTTCTTTACCTTTTATTTCCACCGAGAACCTACCACTAACTTGTCCTTTGGCCTTAGGAAAATTGCCCAAGAATTGTTCTTGATAATGGAATCATATTCCTCTGCCATGGAATCAACCCATACTAGTCATTTCACTGCTTCCTTGAATGAGGATGGTTCAGTCTCTACACTCTCGCTCATTAGAACCAGTAGTCGGTGTCCCAATTTCGTGACCTCCTTTTTCTTCATTGTGGTTTTGGGTTTCCCACATTCTCTCTAGCATCATGCATCAATCTGTCAACATATTTGGTGCACTTCCTTCCATCTCTCCATGTCTCTGAATCAATGGGTGCTTCCACTCTCTTCTCCTCTGCTTGTGGCTGATCCACATCATCCTGAGGTTCTTCCTTTGGAGCTAAAAACTCCTCAACTACATGCAACTGAAGCTCCCTCTCAAGGGAACTTATCATGGCCTTCTCTTCCTCAAACTTCACATCTCTACGAATAACTTTCATCTCGTGAGTTGGCAAGTACACCTAATAGTTATGAGGTGTATTAGTGTACCCCACAAATATGCCAAACTCTATTGTTGGTTCTAGCTTTTTCCTTTCATCCATGGAAACATGATAGTAAATTGATGCACCAAATATCCTAAAGTGTGTCACATCTGGTTTCTTACTTAAAAAATATTTTTCTAGTGTACTCATCCTGAGAATCCGATGAGGACTCCTATTCTGCACATATACCGTTGGGTTGCATGATTTATCCCAAAAGTTCAATGGTAAGCCCTGATCATGCAACATCGCTCATGCAACTCCCACAATACTTGTGTTATTCCTTTCAACAACCCCATTTTTTTGTGGTTTATGGGGTGTTATTATCTGCCATCGAATACCTTCTCATGCACTGAATTTCTTGAACTCAATCGACACATATTCTCTACCATTATCTTTCCTGAGAGCCTTCACTTTCCTGCATTTGTCTTTCTCAACAAGCGCTTTAAATTCACAAATATTTGAGAATGTCTTGTCTTTCTTCTACATGAAGAATATCCAACACTTATGTGAGAAATCTTCTACAAATATCACATAATACTTGTGCTTGGATGTGAAGGCTTTCGAGAACAATCCACACACATCTGCGTGAACCCTTTAAAGGATCACTTACGCTCAATTGTCCTTATCATGAGAGGCGGCTTTGGTGTACTTCCCCAATGTACACCCTTTTCATGTTTATCATTGCTCTAGTGCACCCTTGGGAAGTCCTGTAGAAATCTACTATGTGATATTCAAGGCTCCATGGTGCAAATGGCCCAATCTTCTATGCCATAATTCACGAATGTCTCGGCTTTGCACCTTCTCTTCTTTCGTGTTTAAAGTAGCACAATCTTCTACATCTAATTTGTAGAGATTATTTATCTAAACCCCAATCTACTTCACTTGTCCTGTAGCTATGTGATGAAGGAAAGCCTTTCCTTTACTAAATATCACATTGTAGCCACAAGCTTCCAACATAGAAACTGACACGAAATTATTCTTCAAACTTGGAACATACATAACATCTTTTAATGTGAGAGGAGAACCAATCTCCCTATAAAAAGTAACTGTACCGATATCGATTTCACTATACCTTTCATCATCTCCCATCTCGATGTGCATCTGGAGATCCTTCTCCTCCAAGTCACTGAAAAATTATTTGTTGCCCGTCATATAAGATGAGGCTCCACTATCCAGATACCACACACTACCAATCAATGACGTCACCATGCATGTAATGAGGGTGAAATCCAACTCTAATTATGAATCTAGCACTTCACCTACCACTCCTCCTAAGGTCTTCTTATCAGCCTTCTTGTGCAGACACATCATGGCATAGTGTCGCATCTCATGACAGTGAAAACATTTAATATTTGATAAGTGTTTCTTCTTTCCCACTTGACTAGAACATCCTTTGGATTGGAATTTCATTCATTTCCATTTCTTTTCCATTCTATACAAGGCATAATTCTCCTCGTCATCCTGCTTGGATGAGGTTCCAGCTCTGGTGTTTCACCTTATCTCTTCTTGCACCAAGTTGGACCACAAATTCTCCCACTCTGGTAGCTTTTACCTCCCATTTACCAAATTCTGGTAGTTGTTCTAGCTCATGGGAAGGCCTAGAAGTGCTAGGTTGACCATATCATCTTCACCAAATCTAACACCAACACTCCCAAGCTCATCCCAATATTGGGTGAACTTGGTCAAGTAATGTGGTATTGTGTAACCCTTCTCCATCTTGATTTTCCTAAGCTTTTGCTTCAATTCTAGCTTCCTATGGTCACTATTGTTTTGAAGAAAGTCTATCAAGGCATTCCACATTGCATATGGAGTCTCCCTCTCGTCAAGCTTCGATACAATATGATATTGAAATCCTTCCAGTAAGATCCTTCCTGCCTTGGCTAAATTTTTCTTCCACTCTGCCATTTTTTGTGCATCTATATCTGCTGGTTTCAAAACATTTATCTGGATGTATTCCTTCAATCCATTATCTTCCATAACTACTTCCATCTGGTCCTTCCAAGTAATTTCATTCGAGATACCCTCAAGGGCATACTTGAGCCTCATACCATAGAACGCAATTCTAGTCCTACTGCTAGCTCTGGAGAATAGATCTGCAAAACTCATTCCTCCTACAAAGAAAAACTCTTGTTCTTCTCTTCTATTGTGATTTCATCTCGATAGCATGTAGAAATTCATTATATATTCAAATTTCTAATTGTAATTTACTAAAAAAATAGACTTGAATCTACTCTACCAATTGTGGAAACAATTAACGATCGTGAAATCACGAAGCATACAAGAGATAGAATTCAATCAACACATTACACAATGATTTCCTAGGGAAAGCCATAGCTAAAAACCCCTGCTATTTGTATAATTCATTAGTCATAAAAATATGAGAAGATTACAATTCATTTCTCAAGCCCAAGCTAATCCAGATTTAAACAGGAACGCAACCAATTACAAAGATAACCATAAACACAAAGATGTAGTGGAAATAATACTTCATTTCATTAATGTAGAATACTGAGATATGCTTACAAACAGAACATGGAAATAAATAGCTAGGGAGATGGTAGCTTATCTATGAGAAGAGATGTTGTGGCTACATGCCTCTGAACTATGTTACAATGAGGCTCGAAGGCCTATTTATTGTTGAGAAATAATGGAAAACCCTAAACATCCAAAAACCTAACCCTAGAAGATGAAACGCCAAAATGTGGGCCACGTTTGGGTAAATTGGTACATCAACTTCCCGGGGTCGTAACTTTGGCATACGATCTCCGTTTGATGCGTACAACATTCGTTAGAAATATCTATCTGAGAACTACAACTTTAGGAAGAGCTGCACCCATTTTTCCCAAAAAATGTCGTTTAGGGCCTCAAAACGGCTCCAGAAGTTCAGAACCTAAAAAACTACTAAAAATAGTAAATTGTGCTGCAATTAAGGAAACTAAAAAGCTGAAAGAAACAATTGTGGGGGTCCAACTGGGATAGGTGGGTGGCCACCAACATCCACCTAGATCATTCCTCTCCCCTTAGGAAGCAATGGTCCCCATTGCTTTGAGTTCCTCCATTTGTTGAACTTGGTCCCTGGTGAGCTGTTTTGCAATCTCGGATGTGTCCAGTAATGGTGGGAAGCATGGTTGAGGGTGGTACACATTAAAAACATGGTGCAGGAAAAGGAATGGAGAAATGTTGTTCTCCAAAACATTATTTCCCACAGCCTTGGTAATGGTGTAAGGACCATGTCGATGTGGTTGGAGCTTCTGATGGGCTCTTGTAAGGCATTCTTTCTGCAGATGCAACCAAACTTTGTTTCCCACTTGAAGCTTGTGTAGTACACCTGTGGGTGAGGAGAAGTTGTTCTTGTTGTTATGCTCCTAAAAGAAAAAGTGTGATAAGGGTTTTCCAGTCTAAGTGCACCCAAATAAAGAAGAAAAAATGTCAGGCTAAAGTAGGTAGGGTAGGTAGAGGATGTTGCAGAATGATACTTGTGATGAAAAATGCTTCTGAATGTGTTGATCCTTACTTTTCTCACCAGTGCAAGGCATACATTACACTTGATGCAGTTCAAGCAAAACAAGGTTAAATAACTAACTTCCATTCACATTTTTCCCTAAAGATTTCACTAATTCCCCTTAAAGTATTAAGGTCTTTGAAAATCAAACGGGCTCACTCTGGCTTCTAGAGGGACCGGAAACTCAGCCCAATGATCTAAAAGCCTGAGTGCTCATAAATCATCCATCCACAATTCATTTCATTTCATAAAGTTTGCCTAAGTGGAAAAACCTATTTCACTTAGGAAATGCATAATATTCCTCATAAAATCCCTTCTTTTCATTTTGAGCCTAAGTTTAACTACAAAGTTAATTGTATTTACATTTAGCGCTTTCGTTTTATTTCATATTAACGGCTAACACCATTATTATATAAATCCCAAACATTTTAAAACCCTTCCCGTAATATATAAATATATTAAAAATACCCAAATAATACATATCCAGCCCCGGTCGAATACAACCATATTCATAGTTTAAACAGGAATTAATAAGTTTATTCAAAACTTGTTAAGAACCTTAATACCACACTAAAGGGATTAATTAACCATCTGAGTTAATTAATAACCATTACTCTGACCAATCATAATGCGCGCGATATGATTCAATCTGCGTTAATTACATTGGGCCCGCTGCATAACTTCCCGCCATGTCCCACATCCACCCACTGTTCGATCAAATCATTCCCATTTGATGGCCGACAGTGATATCGCGACCACCGTCCCACCACGCTTTAACTCGCGATCACCCGATGGCTTTCCGCCCATACCAAAACCACGCATCGCCCATCCCATATGCTCACTCGCCCTCTGTCTAAAACCAACCGACTCCAAAAGCGGTGCAAGAAAACTTCTTACCACCCTCTGCGTAATGACAACACGTCCCATCACGCTAATTTCATCTGCCCAATAAATGCCAAAAATTCCTGCCAAACTGAATTTTGTTAAATAAATGATAAAACGTCATTTTAACCATTATCCTCTGTAAACTGTGCTCCATGCAAACTAATGTTCAGTCGACTATCCGAGCATTCAGCCCACCACCCGACCAAAAAACTCTAGCATCATGCTCTGTATTCTGTCATTCAACCTGCAATTACACAGTTTACCTCCTTAATCCAGGTATTTATCCATTTTTCCCTGTAACCTTGCAATTTCAATTTTTCACTGAGAATTCTACTAGCGAAAGCCAAAATTCAAGTTAAAAATAGTTTGTGGCTGCCATAAAAATACCCTAAACTTGTTGTTTAGTCCATTTTTCCTCAGAAAACCCAAATTCCAGTTTGAATACACAAGAACGAAACATGGAAACTCCCATAGCCCTGAATGTTGCGCCCATGAATGCACCCCATAAAGACTTAGATTATCTACCTCTGACTGACAAATATTTTCAAATAAAGGATTTATCTGGTGACAGAAACCATCTTCAGGCCTTCTGCCAAGTCAGAGATAGCTATCTAAACAAGTCTGACATTTTTGGACTGTGGGAATCTAATCTTCCCATGCATTTCCTCCCCTCAGTCCATGTTTTCCCAAATATCATTCATCACTGTTGTGCCAACTATGACCCTGTCCATAGAGCAGTTATGTCCCCATCCCAGACTGTTCTTTTTCCCATAACTGCTAATTCCATTAATGAAATGATACAGTTCCACTCCACTCAGCCCCTTGCTCCTCTTTCCATGTCTTATCTACTTGAAAAAGAATCTAAATTTCCCACATCAGAGATAAGTCGTATTGCTCAGACATTCATGCTACCAAAGCACCAGCCTAAAGGTCCACCTCCTTATCTGCAAATATTTTTCACTGACACTGGGAAACTCATTGTTGAAATGATATCCCTGATCATGGGAATCAATTCCAGTGAATATGTTGATGATATCACCTTAGTTTTGCTATCAATATTTACTCCATGACAGCCTCCTGCTATCAGATATGACTATGCCACTTTCATTGCCAACAAAATCCATGATCAATTCATAAATTTGGGTAGGGAAGGAGTCTTCAATATATATCTTTTATATACCATCTTTTGTTGTATCATCAGCCAGACTGCTTTCCTTTCCCCATCAGGAAATTGGATTCAAAAGGAAATCGAAGGTCTGTGATTTTTTGGAGTTCCATCTTTCATAATACCAATGATTTCCCTGATACTTATAATGAGTTCATTGATTGGTTTGTACATCCAGCAACCACTTTATTGATAGGACTTTCCCCTCCTAGGATCACTCGTGATATGAAGAAGATTCTACAGCTCTCTAAACAGTACAAGATAGGTGACTAGTACCTGTATCAAAATCACACAGAAATTAGAATGTATGGGTGTGAACTTTTCCCTTTCAAGTTACCTAAATATGTGCCCATGAGATTATTTGCACTAGAATATTTTAGACAACTTATAAATGCAGACTTAGTCCATTTTTGTAGCACAAAGAAAAAGGCTCAGCTAAGAATCAAGAACTAGTTAGGCCCTTTTGTCATCAATTCTAGGGATTCCTGGCAAGAAGCTGAAAAGATATTAGAAGACCACCTTATATTGAAGAAAAGTTTTTGGTGGGTGCCATATGACCCAAATGGTTTCATATGTGAGAGAAGGACAAAAAACAGACTATCAGTTTATATACATCATAGGATCCCAGAAATTGAAAAGTTTGACAATCAGGATGAATGGGTAGAAGGGACCCTAATAGAAGAAATTAGTGAGCAGGAAAAGATGGAAATTGCTATGAAAAATCTTGAGAAAACCCTTGACCTAGACTCTTTTGGACAGGTATCATTCAAGTTGCCTCAAAAATAAAAAATTGGTACATCTTCTACCGGAACTTCTCAACAGCTTGCACAAGAAACCAGCATACCAGTTACAGGAACTTCCAAAGGAAAAGAAGTAGAGACCATAAAGCAGCCTACAATGATTGATCAACCTGGAAAGACCAAAGAACAGAGTCATGTACAAATTCCTCCAGGCCAAACTAAAGCAACATAAATTCCAGCATTGCAAACTCCTCTAAATGAGGAAAGAAACAAAAAGAGGGACAGATAAACCACCACACCTATCAGTGGACCTACAGAAAAACCTAGAGCAAAGAGACAAATACTGAATCCTCTTTCAGAAGAGTAAATCATTAAAGAAACCACAGAAAGTCTAAGAGAAGAAAGAGCAGTGATCCAGCAAACTCCCCCATTGGGAGGAACCTCACCTAGCTCACAAAGGCAAGAGCTATAGAGACAGCATAGTGTAGAAGTATCATCTACCAAGCCACAAAGAAAACAAGCCTCAGACATTAAGAAGACATTTATAGAGATAAAAGCCAAGAATGATCTAGTAAGGCTTCAAATTTATAATCAGTATCTGAAGATGGCCCCTTCAAACCAGCAAAGATTGATGTCAACTTATGATATTAAAGAAGGAAAAATATTAATGAGTTATTTTAAGCTAAAGGTGCAACAACCCCAGTCAGCAGCAAATTACATCAGAACAAATTTGGAGGTCTTAGCCAAAGATATTCATCCTATGGACCAGATTGAACTTCACAAGAAAACTGGGGAAATGGTCTATTCCACACTGGCTGACAAAGCAATGATGGCCCACAAGCTACAAAATTCCTTGGATAATACAGCTGCTCAACTTCACTTGGAAAAAACCTCTTCTCTGGCCAAGGATAACAAAATCAAATCATTAGAAGAGATCATCATTGGATTGGGACATGATCCCAAAGATGCTAAAGGCATACAGGCTCTGATTAAGAAGAAAGAAGAGGACATTGCTGCCCTGAGGAAACAACTGAAACTACCTCCTTCAAGGCATCCTCAGACAGCAAAAGTTATACAATAGAAATCAGAAGAAGATATGATGGACCTGCTCCTGAAACTTAATGAAAGATTGAATGATACAGAGCAGGCATTAGAGAAAGCACTGAAGGAAAAGCAGGGAGAGTCAACCTCCGAGCCTCCCGAGGTAATCCCCATAGCCTCAAATGCAGTCCCCTCCACACTTGGAACAACATTATCTCCAAATTTCCCAACAGTAACAGGAGAGGTAATCACGGGTACATCAATAGCAGGAGCAACATTAGGTAGCAGTGCTAATTTAAGCACATAAGAATTGATAAAGGCCATGGAAGAACTGAAATTACAAGTTACAGAATTAAAACAAGCAAAAGAACAATTGGCTAATATAGAAAAGAAGTTTGATGCCTCAAAAATAAATGTTGCAGAAAAAACTAGGGAGATTAAAGCCTTAGAAAGGAAAGTTAAAACATTAGAACAAGAGCTCACTTTTGACAAGCCCCTAGCAGATATCAAGAAAATCCTTTGGGCCAACATCATTCAATCTATAAATGATGTGTGGGCATCTATCCAGGTGAGTTATGAACAGATTAATTTAGTGAAAGTAGCACATGGAGAAATTCAAAGGACAAGAGCTTTGTTACGACAGATGCCTGAACAAGCCAACCGCCTTATACATTTTTTAAATACTAAAAATAAGGAACAACTGGAAGCACTTGGCATCCAAGACAGGACAAACACTATCCTAGAAATCAAAAGGGTGTTAACCAAGAAGACTTTAATATAGAACCTAGAGAGAAGATGTCAAGATATGTAGGTGGAAATCAATTCTTTTATGGAGAAATTCACAGTTTTGCAAAATAAAGGGCTACCAAGTCCTTTGGTCATCAATGACAGGTTAATGAAGCACAATGATTATGTAGATAAATTGAATAAGTATGTTGGTGATCAAAATTCATCAACAAGCGCATCAGGAATAAAAACACTTCCCACAAGTCGAGTTCTCCATGACAGCTTAGAGAACCTATTCTATATTGAGCATGAGGTAAAGCACTTGTTTCAACTTCAGCCTAATTTTTTCATATATACAGAAACTGATGAGACTCTGAGGAAACTTTAGAAACACAGATTGCCAGAGAAAAAATGGTGGGAAGAAATGTTGAAAATTTTGTAAATTTATCCTCAAAAAAATGTAAATTTTGGGCTATTTACTGTGGTAAGATAAATAAAGGTGAACAGAGATGAACAAAGGGCAAACAGGTCGAAGTGTATCAGAACAGGTGAAAAGTATTGGTCAATACAGAGCAGCTAACATAGGTTACTAAAGAGGACAGTAGCAAGCCAAATAAAAGGGCCTGCCTCTAGCACATTCAACGAGAAAAGGAACAACACAACATCAGTTCACCTTTCTCCTATCTTCGAGACTAAGTGTCTCTATTTTTCTGTAAAAATAATTAGTCATCACTAGAATATATCTCACTCTGTTATGAGATATTTTTGTAAAGATTTTTTGTATAAATACCCCCTCAATTGGAGTATTGAGGGTGGATTCTTAGACATTGTTGTAATATTGACTATTTTGGAATAAAGTGTTGATTGGACCAACTTTGTGGCTTGCTGGATGAAGAATTGAAGCTAAGGACTTTTCTCAGAATTCTTGAATCAAACACCAGATCAATAAGTTCATCTATACCTTGTGTTTTAAAGTTTTCCTTGTTTAAAATATCATCTATGTTTCACATCTGAATGATAAACGAAAAATAATAACTCAGAATATGCTTAATTGCACTCTGTTTTCAATCGTTATTATTCTCAATGTTTTCTTCTGAACTAGTATAAATAGCGAATTCTTAATTGCTCCTGCTTCCTAGTTTTTTCATTTTAATCATTTAGTAAAGAATTATTAATTTCTCTTTATTGATGGTTAGTCATGTTCTGCTCTTTTAAAGTATGTTAAAGGATTATTAGTTGCCCTTTAACCCTTTAAGCCCATTCCATCTTTAAGTCTCTAATTGTTCCTTGTTTGACTACCTTGCTCTGTTAAACCATCCTTCATGAAGAAACCTATTCTAGTTAAGCCATCTGATTTGACTCCATCAACCCAATGGACTAAGCTACTAAGTCTTACCCCTTTGCTATTGAATCTCACCACCCAAACTCAAACAAAAATCCTAAACTTCACAACTAGCCTAATATATTTTAAAAACCAAGCTAAATCATAAAGAGAGAGCCCTCTCTGAGTACAAATTGGCTAGAATCTGTACTTAAAAGTTGGTTTTTGGTTACCTCGGATCCCTTTCCTCTTCCCAACAACTTCTAGGAAAATCTAAGTGATAACACCTCTATTCTGTCATGACCATATCCCTTTGTTGTTGCTACTGCGTGGAGGAACCCTTCGTAGGGGTCATGGATGTGGTGACGATCTTCCCCTTACTTTGGGAGAAAACCAGACAGAAAATGAATTTCCTAGTCTGGGAGATGAGCTTGCTGCCTTTCTTGGCAGTGATCAAAGAGGTGGAGATAGGTGGGGCTACCTTCAGTATCTTGTATAATGAATTAGACAAAGAAATAATGACAGCATGAGGCATTGACTCATACACAGCATGTCACCTCCACAAGTATGGTTGGCCTAATAGTACATCAAAAACATCCAGAGGTGTAACATCACACAATACCTTATCTGTGAAGGGTTTGATGTTGTAAGGAAGGCGACACGACTAGCGAAATTAGAGATCTCATCCTTGGTGAAGCCACCCAATACTGTATGGCTACGAGTGTGGTGTAGTCAGTAGGCCCAACCGCTTCATGACCTCTACTAAAATAAGGTTCTTTTCACTACCACTATCGACAATGAATTGTAGCAGTGAACCCTTCACCCATATTTGTGAGTGGAAAAGACGCTCCCCCTCCTCTGGTCCTTCGAGCTCATTCTTTTAGATGTTGGTGATGGCAACAGTGATGCTGGGCTCCGCATCAATGATCTACTTCCCTTTTACATTCCCCTTGTCAGGTTCTGGCTCGGGGTCGGAACATGCATCTGATTCTGAAGCCTTCAACTCGGCCACCAGTGACTGCTTGGTCCGACACTCACTTGTGTTGTGAGTGGGGCTCTTGTGGAACTCACACCACTTTCTTGTGTCCTTCTTCGACTTCGTGTTGTTGTTATTTTCTTATGGCTTCAATGGGTTGTCTTGGGTCACCCTGCCTTGGCTTTGTCCTTTGGTCTTTGTATTAGCAGATCCAAAGTCTAGCTTCTTCTGTTTAAACTTCTGCTCGATTTTGACAGGGTATTGGTACGCCATGCCGAGCGAGGAGATGTTCAGGAACTCCACCTCTTCCTGAATGTACCTGTGTAGGCAGCCACAGTACTTGAGTACCAAATGCAACTCAGAGTCCTTGATACCCAATTGTGTGCGAAGGGTATGAAAAATGTTTGTTAACTCTAGCACATCTTGGTCCCTTCCCTGCCGCAGTGTGGTCCATTTGATGTATTTTTCCTCATATATTTTGACAGGGTAGTACTGCTCCTTGATAGCATCCCAGAATGAATCCCAAGTGGGTGCGGCTGAAAATAGTGAACCTGTACTTTCATTCTTCTGCTCACAGTAGGTTTCCCACTAGTCCTTGACATGGGGGACTGCTTTGAGAAGAGAAAAAACAATCTTTTCCCGACTCGAAAATTCATGAATAGAAAATAACCCTCTAACATATTTGACCATTTATCTACAGCATATACGTCTATCTGACCCTCGAATATGGGGATTTAAAAATTAACTTGTACCTTAAAGGGCGTGGCATTTCTAGAGTAGCTACTGGACGCCGATGCATTGCCTCTGGGTAGCCGCTAAAGGATCTAGGCAAATTTTTCCATCATCGCGTTCCTTTGTCGCTCGAGGGCTTCTTCAAGCAATATTTTTGATAGGATCTCCTGCCCCCTCATCTTTCTTTTCATCTGCCATGGGAGGCCATCAGGATTTGTGAGGCTAGTCTTGCAAAGGTTCAACAAGTTCACGCCCTAACTCCTTATATCCCGACCTCGTTGGGGATATACAAAGAAAAACAGAGAAAACGCAGACCTCTCTGATACCACTGATTCGGATTTAAACAGGAATGCAACAAATTACATAGATAACCATAAACACAAATATGCAGCGGAAATAATACTTCATTTCATTAATTTAAAATACTGAGATATGCTTACAAACAGAACATGGAAATAAACAGCTAGGGTGATGGTAGCTTATCTCTGAGAAGAGATGTGGCAGCTACATGCCTCTGAACTGTGTTACAATGAGGCTCGAAGGCCTATTTATTGTTGAGAAACAATGGAAAACCCTAAACATCCAAAAACCTAACCCTAGAAGATGAAATGCTAAACTGTGGGCCCCGTTTGGGTAAATTGGTACATCAGATTCCCAGTGTCGTAACTTTAGCATATGATCTACATTTGACAAACATAATATCTCGTTAGAAACATCTATCTGATAACTACAACTTTGGGAAGAGAAAAATGGTTGATGGACACATGTTGCTCCCAGTTTTCCCAAAAAATATCATTTAGGGCTTCAAAACGGCTTCAGAAGTTTAGGACCCGAAAAACTACTAAAAATAGTAAACTGTGCTACAATTAAGGAAACTGAAAAACTGAAAGAAACATTTGTGGGGGTCCAAGTAGGATAGGTGGGTGGCTACCAACATCCACCTAGATCACAAGCAACCTTTGCACTATCTCTATCTGTCTCACTGCTTCTTAGACAAGCCTTGTCCAATACTTAACCAATTTTTTGCCTTCCCAAGTCCCTATTTACTTCCATTGTTTCCTTGGGAATTAGCCCCCATTAATTAGGGAAATCCCTCACCCATAATTTTGCAATCCATCATAGGAATTCCACTGGATGCATGCACCACCTATAAAATTTGGATGATAGTACAAATGATAGTACATTTCCCTTGAACTCCAATCTCAAATGGGTAACTGGTAAATCAAAAATGCATGAGTTCTTTATGGTTGAGTTATCAGTTAATTGGTTGAACGCTAAAGTTGCACCCCACTACTAGACCTCCTACTAGTTCCTCCAACAGTTGGAACTAGTTTAACAGACTTTAACTCAGTTAAACTGAATTAATTAATTACAACTCAAGATAAACTCAACCAGGGCTCCTATAAAGTAGGATCCACTCTACATGACTCAAGTTAGACCCTCAACTTTAATTAACTAAGTCAACTAAGTGAAATTAACTTAGTTAACTCTTAAAAGTTGTCTTGTGATGTGGAATTACAGTTTTTCTCCTAATTTAATTCAAGGGAACATTAAATCAGTATTTTCTTCTTGTCATTTTCAACTCTATTGTATTTTTATAACCTTCCCTCATCTTCCCACAATGGATGTATGAAAAGTGCATTATTAACAATTTTTACTATGATGTACATTTGGTTTAAAGTGCAAGACATAAACACACAAATGCATGCAAATAGTGTACGATCATATCTCATTGAATGATTTATTTACACTTATACACAATTTGTCAAAATTAAAAACTAGTGACTTCATTTCTTGAATTGTTCTGTCAAGAACAAAGTGGAAGTGTACAAAACTAGGCTTATAAAAATGCTCGTCGAAGACTGTACAAAAGTCATTAACTAGAAATAAGCCCATGGGGTTGAAGAAAAATGCATTTGTGACAAAAAACTATTTTACATTCCTCATATTATGTGTTAGTTTCTTGCAATTGATTTGAAAAATATGACAAATTCTCAGTTTTAAACCAATTCTAAACAACTCAAAAAAATGCCCTCCATACCCTCATTCATCCTTCTTTCTGTGTGATTTCGGTTTAAAATTGTGTATTTTACTATTTTCCACCTAAATATACACATGGTTTGAATTAATGATTTAATTTCACTTGCCAACAGTGATACAACAGTTTCAATATTGAGCTCCTAAAAAATAAGAAAAAGGTGTGTATTTTTTTTTAAATTTTTCATAATTTTGGTTTGAAATATCAGTTTGAAGTGATTCAAATGGCATAGAGAAACATAGATATCATTGTTGGATTCCAAGATTCCTCAAAACAAAAAAATTGACATAACTAGTAAGAAACCAAAATGCTCTTTTGTGACGCGTGAAGAAGGGGAAGAAATGCAGCATGATATATCAAAATTACGAGACCAAGTGCAAAAAATTTCACTCTCACAAAGAGTAACCAAAAATGATTTGGAAGCGATGATGAATGTTAATATGGATGGTTTAAAAGGGAACGTGAATGATTTAGAATAAAAAATGGAATGTTTGAAGGATGGTTTAAAAGAAGAAATGGAAGGTTTGAAGGAAGGTTTGACAAAGTTGCTACAAGAAATGTTTCTTAATGGCAACAAGGTATTCCATAAAACTCATGATGAGAACAAAAGGAATATTAATATTGATTTTAGAGACTCTAAATTTGGGTTGAAGACCTACCACAATCCAAAGATCAATATGAGGAAGTTAGATGGCAAGGATATGGTAACATGGATACTACTGATGGACCAATATTTTGATCTACATGATATGAAACCCTCACAAAAAGGATGTATTACATATTTATGTTTAGAACCCAATGGTATAGATGGATTTTTTCTTGTAAATAACTTGTCACCTGGTCAATTTTTATGGAGGAAATGATAGTACATCATGAAGATACAAAGAGAAACACCTTCTTTAGCCAATTCATAAATCTCAAGCAAAAGGGTTCAATGATAGAGCACATTGAAGACTTCCAAAAATTGAATATTAGGGTAACTGATATTCCAGAGGAGCATAGGATTGATGTCATACTAGGGACTTTAAATGATAACATCCAACATGAGGTTCTCCTTTGAGAACCTAATTCATTGGAGAAGGCATTCAGGGTGGCAAGAAAAGTTGAAAGAAAAATTATGGCAACAAGTAAGTCTACCACTCATAACTATAAGCATGGAAGTGTTTTTACTCCTATTCTTCCACAACCTACAAGGTTGACACCATAAAAATTGGAGGAAAAAAGAGCAAAATGGCTTTGTTATAGTTGTGATAGAAAATACACTAAATGTCATAAGTGTGCTGAGAATAAATTATTATACATAGATTGTGAAGAGGAGGAAGAAAAGGAATAAGAAACATCAAAAGAGGGGGATATACACCAGGAACCAACCCCAAAAAAATAAGAAATGAATCTGACTATATCTTGTAATGCATTGGCATTAATTACCACTCCTCAAACTCTCAATATAGAAGGATATATCAAGAAAAAGAAGTAATGGTTCTAATTGATTCAGGTAGTACACATAATTTTATTCATTGTACCCTAGTCAAATTTCTTTCGATACTCTAGTAGTATTGGTGCACAATAAGGATGGATCATGGCATATGTTTCTATATTATAGGGAGCTTGACAAACTCACTATTAAAGATAAATTTCCCATTCTTATCATTGATGAATTGTTGGATGCATTACATGGAGAAATTTACTTCACCAAGTTGGATCTTCATCCAGGATATCATCAAATTAGAGGGAACACTGAAGATATTCTGAAAGAACAATTCCAAATCAAGAGGGTCATTATGAATTTTTGGTCATGCCTTTTGGCCTTACTAATGCACCTTCCACATTTCAAGTTTTGATGAATTCCATTTTCAAACCTTTCCTTAGAAAATTTTTGTTAGTATTTTTTGATGATATATTAATCTACAACAAGTCTTGGAAGGATCATGTTCAACATGTTGACAGGGTGCACAAACTATTGGAGGAGAGATAATCATATGCAAAAACCTCCAAACGTTTATTTGGAGTATAGGAGGTTTAATATTTGGTTCATATTGTATCTCATAAGGCTCTTAAGGTAGACCTTAACAAACTTAAAGCCATTAAGGAATGGAAATCCCCACAACCATAAAACATCTTCGAGGAATACCAAAACCTCTAACAACATTACTGAACAAAGATGCATTTTCTTGGGTATTATCGCAAGTTTGTTAAGAACTATGGGAGAATACCAACACCCCTAACAACATTACTGAACAAAGATGCATTTTCTTGGACACCATAAGGAACTAAGGCCTTTGAACATATTAAAGAGGCAATGTGCCAAGCACTAGTCTTAGCTACACCAAACGTCACAAAAGCCTTTAATGTGGAATGTGATGCCTCACAAAATGGAATTGGTGTTGTTTTAATGCAAGAAGGAAGACCCATTGCTTTTGAAAATCATCCAATTAAAGGAAAGTATTTACACAAACCTATTTATGAGAAAGCATCAACAACCTTACCTAATGGGAAGCCAATTAAAGGTAGAAAAAAATCATGATAGTCTTAAATACCTTTTGGAACAAAGATTATCTTCGGGATAGAAGCAAAAATGAGTAACAAAGATGTTGGGTTATGAATTTGAAATCATCTACAAAAAAGCGAAGAAAAATGTTGTTGCATATATACTCTGAAGAAAGGATGAGGATATGGAAGCATTGATTTGTTCCATTTATATTATCCAACCTGATTGGATAATCGAAGAAAGGGATAAATGGAAGAATGACGAAGAATCATGGACACTCATTTAAAAGGTGCAACAAGATCCCACTACATCTGATACATTTAGCTGGAAAAATTATTCAATATGGTACAAAGCGCTTATATATTTGTAAGAATTCCCAACTCAAGAAAAAGATTCTTTTGGAATCGCACACCTCCCCTTTAGGAGGGAACTCAATATATTTAAAAACTTGCCACGGGGTCAAGAAAGATTTTTTTTTGGGATGGCATTAAATCTGATATACAAAAGTTTGTGGCAAAATGTTTGGTTTTCCAAAAAAATGAAGTTGAGACAATTAAGACCCCGGGTCTGTTACAACCTTTAGCCATTCTAAGTGAGTGTTGGGAGGAGGTCCCAATGGATTTTATCACAAGTTCATCCATGTCTGAAGGAAAGAGTGTCATCATGGTCGTATTTGGTAGACTTACCAAGTATGTGCACTTTTAAGCATTATCACATCCTTTTAAATCCAGTATAGTTGCTATTGTATTTATGTAAACAATTCAAAAGTTACATGGAAACCCAAAGATTATTATAAGTGACAGATATCCCATTTTCACTGGAAATTTTTTGGATGGAATTATTTTCTTGTCTTGGTATTCAATTATCTCATAGCTCATATTATCATCATTAATATGACTATTAAACTGAGATAGTGAACAAATGTTTGGAAGGATGTCTTCATTACGTTGTATCTTATAAACAAACACAATTGGTCAAGTGGTTACCTTTAGCTTAATGGTGATATAACTCTTCCTTCCATACTGCAAAAATGACCTCATTTATGGAGCTTTATGGATATCAGCCACCATCCATCACATCATCTTTAAGAAATAATTATAAGGTTCAAGAAGTGGAAGATCACATTGAGCATCAAAAACAAGTTCTCCAACTCTTAAAGGATAACCTCACTCTAGCGGATAATCAAATGAAACAACAGGAAGATCAACATCTAATGAAAGAAGTTTTGATGTAGGTGACTAGGTATTTTTACAGCTACAACCACAAAAACAAATGTCCCTCAAGCAAGCTAATAAGGGTAATAAATTATCACCCAAGTACTATGGTCCTTAAAAGGTGTTACAAAAGATTGGTACTATGCCATACAAATTGGAGTTGCCTGGATCTTCCTAAGTACAACTAGTTTTTTGTGTTTCATGCTTAAAGAAGGTTATTGGTGAGAAGATCCCAATTTAGACAGTGTTTCTAGAACTTGAAGAAGAAGGAAAAATCATATTTGAGCTTGAAGCAGCCATGGAAAGAATAACTCAACAGCTATAGAATCGATTAATTTCAGAGTATCTCATTAAGTCTAAGAACTTACCTGCTGAAGATTCCACATGGGAGGATGAGAATTTATACAAAAGCATCCAGAACTACTCAATCCTTGAGGACAACACGTTTTTGAAGGAGAGGGGCATGTTAGGTCCCTATAATACTAGTGTATTCCCCTTGTTGTTATTTTTAGCGTAGCCCCATATTGTTATTGATGTGCCCATGTATTCCATGTTTTGTTATTTTTGTGCCCCATAGAAGCCCACTATTGTTATTTTTGTGCCCTTACATTATTATTGTTATGCAGGCTCTAATTATAACATGACCCCTTAGACTCTTATATATACCAATCAGGGCTTATAATTTGTATCATCCAAGAATTGTTCATTTATGTAATGTAAAGGAGGTTTCCCCTCGAAGAGGCTAATTTTTAAGTCGTTGATCTATATTTTCTTCTATTTTGTGAGCTGGTTGCATAATAGTTTATATATCAATTTTTTATTGATTGTGACATAGAGTAGAGGCAACATACCCTTTTTTTCCATATTTAGCATGTTTTCACTCATTGCTTTACAAGTTATTTGTTGCCTTGAATGCATAAGAACAGTAAATTTTAAGCCATTTCTCAAGCCATAGAAGCTATTAGAGCTCAATCAGACCCTCTTCATTGCACAGTTCTCGGAAATAGCACTCCAACGGTATATGGAAGTCCAAGAATGGACTCCTAGATCAAAAGATAGAGCAAATTTAAACTGCAAGTTGAAAGCCTAAAACACAAAGAGAAAAGACTTAATGAAGGAGCTCATCGCAATTGCAATCGAACCTTTCAGCGGGCAAGAACTATAGGCAAGGTGAGATTAGCAATTAGCCGATCATCGATATCGCAAATTGATAAGATCAGGTCCAGGCAGAGCGATTTATCACATATCGAAGGTCGAGGGCCCTGGGCACAACAAATATCGCAAGTCGGCCATGTCAAAGTCTCGCATCCCACAATATCGCAGTCCTGTGAGACTGGTAAATCAACAACCAGCATGGCGAAGGGATTCTAACTTAAAAATCTTGTGATCTCACCAATTTGCGATACATTCTTAAATCGTTGGGAAGGGGTCGATTCTATTTAACAAAGGAATTCACAAAAAAACCAAGGTATGGGAGGCCATTTTCTCTCTCCTCCAGAGTGCCACATGGCGGGATATGATTGGCCCTTATAAGTGACATGGCAGCTGACGTCATTAGTGACGTTGCAGTACAGGTGACAGGTGGCACACATATTCAGCATTTTCAGTGTCCTATGGGGGCATTTTGGGTTGACACATGTCACCAATACCTAGGTCACATGTGGCAGTGGTGATGTCACCCCCCGCAGATTGGCAATCGAGAGTCACACAAGTTAAAGCACTCCTACACCAAAGTCTCCCTGCCTTGCAGTTGCGATATGCTGGGGTTTTCTTCTCAGATGTGATATTTCATGTGTTCCACCCTATAGGTATTTCGCAGCTGGACAAGCCAGCTTGCACTATGAAAATAAGTGAAAGGGTCTCCCTCACTCGTGTTGTGATCACAATGTCATGGGTGGACCTAATCCCGCTGATCGGTGATCGCAATGTCAAGGTGAAATGCTAAAGGAAAAGCATATCAAGTGCCGAGATGTGGGATTCCAAGCAACAAAGGAAAAATTCCCCTGGTTAGTAGTCTAAAAGCCTTAGTGCCTAAGGGGTAAGCACTTGGTCACATCCCCCTAGTCATATGAAGAAAATAGCGGAAAGGGGCTATACCAGAGGGGGCCTGAGGGGGCATCAAAACGTGCCTGTTTCAAAATGTTTCAGTGATAAAGGCCGAAACTTGAAAGATTTCCATGTTACATCATAAGTACATCCCCAAGCATACCAAGGCATCAATAATATCTTACAGGGATTTAAAGGTGTGATGGGTTGGCAGTTGTGGCTTTAAGGGAAACATGTGGTGCATTCAAAACTAGTATGGGTTGGTTTAGAAAGGCCCATTGTGACACGGGAACAAGGTACAACCCAAAGGTCTTCTACTTTAATACCATAGCATGGAACTGATAGCACCCATTCCCAGTCTTAAAGAGTGGATAGTTCAAGCAGTAAAGGTAAAAGCGACGGGAGTTAGCTAGGCAACACAAGAGGTCAAACAAAGAACGAAATACAACTTGAAGTAGAGGAGATCACAGGGATGGGCACAAAGATTTTCATTTACGTTTTTGTTTGATTGTTTACTTGTTTATTGTCCTACAATTTGCCTCCTTGTAATGAGGCCATTAATTCTGTAATATGTTTGGGCCATAGAACCATCCCCAAGCAAGACATCTAGTCAACCTAACAGCTGGGACTTTGCTGAAGATATTTTTGATGTAATGAATGTCCAAGCTCCTCCTCTCTTGATAAATATGAGGAAGAAAGACTTAAAAAATGTTCAAAAATATAGAAGAAAAACTACATGTTGTTTCAGATTGTATAATTTTAGGATACAGATCATTCAGAATATGAATAAATGGTGGTGATTCCCCCTTTGAGTATTACAGTATGTTTTTCTCTCTGTTAAAACCCATTATGTTCATGTCTCTTCTGAATTCATGCAATTATAGATGCTAGAAATGTTTCCTACTTCCTTACAGATTCACGTGTATAGATTGGTTGATGCATCTTCCTGTAAGGATTACTGAAACCACCTCCTTAAAATGTGTTACATGAATCATAGAACCCATTTTCCCTTTTGTCCATTATATCTTCTTGTAACTAAAATAAGTATAGGATTTCTTACTTGCTTCAAGCTCTATGTGTCAAATATAAAATTCTTGATGACATGAGCTCTATATGATGAGTTATCCTTTCTCCTTATCCTCTTTCATTCGCTCTATAAATCTTATTGAACTGTAATTCCTCAAACTACTCAGCCTCCACTCTTTTATATTATATTTCTATGAGCTATGTACGAGAAGAAATACCTAAAATACATAACTCATATCCTTGGATGAATGAACCAACCCAATTCCTATATCTATATATATATATATATATATGTAACATAAGTGATGTCTCCAGTTTCCTACAAATCATTTGAGACACACAAATCTAGATGTGTCAAGGCACTGGTCTTGTAAGAAATCCAAGGTTTTCTCTGGCAGATACAACATCTTTTGGTTCCATTGTCGGAGAATGTATTGAAGGATTTCTCCCCTAGGATACGTCAAGTTGAGCACTCTTTGTGTAGGTGAGTGACGTCTATTCTAATTGCATCCACATCACCTTTCCGACTCCACACCCCCCATTATCATTCATCATCCTGGATTTTGAAAAACCTCACACTCGCTTAGATACATCTTAGTAGAAAGCCCCATTTGTATATGACCTAGAAAAAATAATTTTCAACAAAGTCTGGAAGGAGAAAACTCCCCTTATTGATACTACCATCTCATCAGCATTTGAAGCTTCCTCATCTAGCTCTGAACCCGTTGTTACCCACTACTCAGGATTTGTACCTAAGGCCCTAGCATACCCTACTTCAACTTTGACCACTATGGTTTTGGCCCAGGTCCCTCTGAAAAATCTTAATTCTAGTCCATTAAGTCAGATGGTTGTCCCGATATTTTTGCTCAATAAATATTCCCCTCTTAATTTACCCCAACCCTTGAGTGTTATACCCCAAGAATATCTAAATATTTTGCCTAGGTTTAGTGGGGAGGATGAAAACACTACACAGAGACACATTGAAATCTTCTTTGCTTTTGCTGAGAATAAAAACATAGAACATCTAGATGTAATCCTGAGACTCTTTATACAATCCCTTGAGGGAGAGGCCAAAAAATGGTTTAAAACCCTACCTAATGCCTCTATCACCACCTGGGAGGAGCTTGAAAATTATTTCACACAAAAATGGGGAGAAAAGAGAAATCATGAGTACCTCCTCACTAAGTTCAATGCAATAAGGAAGAAGCTGAAATAGGACACTTCAGAATTTATAAAAAGGTTCAATAAGCTATATAATAACCTTCCAGATGAGATAAAGCCTCCTTCAGCTACTGCTCAAGTAGTTTTTTTGGGAGACTTTGAATTCGACATTGAGTTCACCCTAAGAGAAAGGAGGTCTCTCACTTTAGAGCAACTTCAAGTCAATGCGCTTGAGGTGGAAGAAAATTTCACTTTCGCAGTGAAGTCAAGAGGAAAGCAGGAACCTACTGAGAATAAAAGAGGGAAGGAAGAAGCATCCTTCTCTAGTCAAATTAGAGAATCACCAGACCTGAAGTTGGAATAACTGGATAAACGCATTAGGAGTTTATCACATAACGTTGGAAATATTGAACTTGAGAACAAGAATCCCTCCAAACATGATGCCCAAGGCAACAACTCGGGGTATAACCTACAGTATAGAAGGCCTCCATTACAAAAACTTCCAAGGGAAAGAAAGAAGAAGCTCGATCAGATCCCTCATCCTCTATATTTAGAAGATGATCCCGATGAACAACCATCGAATACACATGAGATGCAGGGAAACTTGTATTTCACTTTAGCTGATGAATAATATGAAAATATGGCTCACCAAGAGGCTACTTATGACATAGAAGCGGCCATAGATAAGGAAGATATAGATTATTATTTCAAAAAGTTTTCAGATTTCATGCAATCACAGCCTCAACATAAGTATAACCTAACATCTTAGAAGAAAAGGTCCAGGGAACTAGGGCAACAAGAAGGAACTTCCACCCCAACTATTCCCTTAGTACCAGATAAAGGAAAAGGTAAGATGAATCCTAATCCTTCCAAGATAAACTCCCTCAAATAAGGAAGGAAATAGTTCTGAGGGGCACACAGCAAAGGAGACACCTGTTCTACATAACGCTGTCGGTGGAAATGAAAGAGAAGCAGAGTTAAGAGGTGTAGAAAAGGTCCAACCTACATTCAATATTCAGAGGGAGATTGAAAAGGTAAAGATTATTGTCCCCTTGTTTGAGCTTCTAAAGCAACCTACTTATAAAGCTCAAATATCTCAATGCATGCATCCATCCACCCCTTCATCCCTCCATGATTCTCTAAACCTTCAAGAAGAGAGGCCAATGGTTGTCTTTGGGCCGCATCTGGAGGAACTTGATCCTTCTAATGCATCATTTTATGTGACCCTGCTGATCCATGATCTTTTATTACATAACTGCATGTTGGATTTCGGAGCCTCACACAACCTCATGGCATTAGCAGTAACAGAATAGTTGAGTTTGTAGATCACCAGGCCCTACAAGGACCTATACTCCTTTGACTCTAATAGGGTCAAGTGCTTGGGAATGATAAAGGATTGGGTTGTGAACCTAGCTCAGATCCCAGTGAAGAGTGTGGTAATGGACATAGTCATGGCAGACATTCCCCCTCATTTTAGCATGCTCTTATCTAGATCTTGGGGTTCTAAGGTGGGGGGCTCTATTAAGTTAGATCTGACTTATGCCACTATCCCTACGTTTGGAGGTGAACAGAGGAGATTGTACAAAGAATCCAGATTTGTAAAAATTGTGACCCCAGCTAAAGGCTCAGAAAACTCCCCAGTTCATGGAAAAGAAAGTGACCTCTCCTGCCTATTTTTGGAAGAAGATGAGACTATCCTAGAGGAAACATCAATGCACCTAACAAGGCAGTTAGAGCACTAGCATGCAAACGAAAACAAAATATGGAAGTTATACTTTGAAGGAGAAAATTCCAAAGAAGGAAATGGAGCAAGAGTACTATTAGTATCCCCTGAGGGCAACCTGACACCCCTCTCATTCAAACTGGAATTTGAGGCGACTAATAACGTGGCATAATACGAGGCATTTCTCTTGGGATTAAAATTAGCAAAGGATATGAATATTGAATTTCTAACGGTCTATGGAGACTCTGAGCTAGTCATGAGCAAGATCAGAAATCAATGCCAGGCCAAAAACCCCAGACTAATGATGTACCAGAATGAAGTGTGGGATATAATGGATAATTTCTTCCTAGTCTTTCATATACAATTTATGCCCAGGGAAGGAAACATAATGGCAGACTCCATTGTTGTAGTTGCAAGAATGTTTAGGCCCCTGCAAAATCCACTTCTTACATATGAGGTAGAAGTCAGATACAAACCCTCAATACTAGATAATGTTAAGCATTGGCAGGTATTCAAGGATGACGAGAAGGTGAAAAGATTCATATAAGTCATTGGGGAGTCCACCCACTCCACCATCAATCAAGAAGAAGAAGAAGCATATCAAGAAGCCACTTTTGGGAAAGACATAGTGGCTGGGCGCAAAAATTTGCAACTGAAAGGGAACACCATCCCTCTTGGACTTGTCCCACTGGAAATAGTTTTTAATAACATTGACATAGCCTCCAAACAATTGGTGCCTAATATGGACGATCAAGTAGAATACTGCAACATTGGATCAGAGGAGGAGCCACAGATGATCAGGTTGTCAAAAGGAATCCCCTTGCATTGTAAAAAAAGGTATTTAAATCTTTTCAAAATCTACAAAGATGTTTTTGCTTGGTCTTACGAATATTTGAAATAATTTGATACTCACATCATATAGCACAATATTCCTTTGAAGAGTGGAATAAAACCATGCAAGCAGAAACTCAGACAGATAAATCTCTCTTACTACAAGTGAAGATCATAATACCTTTAAGATACTGATGAGCCCCAGAAATGGGTAATTATATGGGCTCATTTTAACTCTTAATTTGACTTAATCCACCATTATCATTATTTTATTGCATGTTTTTTATCATATTTATGCTAATAGAGTGAATTGGGTTTGTCATTATGCCAAAAAGTCTAATGTGTGCTCTATGTAGATTTTTGGTCAATTTTGAGATAAAATCAAAGGTTTAATGAGCACTTGGCAGCCAAATTTGTGGAAGAACAAGGGAAAGGATTTTTATAAGGGTGTCCCCTTCATTTATGAGCCCTTAACTTGAATTCTCAATCAAAAACTCGAAGCACAAAGCCAAGGGGCAGCCAAGCAAGTCAAGCAGGACTGTTGTTATCGTCAGTTCTAGGAAGCCGAGTTCCTTGATTTTAGGAGGATTGTTGGAGGTCCCCATTTGTATAAATAAGAAGGCTTAGGGCCTCAGTTTTTTTAGTCATATTTTAGTTAGATTTTAGCCATTTGATAGTCTATTTTCGCACTTTAGTGCAGCCCTGTAATCAACACATTTTCGAGCTTCTTCTTGCAAACAGTTTTGTGATGTAACTATTATTTTTTTACCAATGAAGATGAATCTAGCTTTGAACCAGCTCTGATATTTCTTAGGAGGCTGTAGCTCTTGGGGTTGGGCCCAACCCAAGTGCCCAGTACCTCCTTTGTGTACTTTTATGTGTTTTTATTGCATTCATAGAGTAAATTATGTCATATAGGTTAAAATCTTGATTTGTTATTTAGTTTTTTTTTATGATTAAGATAGTTGTTCATGCTTTAAGGTGATTTGATAAATTGATAACAGAAAAGATCCACAAAAAGGCTACCAAGCAGTCCTTGATCTCCTTTCTCCCTCCTTGGGACCATGAATTGAGACCAAGGCACATTTGCTACCACAAAAACACTATTTTTGCCTTCCAATGCAATTGCTAGTGTTAGATTTCGAGTTGGAGAAGTAGATATCAGTTATGATTTCATGTTTAGATCTGTTCTTGCTCAACTTCCATAGCTTTCTTGCATAACTTCCTATTTATAAAGTTTTGTACATCACTTTTCTGGTTTCTAGGTTAGAATTAGGTCAGAATAGATAAATCTATGTTTTCTTCGTCTTTTCTTGGATCAGTTTTGGAAAGTAGTGTGCAGCACATGTTAGGCCCCTATACTACTAATGTAACCCCTTATCGTTATTAGTACGACCCGCTTATTATATTGATGTACCCATGTAGTGCCCATATTGTTACTATTGTGCCCCATATAAGCCCACTATTGTTATTATTGTGCCCTTACATTATGTCGGCTCTGATTATGTTATGACCCCTTAGACTCCTATATATAGAAAGGAGGTGTCTAGTCAATTTAATGTCTTAAATTGCTCTACATAAATTATCAATCCGGGTATCGTAAACTGATGAAGTGTGGTGCACTATATGTGCTTAGTTAACCTTTCTCTTACTTCGTTGTTTTATAATTTATGTTGTTTTTGGGTTTTTGTTCTTGTTGGTTTTCTAAGATCTTAAGAATACTTTTAAAGGACAAGTATGGATAAAGATTTCAAGACAAGGTCTATGTCCTTAATGGTAACTTCCAAAACTTAGCACTTCAAAAGAACTTAAAACATGTTATTGATGGAGTTAGTATTTAAACAAAAGTGTAAATATACAACTATTTCAATCAAAATAAAATGCAATAATCAAATAATGAGAGAATGACTATGAGACCCAGTATCCTTGTTGCTTCAACAAAAGGACAAGATGATTCTATCACGTCATTAGTTCATTAAAAGGCTATGTGCATCACTAATCTACAATCAACTTGAAAGCAATTTATGTACAATAATATACATGTTAAAAAGAAAATAAAATGCAGTAATTCAAACTGTACATTAATATACATGAAAATCAGAAAAAGAAATACAAGAAATTAAAGTGACAACTATACAAGGCAAGGGCACCCTACCACCTATGAAATCAAATGCTTAAAGGAAAATAAAGGCATCAAATAAAGAACTAATGACATCGGCCCAGTATCTATGCTGCTGATTTAAAATGAAAATGAAATGTGAAATCTAAGTGACACTACATAAAGGAGACAAATCACACTACTTTAACCTTTTCTTAACCTTTTTGCCTTTCAGCTAGATTTATCATGTGATAACAGTTATGAACAAGTCAGTAATGTGAGTCTTAAAGCAAACTAAACCAAGTTGTACTAAGTGATATTTTGGCTCCAATAAAGTTATTTGATTATGGAAAAAGAACCATCAATAGATGAACAACTTGATATCTAAGAGCAGAAAGTAAAGTGCAAGTTAAAGAAATGATACTAATGAAAATCAAACTAGAAAAATAAAGGTCAGCAACATAGACAAGATGATCACATATGCCATTAGTCTTGAAATCAAAGCAAAATTAAACACACTTGCATGAATTAAAATTGCATGAATGAAAAATCTAATCTACCTTACATTCTACAAAGCAATATTTACAAAATGAAATCTACTCTACTTACATCCTAATATGCTCCATGACATCTACTTCACATCTCCTTCCATGTTGAGAACATCAAAGCTTTATTCAATTTCTTCAAAAGTACAAAGTACAAAAGCTTTCAAAAGCCATGGGACTATCAAGCTAAAAGGACTAAGAAAAGACTAGCAAATGAAGGAGAGAGATCTCCTATTTATACAAAAAGATGAGAGCCGTCTCATTAATGAGAATCCATGAATCTCTCCCTCTACCTCTAGAATCCTAATCAAAATAGGAACTGATAAGACACATGTCTTTTTAGAGTTACAATACAATTAGGAGATGTGACACATATCCTCATGATCCCATGATTCTTTCCAACCAAATTCGAATTTGGCCTTAGAGTGCCACATAAGGGTCTTCTAGAAGTCTTCTTTCAACCTACACATGTCAACAATCTCAACCCATTTGTTAGGTATAAGCATATGCACATTATTTTCTAATGTTTAACCACAAATTCACTTAAAAGGCTTAGAAATAATAAATATTGGAAAAACATAAAGGTGGTCCAATGATAATGAAAGTGGGATGAATGTGGTGACATAGTAGTGAAATGGAGGTGAAATGGAGGTAATATAATGGACATAATAGTGAAAGTATAATGCAAATGAATGACATTTTCAAGACTCAACATACCCCCCAACTGAAGCTATTGCATGTCCTCATGCAATATATATTACATTAACTATTTTGATCCTTGAGCTTTGGCTTAACTTTGCATGATATCATTTGATAACTTCATATTTCTGCAAAGTGTTTCACTTGAATTGCAACATGGTTGGTTCTTGTGTTACAACCATTTTTTGTTGCCTTCTATTTTGATCTTTGAACTTTGCATAATGATATTTTGATTATTGTTGCAAAGTATATCTTTATTGGATTGCATGATGGTTGGTTCTTGTGTGACAACCATGATTTTTTTTGTATCCAATTTATCCTTTAAGCACTTTTTCAAAAGCGATTGTATGCTCATAATAGCAATGTAATAATTAATATATGTTGGAAGTATGTGAGCTCTTGAATATGATATGGACATGGCAAGATATGAATATGAATGTATCCCCCCCCAACTGATGGTATTGGCAATTTTATGAAATGAGGAAGAGAAATGTTTTTCCAACAATTATCATTCTAGCTTTTTATGGAATTCTATGGTCAAAAGTTAGAAAATGACGTACCTTCACTTACCCTTTGGAATGGATGAGTTGTATGTGTGGTGGCTGAAAAATTCTAATCATATTCTTCTTCAAGTGGCTGAACAAGAGGAGTCATGGATAGAGAGATAAGATGACTTTTTATTGCTTCTACTAAAACTTGTTGAATCTGCTCCAAAATGCTGAAAATAATAGTCTTCATGTCTTCAAAACTCATTGGCACAATTCCTACTATGTGAAAAGATGTTCTGATGTCGAACATAGTAGGAAATTGTTGGCTTAGTGGCCATTAATGGATGCCACTAGTCAACACGAGAACTCTCACCATTGATGACAATGAGAGTCAAGATGCCCAAACACATCTTGTCAGGTACGAATGAATTTGTTGATGTCGAGTCACCTAGAAGATCTAACGAACAAGGGACATTAATTTATTCCCATTGTTTGTTAGCATGAGGACTTGCCATTAAGGCATGCAAGCCTCAAGGTGTTTTTTTACAAAGAAATTAGACTCAAAGGACTATGGACTCAATAATTTGCATTGAAGCAGGGCTTATTTGCGGAATGAAAATGACAAGGAATGGAAAATGGAAATGGAAAATGGCAATGGAGAACAGAAATGGCAATGGAAATAAGCATGTGAATGAGCCTCTTGCTTTTATTTGTGGGTTATGAATGGACAAAAAGAGATGGAAAGTGTATGTGAATGAAAATTGAAAATATGGAGGAAAATGAGGTGAATGGTTTATTGTGAAGTATGGCTGTGATGGATGGATGTGATGGAGACAATAATATCTGAAAGTTTTTCAAGTGTTTGGATCTGATTTTGCATCAACATATTTCCTCTTTGTTGCTGATCATCCTCTTATGAAACAAATTGGTCTCTTAGAGAGACACCATTCTCTTGTAGTCATTTGTCCTTCCTCCTGGAACCTGCAAAAAAAACTAATACTTCTTCTGCAATAGAATGTAAGATTATCAAAGGAGAGAGGTGATCAATCTCTCTAGTTATGATATTTACACACAAAACTAAGAATTTGTATTAATGAAACAAGTTCTCAAAGGAAAAATCAAAAGAATTTATACCTGCTTTGGAATTAGTGCCTCAAGTTGATGTTTCTTCTTTTCAGCAATTTATTTCATTATTTTCCATTTCAAACTCTAATGATATATTTCTCATTGTATAGATATTGTTGAGATCTTTCCAATGGTATTTAAATCATCAAAATCTGATTTTGTATGACAAAGATAGGTTGATTTGAACAATGAGGTTTTTCTGGCTATGGAATTGGGGAACAGCTCTGTAGCTAAAAATCTTGAATAAAAAGTTTGCCATTCATCTTTCATTATCAGTCCAAAATTAATCAATACCTTCAGAAAAGTGATAAAATAACTTGTTCATTTCATTGATTCAAAATTATTATTTTTTCTTGACATGCAGCGACTTAGTGTGGCGACTTTGTGATAATACACAATTTGACTTCCCTTTGACCGGGGTCTTTTTCATCAAATTTGACCGAATGAATAGGACATCATCCATGTACCAACTTTTCCCCAGCTACCCATGTGACTTGTTTTGCTTGATGACAACTGCAACCTAGAGTTTAACAAAACAGCTGCGAAATCCGGGATTGGCTGCGGAAACCCTGTGTGAGCTGCGGAAACGCTGTGTGAGCTGCAGAAAGTGCAGAGTGTAGAAAGTACTATGAAATGGAGTGGCTGTGTGTGTGGAAGAGAAAAAAAATGTGGAGGAGTGAAGGCTGTAACAAATTGTTGTCCAACCTCAATAGATACTTCATATCCAACAAGATCTTGCAATCATTCCAAAACTTGTGATGACTCTGTCTACAAGATCTGGTTTCAACATGCGTATAAACATTGTCTTCTGGCTATAGGCTCTAGCCCCTCCCTGGATATCTTTGCATATGATCCTAAAAATGTATATCGACATATGTAACAAGAAAACAGTTGTTGTAAACCTTTCTTGTTGTGATGGTATCGCTAGTCTCATGGCGGACTTTTTTATTGTTTGGTGGAAACTTTGTCAACATCGATATCTCATTCGATGTTTTGATGGATGAAATCGCTTGGGATGCCGGGTGAAACTAAGTACACACAGTGTGCTAACTGTTGGTCACATGGGGCTATTGGTAAACAGACTGTAATCAAGGTTTGAAGCACAGCCGTGGAGATTGCAGCGGGAGTTATGCGGCTGTGAAGAGCCGTATGTAATTGGTTTACGTAACAGAGCCGTCTTCACTTGGATCACTGCTGGTTTTAATGAATTGCAACGGGTGGCATATGGGCAGAGGATGTGGTAGAGGTGGCAGGATAGAATTAAATTTGAATTCCCCTTCTTCAGGCACACCGATTTCAATCACACATCAGACTATCAGTTAATTAACTCACGTTTTTCTTCACGCGGCGCCAAAAAAGAGGCTCCAAAGAATCGAATATTTCTCCCAGACCGCCACAAATTTCTTCAAACGGTTTCTGGGTTATCTAATTAACCCACCTGGAAAAAAAACTCATGTTTTATTTTTTTGGAATTCGTCTCCATTTGGGCAAATCGAACGTTTGAAGTTTGACGTTTTTTCTGTGTTTACGCGTTTTTTCTGTGTTTACGCATTTTTCCTGAGTTAACAATTCTGCATTCGGCTGTGAAATTTTTTTTTTTTTTTTATATGGAATACTTGGAGGAGAGGCGGCTGAAGGATCTGATCAAGAAGCATTCCTAGTTCATTAGCTACCCCATTTATTTGTGGACTGAGAAGACCACCGAGAAGGAGGTCAGTGACGACGAAGAGGAGGCAGAGGAGAAGAAGGAAGATGAAGGGGATATCCAGGAAGTGGAGGAGGAAAAGGAGAAAGATAAGAAGAAAAAGAAGGTAAAGGAAGTGTCGCATGAATGGAGTCTCGTCAACAAGCAAAAGCCCATCTGGATGAGAAAGCCAGAGGAGATTACAAAGGAAGAGTATGCATCATTTTATAAGAGTCTCACCAATGATTGGGAGGATCACTTGGCCGTGAAGCATTTCTCTGTGTTTTATTGTCAAGTGTATGACACAGATACGATAACAGGGATGAAGCACGGGGGCAATGATATCATCAATAAAGACCACAGGAGTCGTGGATTCAAGAATGGACTTTCCAGGAATTGGGTGGTCTCCCTTGTTATGATCATTAGATTTCTGCTGATTTTTGTCTTCACAACAAACAAACCAAAAAAAAACGCATGTATAGGGATAAACAGTAGGCAATGTTGTTGCATACCGCTGCTCTCTCTCTAATTTCAGAGCCTACACAGAGATGAAAGAATTGATTTGATGTTGTTGTTTGCAAGAGACATGAAAACAACTAAAGGAGACGTAATACTTTTGCAGGTTCGTTTTAAGGCCAAAGCTTGATCAGGGAGGTAGATTTTTTTATTGAAGCCACAGCGAAAACTAGGAATGGAGATAGCCATAGATTGTTTTTTTTCTTCTGAAATTGTGAATTTTTATATTGCTTAGTCATTCCTGCATTTTCATTTTATTGCACTAACATCTTGACTGTAAGTTTGAAAAACAGAGTGGTATCAGCTGCGGAAACCGGTATCAGCTGCGGAAACCAGTATCAGCTGCGGAAACCAGTGTCAGAGCAACCACTTAGCTAAATAGAGATAGTTAGGCAATTTTAATGGAAATGATCATGGGGAAATAACTTTTATTGATGAAATGGATGGCATGGAGTGAAAATGGAAATGAAACGAAGTTTATTTTTTTTTCTTCTCCCTTTTTTTTTCTTGAATCAATTGAAGTGATGAGTTTTATTTTGTCTCCTATTTTTTTCTTAACAATTCTTTTTCTAATCCTCCAGATCACACAAAGTGCAGGAGGAGAGCATACTCAAGAATTATTATTTTTCTTTTTTACTTAACAATCCTTTTTCTGATCCTCTAGATCACACAAAGTGCAAGAGGAGAGCATACTCAAGAATTATTAACTTTTTTTTTTCAGATGTAAGAAATAAGGTCTCCTAATTACACTTCCCCGGCAACGGCGCCAAAATGTCTAGTCAATTTAATGTCTTAAATTTCTCTACATAAATTATCAATCTGGGTATCATAAACTGATGAAGTGTGGTGCACTATATGTGCTTAGTTAACCTTTCTCTTACTTCGTTGTTTTATAGTTTATGTTGTTTTTGGGGTTTTGTTCTTGTTGGTTTTCTAAGGTCTTAAGAATACTTTTAATGGACAAGTATGGATAAATATTTCAAGACAAGGCCTATGTCCTTAATGGTAACTTCCAAAACTTAGCACTTCAAAAGAACTTAAAACATGTTATTGATGGAGTTAGTATTTAAACAAAAGTGTAAATATACAACTAGTTCAATCAAAATAAAATGCAATAATCAAATAATGAGAGAATGACTATGAGACCCAGTATCCTTGCTGCTTCAGCAAAAGGACAAGATGATTCTATCACGTCATTAGTTCATTAAAAGGCTATGTGCATCACTAATCTACAATCAACTTGAAAGCAATTTATGTACAATAATATACATGTTAAAAAGAAAATAAAATGCAGTAATTCAAACTGTACATTAATATACATGAAAATCAGAAAAAGAAATACAAGAAATTAAAGTGACAACTATACAAGGCAAGGGCCCCCTACCACCTATGAAATAAAATGCTTAAAGGAAAATAAAGACATCAAATAAAGAACTAATGACATCGGCCCAGTATCTATGCTGCTAATTTAAAATGAAAATGAAATGTGAAATCTAAGTGACACTACATAAAGGAGACAAATCACACTACTTTAACCTTTTCTTAACCTTTTTGCCTTTCAGCTAGATTTATCATGTGATAACAGTTATGAACAAGTCAGCAATGTGAGTCTTAAAGAAAACTAAACCAAGCTGTACTAAGTGATATTTTGGCTCCAATAAAGTTATTTGATTATGGAAAAAGAACCATCAATAGATGAACAACTTGATATCTAAGAGCAGAAAGTAAAGTGCAAGTTAAAGAAATGATACTATTGAAAATCAAACTAGAAAAATAAAGGTCAGCAACATAGACAAGATGATCACATATGCCATTAGTCATGAAATCAAAGCAAAATTAAACGCACTTGCATGAATTAAAATTGCATGAATGAAAAATCTAATCTACCTTACATTCTACAAAGCAATATTTACAAAATGAAATCTACTCTACTTACATCCTAATATGCTCCATGACATCTACTTCACATCTCCTTCCATGTTGAGAACATCAAAGCTTTATTCAATTTCTTCAAAAGTACAAAGTACAAAAGCTTTCAAAAGCCATGGGACTAACAAGCTAAAAGGACTAAGAAAAGACTAGCAAATGAAGGAGAGAGATCTCCTATTTATACAAAAAGATGAGAGCCATCTCATTAATGAGAATCCATGAATCTCTCCCTCTACCTCTAGAATCCTAATCAAAATAGGAACTGATAAGACCCATGTCTTTTTAGAGTTACAATACAATTAGGAGATGTGACACATATCCTCATGATCCCATGATTCTTTCCAACCAAATTCGAATTTGGCCTTAGAGTGCCACATAAGGGTCTTCTAGAAGTCTCCTTTCAACCTACACATGTCAACAATCTCAACCCATTTGTTAGGTATAAGCATATGCACATTATTTTCTAATGTTTAACCACAAATTCACTTAAAAGGCTTAGAAATAATAAATATTGGAAAAACATAAAGGTGGCCCAATGATAATGAAAGTGGGATGAATGTGGTGACATAGTAGTGAAATGGAGGTGAAATGGAGGTGATATAATGGACATAATAGTGAAAGTATAATGCAAATGAATGACATTTTCAAGACTCAACATAAGGTCTTTTCATTTGTATCATCGAATAATTGTTCATTTATGTAATGTAAAGGAGGTTGCCCCCTCAAAGAGGCTGAATTCTAAGGCGTTGATCTATCTTTTCTATCTTTTCTTGAGCTGGTTTCATAACATTTGGTATCAGAGATTTGGATTCTAGGGTGTCGCTACCTCAAACAGGTCATCGTGGCATTTTCGCTATAATTGTTTTTTGTGATGTTTCAAAAGCTAAAAAAAACCCATTTTAGAATACATCGTTTTGAATCTTGGTTCCAAATTTTAGAGCTTTTAGCACTATATTTGTGGAGATATGATCTGAGGAAGTTGGTATTTTTGCAAACTCCTGAATTACATTCCAAATAGGTGACCTGGGAAAAATCTTCATAATTGTCTCTCTGAGAATCAGATTGAAATTTAATAAGAAGGTATATAAATAGCATGGACTGTAGTTTCTTGTATATCTTTTTCAGATCCAAAGGCCAAAACAGTGACTCGTGGCACATCGTACAAGTTTGCTCTATTGAACTAGTCTATAATCAGGTCACTGTGGAAGATTTCGCATAACTCTTCCTTGCAGAATCCAATTTGGATCAGACTGGTGGCATTGGAAAGAGGACATAGAGGGCTACTACAAGTCACAATTTCAAAACTTAAAGAGCCAAAAGTACAGAGTTACAGTCGTTTCAAGATCGAGCTCCTAAAATCAATAAAAAGCAAGATGAGGAAGTTTGATGGCAAGGATCCGATAAATTGGATACTTCAGATGGAGCAATATTTTGATCTAGATGGTGTACCACTATTACAAAAGGTATGTATTGCATCTTCATATTTACAACCGAATCAATTTTTATGGTATGAAGGGCTTTTTTCTCATAAACAACTTGTTACGTGGTCAATTTTCAGAGAGGAAATGATAGCACATTATGAGGATACAAAGAGCAGCACCTTCTTTAGAGAAACACCACAACAATTGGAAAGAGTAAAAGGGATTTGTGACATAGTGGAAAGAAAAATTATGGAAACCAGGAAGCATACCCATCACAACTATAAATATGGAAGTGTTGTTTCTCCCAACCTTCCACAACCTACAAGAGTTACACAACAAAAATTGGAAGAAAAAAGAGAAAAAGGGCTTTGTTACAATTGCGATAGCAAATGCACTAAAGGTCATAAGCTTTCTGAGAAGAAATTATTTTACATAGAATATGAAGAGGATCAAGAAAAGGATCAAGAAACATCAAAAGAAGAGGATATACACTAGGACCCCACCCCAGAGAAAGAAGAAATGAATCAAACCATATCTTGTAAAGCATTGGCAAGAATTACCACTCCTCAAACTCTCAATATAGAAGGACATATTGAGAAGAAAAAGGTGCAAGAAGTGAAAGATCACATCGAGAAAGAAGAAATGAATCCAACCATATCTTGTAATTCATTGGTCGAAATTACCACTCCTCAAACTATCAAGATAGAAGGACATATCAAGAAGAAAAATGTTCAAGAAGTGAAAGATCACATTGAGCATCAAAAAATGAATCCGACCATATCTTGTAAAGGATTGGAAGAAATTACCACTCCTCAAACTCTATAGATATAAGGACATATCAAGAAGAAAAAGGTTCAAGCAGAGAAAGATCACATCAAGCATCAAAAAGAAGTTCTCCAACTTTTAAAGGATAACGCTACTTCGGTGCAAAATTAAATGAAACAATAGGTAGATCAACATCGTAGTGAAAAAAAAAATGATGTAGGTGATTGGGTATTTTTACTTCTACATCTCAAGCGCGCTATTTATGAGAAGGAAATGTTGGCAATACTACATTCAATTAAAAAATGGCGACCTTACCGAATGGGAAGACTCTTCAAGGATGAGGATGTGGAAGCATCGTTTTGTGCTATTTCTATTATCCAACCAGATTGGATAAACAAAGCAATGGATGAATGGAAGAAGGACGAAGAAGTATGGCCACTTATTCAAAAGTTACAAAAGATCCCAATTCAAACAATATTGCTAGAAATTGAAGAGGAAGGAAAAATCATATTGGAACCTGGAGCAGTCATAGAAACAAGAACCCGACAACTACGAAATCGATCAATTTCATAGTGTCTCATCAAGTGGAAGAACCCACCCACTGAAGACGTCATATCGGAGGACAAGAATTTTATATAGAAGCATCAAGAGATAATCAAGCGTTGAGTACAACGCTTTTTGAAGGAGAGGTGCATGTTAGGCCCCTATACTACTAGTGTAACCCCTTATTGTTATTAGTACAACCCACTTATTATATTGATGTACCCATGTAGTACCCATATTGTTACTATTGTGCCACATAGAAGCCCACTATTGTTATTATTGTGCCCTTACATTATTATTGTTATTTTGGCTCTGATTATGTTATGACCCCTTAGACTCCTATATATAGAAATGAGGTATTTTCATTTGTATCATCCAAGAATTGTTCATTTATGTAATGTAAAGGAGGTTTCCCCCTCGAAGAGGCTGAATTCTAAGGTGTTGATATATATTTTCTATCTTTTCTTGAGCTGGTTTCATAACAGCACAGCTGTAAGACACTCCAACCTACCCTTCCTCCATCATACAACCTACTCTAGCCTCTCTCTCAAGATTTCCTTCACCCATTCGCCATACTCTCCCAACTTGCCCTAATTTCTACATTTTTGTGCAACATTACTTTCTTCATCTTTGAACAAATCCAACCATCTTCATCACTCCTGAGCTCCATTTACCAGGTCCTAGATCCCTTAACATCCATATCCATCCTTCATTTCCATTTTCCCACCGGTTTTCCACCATCAACCCTCTAAAAACCACTTTCGACCTATTCCTGTAGAACTTCTTGTAGAATTTCCTGTAGATCCCCTGCAGCCTCATGTAGAAGTTCACACGAGTGATTTTTCGAGATTTGAGTGCAGTGGAAATGTCCAGAAAGGTGCTAGGGACCCCTTAGGTCCTGTCCACACCTTCCCAACCTCTTGCAAATGCCCACTCCATTTCCTTTTGCCAATAGACCTCTGCAAAATCAAAAATAGTTAAAACACATGCATAATAATTCTGCATAAAATTGCTCAAAAATACAAAAAGATGATTTTTCCATATTCTCCTTTAGAAGTAGCTTAAACACATGCATTTTACCTTTTCAATAGTCAATGGCATCCATTTCGGTATCTTACATCTCTTTTCTTGCACAAGTAGGGTTAGTGGGTAAAACTAGGGTTTGTTAGGGTTTGTGTTTCCTTTCAGTTTTAATCTTATTTCTGCAAGTAGAATAGCCTCTTTTGAGTTAGCTTTCTTCCATCATAGTTAAAATCTTCTTCTGAGAACTCATAGAAGTTGGCTCAAGCTCCTAGCGAACTTGTGCCATCTAATCAAGTGACAGCCTGCAGTAAGAGCTAGTACTTGTGCATATAGCACTATCGCTTCCAAGTTTGTTACAAACTACCAGGTTGATAAAAGTAAAATAAGGAGTCCCAAGAGTTGCAGCATCATTGCTGCAATACTGGAGCTCACCAGATACTATGAGTGGGTAGCTAATTTTTTCCCTGTCTAGAAAAAGAACGGAGAAATAAGGGTATGTCTACGCTTTCGAAATCTAAATAGGGCGTCTTTGAAAGACAACTACCTACTGCCCAAGATGGACAATACAACATTGCAGAAGGTGGTTGGTTCAACCATAATTTCCATGATGGATAGATTCTTCAGATACAACCAAGTGGCAGTTCACCTTGATGATCACTAAAAGATTGCTTTCACCACCTCGTGGGGAACATTCATGTATGCTCGCATGCCTTTCGGGCCGATAAATGCAAGGGCCACATTTCAGAGAGATATGGACATAACCTTCATAGGGGATAAAGACAAATTCGTGGTAGTCTACCTGGATAACATCACAGTCTTTTCTAAGACTAATGAAGAGTACATCTTCCACTTAAAGATCACCTTTGAGAAATGCATGAGGTATGGTCTCTCTCTAAATCCTAAGAAATCTCAATTCGCCCTGAGTGAGGGGAAGCTACTTGGACACATAGTAGCGCGGGAAGGAGTAAATATCGATCCTAAATGAGTCGAAGCCATTATCCATATTCGTCTACTGAGGAACGAGAAATAAGTCCAAGCCTTTTTGGGGAGAATAAATTTCTTGAGGCGATTCATACCCAACTATGTGGAGATAGTCAAGGGTATTATAGACATGCTTAAGAAGGTGAATGATTTCAAGTGGAGCATTATCCCTCACAACTCTTTCATTAGAATCAAAGAAGATTTGGTTGAAACCCCCGTTCTAGTCAGCCTTGACTACTCAGTTCCTTTCAACATCTTTTATTTCGCCTCTCCGAATACTACCATTGTTTTTCCGCTACAAAAAATTAAAGAAGATTATGAATAACCCATCGCCTTTTTAAGCCAATTCCTAAGGGATGCTGAGTTGGAATATAATATATTGGAGAAACAAGCCTATGCACTGGTCAAGGCTCTAAAGGCATTTCATATGTATGTGCTGCAATATGAAATCACAACATTCATCCTAACGATATCAGTCAAGGACATCATGGTGTAGGGAGATAGTGAAGGAAAGAGGGGCAAGTGGATAGCTAAAATACAAGAATATGAGCTAGAAATAAATCCTACCAAGCTCATCAAAGGCTAGGGGTTGGCCAAGATTTTATTTGAATCCAACTCCCAAGCTCCGGGGATAAACCTGATCACATAGGAAGGTAGAACATAGGATCACCAAAGCAGAATTAAAACATCTTAGCAGAAGATCTATGCCAAATATGAGGGATCGCCCTAGTATAAGAACATTTTCCATTACCTCTTATTCCCGTGGAGCCCGTCAGGGCTGGATAGGTCCAAATACTGAAGTCTGAGATTGCAAGTGAAGAAATATATCATATCCAACAGCCTACTCTACTAGAAGGACCCGGTGGGGGTATCACTGCTATGTTTGGTAGAGGGAGAAACCTATAAATTGATTGAGGATTTCCACGAATGAGTTTGTTGGGGGCACTACATCTGGAAGACCACAGCACATAAAATTCTCAAGGAAAGATTCTACTGACCTACGTTGTTTGGAGATGTTTATTCCCAGGTTAGTTCGTGTTAGAAATACCAATTGTTTACTGAGAGATACAATTTTTCTCCCCTCCCCCTCATTCTAGTGCATGAGGAGGAACCTTTTAGATAGTGGGGACTGGACTTCATAGGAGAAATAAACCCACCTTCCAGTGGCCAAACCAAGTGGATATTAATAGCCACTGACTATTTCACCAAGTCGGTAGAGGCCATCCCAGCTAGAAATGCTACAGACTTAGTGGTGATAAAATCTATGGAGGACAACATACTATCCTGCTTTGGTTTTCCTTTCAAAATTATCACGGATAATGCTCAGGTCCTCAAATATTCCAAGTTCACCAGTCTTTGCCATAAGTTTAATATAATCATCGGGCACTCCACTACCTATTATCCTCAAGGTAATTGCTTGGCTAAGTCCTCAAACAAAACTGTGGTGAGGGTGCTAAAGAAGACCATCACCACGAATTAGAGGAACTAGGACTAACAACTGAAGTTTTATCTGTTGGAAAACTGAGTAACGCCTAAACGATCCACTAGGAAATCAGCTTTTGAACTAGTGTATGGCAAGGTTGTTGTCTTCATGACCCAACTAGCGATGCTAGTGGCAAAGTTACTACAAGAAGGCAAGGAAGAGCCAAGTTCCTTATCAAGAAGGATAAATCAATTGGTTGAGCTTCATGAAAGCAGAGAACGGGTGGGGGCCAAATTGTTAAATTACCAAGAAAGGATGAAATCTTTGTTTGATAAGAAGGCCAATGTTATAGACATTTTTTGGCACTGCAACCTCAATCATACATGTCCATAAACGAAGGGCTCCTAAATCCCTAAAATTGGTGTTTCATACCCTAAAGGAACAAGGTCAGTTGATTACATCATCTCCCAGAAGTTCTCCACAGGAAACTGCTCAGAACTGGTCAAAACTGGACCATACAGGTTGCTTAGTGCTAAGAGTGTGATGCATCCCACCTGCCCAATGTAAAGGGTGTGATGCATACTGAAAATCCCTTCTGTAGGGTGCGATGGGCAAGAGTGGACAAATGGCAGAGATAGTTTGCAAGGTGGATCGTCATGGAATCTTCCAGAAACTTATCCTATGACACTTGCCTCTTTGAATTCACCCAGGGATGAGTAAGAGATCATCAATATCCAAGTGGAATCAAGAACTATCAGAGAGAGGACACTAGTCAAAATCCCAGAAGCTAACTCACCCCCTTGCAATCATCTATATATGGATCCCTCATCCCAGAGATCCAAAGGTTGGAATTTTGTATCTTGTAAGGAAGTGTTGTTGGTTTCTTGGTGGAATATCATAGCGTTGGGTGATCTAAGCTTTTCATGAGGTGAAGAAGGGCTTTCATGCTGGGAGGATGATGCTGGGTCAGAACAATTGGTTGTAATCCTCTTTACTATTCTTGATATTAATAAAGCTATTCAAGTTTTCCTCCACATTCTTGTATGTTTGATGATATATACATTTGTGTGGTCAATATATATCTGGTCCTATATTGTTTATGATTGTATATCTCCGTTCTTCAATAGTATTATGCTGCCTTGATTCCATAGGTGCTCTTCGAAGCTGGATAGATGAACGAAAAGTAACAAGGATCTATCAGAAGGGAGAGGAACCAAGCGCAAGACTAAGGTTAGTGTCCTTTGTTCCCCTCTTATCTAATTCTCATAAAGGAAAGCGAAAGTAGTTTTAGTTTGTTTGTTTCTAAGATAGCTACTAGTCTTAGTGGGACTAGCAGCTCCGAGTGGGCACTAGATTTCCCGATAACAAAATGGCGACTCCACTAGGGAGCGAATATATTGTTTGCTTGTCTATATTTGTTTTCTTTATAAACTTACAGATGAAGCCTGAAATTAAGCCAGCTAGCCTTCGAACTGCATTTGTTATGCAAGTGAAAAGTAGATCAATGCTGCTTTAGTTTATCTCTGGGTTTTGTTTATAAATTGAACAATCGATTTGAAAACCTTCTAATTGCCCTAGTGGTGGCTCTAGTAACCTCATTAGATCAACCCCTGTGATTTATATTTACTGAAAATCACATGCTCGGCCTAAATCCGTGAACCAGGCTGCAAACTGTGACCTGGAACAAAGTTGAAGTCTCATCCCTGGACCCTCGCAATTTCTCCTCCTGGGAATCTAGATGCATGACACCTCCCCTATGCAGTAGGTGCGCTCCATCACACTTTCCCTATGTTGCAGGTGCACTGATCAGACAAGACCTCTCCTGCTCTCAGATTTTGGTTCATGTGTTCACTCTCTTCAACTTTATTCAGGAGTTTTTCTATCTATGATCAGTATACCACTATGGAAACCCCCTTCCTTTCCATCATTCCACCTCCATTGTGCAAAGAACTGTGAATTTTTTTATGTATTGTGTGCCATTTTCAGTTCTCTTTTACAAAGAAGTAGCATAATCAAACTGTCGTCTTTTGATTTGAAAGTGTCACAAGTGTCGTTTTCATTCAAAGAAAAGAATTCTATTGTTCTTGATCGTCGATTATACAATTACTCTTGTATTTTATTTGAATTAGTAGTTTTTCAAGTGTCGAAAGTAGTTTTCAATTCAAACTAGCAAAGTGTCATCATTATCTTCCTTTCGTTTTTGAAGAGAAATTTGTTAGTACTGTTGCTTTGAAAAGATAATTCAGATTTGTACTTAGCATTCTTCTTGTCATTCACACATTAAGAAAGCTGAAAACAAATACATGCATGTGCATTTTCATTTAGACTGCTTGTTGGTTTGATTTAGGACAGTGCATCTAGTGTGTGCTCTCTGCTCTATGTTGAAAGAACATCATTTCTCTTTCTTTTGTAGCTAGGATTTTCATTGCAAAATGAAGATTAAATGATTGTTTATCATCTTAGATTTCATTTTAGGAATTGTATATCTACATCACGCGGTGAACCTGAAAGGCAAATTTCTTAAGAAAGATCAACTGTAAAATAAATTCAATGAACATAAAAACGCTTTCGAACCTAATGCACAACATCTAAAGTCTAGGCTAGAGACGTATTCCAGCATTGTAAAGCCTGGTAACTATCACTTTCACTGTTGGTTGGGTGATTCCTCCTCTTTGAGACGACAAGTGCCAGTATGGACTTGTGCTCCCACATACCGTCGCGTATATATTGGGAGACCACAATAGGCTATATCCTTTATCCATAGGAAGCTGTGTCTGCCGCCCTATCGATTGCAATGCACTGAACACAACATTCGGGAAGATTGACTACAATACTGTAAAAAGTATTCTGTAGTTTTGTGATTGGTTTGTTAATCCCTCTGTCTAGATTTCTAGAGTAGCCTCTTTCGTTCCTTTTTAGACTCCTTAAAGGAAAAGGTCCATCTGAGCACTTGTCACTTCAAGCTCGTTAAAAATCGAAGGCGACTAGAGTCATTTTTTTTTCTCGACTCTTAAAAATTGAAAAAACAAGTTGCGTCAAAGCGTCTAAAATTAATTTAATTCGGAAACATTTTCCCCCCTATGTTTTTAGTTGATTGAGTAATCCGTAATCGTGGAGGAAAGTCAATTAAAACCACGTCGTTCGTGGAGACTTACGAGTCAACTATCTTTGTCTCCATAATCAAAACTATTCTGGACAAAACGAACTCGTTTAGCTGGTTCAAAGTCCCCTGGTCTGGTTGGAACAAGTGTTCTGACACCCTCAGAGACTCTGGTTACTCCAAACATTTCTGGTAGCCCAGCCTCTACGGAAGAAGTTCCGCAGCCACCAGAGGATAGTAGAATTGATCCTAGTGTGAAGGTAAACACTTCTATACCTGAACCAACTCCATCTACAGCTGATTCGGAAGGTGTTATTCCCCAAACATCTGTTGCTGTAGAATTTATACCTTCTTTAGCACCAGAAATATTTTACGAACCTGACGGTCTACCTCTTCCACCTGGGTTAATTGCTATAGAAGAGATTGTGGAGGATCCCCCATCTAATACTCCGTCACATTTTGGAATTGGGATCACCCTATATCCTTCTTCATCAGAAATTAGTCTACTGTTATCGGAAGTTCCTGTAGAATCTCTAGGAAATCTTTTGGATAGACTAGATATGTCTAGACAACCGTCGACATCCTTGACTGTATCATCTGACGCAGTAGCAGCAGAGCCTCCTGCTGCTACATCATTGGCCTGCTGCTACTCCAATGATGTTCGCCAGTATACCATCTGTCCTGGCAAGTTATCAACAACAAACCAGAGTCCAATCAAGGACTATTTCGATGACATGGTTAGTTCCTATTTCTTCATCCAGATTCTCATCTCGTATTTCTTATATTGAAACTCAACAAATTGATCCAATGTGTCTTCAAAGGCCAATCTACCCTTTAAGTACTGGATTTCCACCATATGGGGGACAGTATGCCTTTTCATTGTTCCCTCCTGGAGAACAGCCATATGGGAGTTTACAACAAAGTTCAGGTCAAACTGGAATGACATCCAGTGGTTGGGTACCAATACTGCGTCAGCAACCAAGGGTTATATATTCAATGTAACCAGTCCATAGTGTGTCGAATATTCCCACTATACCTACTACGGTGACTGCATCGCAAGCAAAAGCGCTACCTGTTGTATGTCAACCCCAAGTTTCTCAAGTTGCAATACAACAACCTCTTGTCTCAGCAATTCAATCACAACCTCAGGTTAGTAACTCCTTATCTGGAGCGACTCAAGCTTAAACAAGTACTATGACTCCTCATCTTGGTCAGTCATTCAATATTTGACAACAGCAAATGGTCCAATAACCATGGCTGGTTCAATCTCAACAACCACAATTCCAGCAATCATATCAAGGACCTGAGAAACAAGTCTTTGTAAATAATGGGAAACCGCATTTCCAAAGTGGTTATCAACAACCATACTATAATGGTTATGCCCATCAACCTTACCAAAGTTATCAGCATCAAATGTACTATGCTGGTATGCAAATACCCACTGCTCAGGTGATCCCATCTTATCCTGGGTATGCTTCGCCGAACCTGAATCAACAGTTGCCCTTCGTGGAAAATTTAGAGTTACCAGATCTAAATGAGCTAACAAACGATCCAATCGCTTACACCCCTTGGTGGCCAGCGATTCCTCATAAACTTCTGTCAGATATTCCTAAATTTAATGGAAATCTGGGTGAAGACCCGTCGAATCATGTGATGACCTTTCATCTGTGGTGTTCATCTAACACTCTAAATGATGATTCAGTTAGGCTTCACCTTTTTCAGTGAACGTTAACTGGTCCGACAGCAAAATGGTATAATGAATTTCCTAGAGCTTCGTTTGATAACTTCAGCACCCTAGCCACAACCTTTTTAACCCATTTTCAGTTACCCATAAGGTACGAAACGGGAACAAAGCTTCTTACCAATTTCAAGAAAACGATGGCCACTCACATATCCGATCATATTCATGAGTGGCGATGTCATCGTAGAATGGTAAAAACATATGTTCTTGAATAGTTGTTGGCTGAATGGTTTATTAAGTCTTTGTTACCTTCTATTACAGAAGATGTGGCAAAGGGAGGAGTCATCACTAAAGAGCAAGTCATTGCTCATGCGCAATATTTAGATTTGATCTATACTCAGCCTGGCACACTCTACGATAAAATCCCTGATGCTCCTAGACCAGAATTTTCCGTTCCTCCCTCTCCTAAATCAAACAAAGACTTTCATGCCAAGGACGGCATGATAGGATGACCAGCACAAAAACTGTAAAGGCTAAGCCCGTACAGTTTCAGGTCAAAATGCAAATGAATAACTTCTTGCCTCAGAGGTAAATGCCATTTCAACTGAAAAAGGCAAAGAACCAAAGCAACTAGGGGGCAAGAAGAAAAAGAAAGGGAAGAAGAAGAAGCAAGAGGAGTCGTCCCTTGAAAAATATTCTGTAAACCCTTCTGGAGATAGGAAACCAAAACGTCCATGCCTTATATGTGATGAGGATCATTCGACAAGAGAGTGTCCATATAAATCTGAGCTTAGAAAATTCTTCAAGAATTCAAAAACCTCGGCGGTATTGACTAATATGTTTCAAAATCTAGGAACAAATCTGATTTCTAGTGACAATGCTTCCCCATCCCAAGTGCTAATGTTTTCGGTTTCAAAGCAGCAAAATGATGCTTTGATAACGACAAGGAATAAAGATTACGGGAATCCACAGCTGTCGGACAACAAGGCTAATGATCAACCTAGTAGTTCGACAACAAATTCGACCTAAGTTGTGCCACCCACCATTCCTGAACTAAAGATAAAGCCGCCAAAGGGAGTAGTACACAAATAGACATTTAATCCTCATGCCAGAGTAGCACAGCATTATAATATAGTGGAGGATCTGGCCCAATCGCCATCCGCTATGTCGACACTTGAGGTACTGCAAAATTGCCCCTCCCAAAGGCAGGCTTTATTATCAGCGATAGGTGGGATTGACCCAACGGATTCCAATCTTTTGTCCTTCAATCACAAAGGATATGACCCTCAGTTACCAGCTCAACTAGCTTTCCTTATTCAAGTAAGATCCCTCAACAAAACTATTCATCGAACCTTTATTGATGAGGGGGCATCTACATGTATTATGTCGATGAGTTGCTGGAAAACTTTAGGATCTCCACCCTTGTCGCGATCTTCAATGACATTAAAAGCATTTGATGGACGAACATACACCCCATATGGGATTTTAAGTAACTTGCAAGTTGAACTAGGGGGAAAAATGGTAGAAATTGATGTTGAAGTGATCGACGGAAACCTCGATTACAACATCCTATTGGGAAGGCCCTGGATATATGTTATGGCTGTTGTTGTGTTGACATACTTCAAGAAGATTGCATTTCCTTTTCAAGGAGGAATTACAATCGTCGACCAACAAAAATTTCTCCCCAATAGTTCACAAGTTACAGGAAGCATTCTGATGATCCACGGAAGCCCTCATTCGCTTCAAAATATCGGAGTAGGCCTACTAAAAGACCCTACATTGATGGGTACTTTTTCCCTACCGCCTCCAAACAATCTGGCGGAAGTGGCCATAGTGGGAACCTGCAACGTGATATCTTCTAGATTCAAAAGATTCCTGAACATTTTGTCAGCATGGATCATCGCCCTAATAGAAATATTGTAGCAATCAATTTTCTTGGCCTGGGGGGCAAACCCAAATCAACGCTCATCGAGTGTTTGGATAGATAGTTCTAAGGAATATGGCACCTCTTCAGATCCTTGGTCACATTTACATTCTACAGATGAAGGAATCATTCAATCAAAGATGATAGGAGAGGCACCATGGGAAGATTACCACCATTGTTCCCATCTTCCGAATTACCACGAAGATTATTCCAGCAACCTTAATCATCCTTCAGTTTTTGATTTTCTATCAAATACTGTAAATACGGTGGATTCTGAGGACAGTTCCTATCTTGTGTCAACCTCATTAAAAAATGAAACAACTCCCTTTCCAAATCGAGTCTTTGATTACGATCTCGTAAAATCCAAGTCGAGTATTTCAAAGATCTCAAAGGTAAACCTTCATTCCAACCACCGCAATGAATGCAATGAAGCTTGGGGGGCATGCACCTCGATTTGCGTTATTATGCTGGGGGCATGCAAACTTATCATGAGCAATGTTTCTGCAAAGTTCAAGCTCGTTAAAAAATAAACCTAGCCACGAGCAGTTTTTATGCGAAGTTCAAGCTCGTTAAAAATTAAACCTAAGCCATGAGCAAATGCTTCCCCCAGAGTTTAAGCTCATTAAAAAATGAACCAATCTTCGATAAATAATCATTGTGAATGCATTATCATCAGCTCTTGAGCCTTGGTTGTGTTCTCATCATCACCTCCACTTTGTTTTAGCCGATCATTCACCTCCATTTGATTGTTTACCCTTTTTGAGGAACAACTATGAAGAGTGATGTTATTAGCTATCCTTGTGAAACTGCCGTGATTGGAAAATTCCAAACCTTACCTGGAATCAGCTGCTACCTGAAATTATCACTCGTTCCTCAAAAAACGAGTCTCCTTTAAGCTCTTTTTGTCTGACTCATAAAACATGAAAAGATTGCCGAGCAGTTGGCTTCTTCAGCTCGTTAAAGCTACCGAGAGTGTTATCCCTCCTCTAGATTTTAATCTTTCTGGAACTGAGGAATTATTACACAAAAAGATCAAGCACTTGTCTTGTTCGGCTCGTTAAAACTATCAAAAATTCATCCCTTTCATATTATTTTATACTTTTTCAGACTTAAGGGATTACATGATGAAAAAGGATCACTAGAGTTTCCTTTCTGTCCCTTTGCAGACTCTCTAAAATTGAAAAAGGACTGAGTTGTTTTTGTCGTTAAACTTGTTAAAACCAATCGCGACAAACTTGTCCATACAGGCAAGAACGAGTTTCACTGTCGCTAGTCTCGTTAAAACATAGCGATGGGTTTGCCTGAAGGGAAAATTATAGAAAAAGCATATGTTATCCTCCTCAAGCTTGATAAAAATAAAGAGGTACTGGTCAACAATGACTAGGGAAAAATTGGGAAGAAAACTTGAAGAAACTTTATTGGTAGCGAGTCGCTCTTGAACATGACACTTTCACTCCATCACCATGATTGAGTCGGGTTGGGTTATTCCATTCACTGGTAATATTACCATTGGTCCACCGTACCATCCATCTTTAGGGTTAACACTACCAATCCATTTCATTGTCATCGATATGTTCAATTGAAGTCGATCAGAGAATTCACCAACCCATGTTGTGTCTCATCCGCTGCAATACATTCACGTTCCATTCTTTCATGACTGCCACCCTGAACCTTGTGCCATTAGATCGTTTTCACCTCCAAAAATCATTTGCTCTGTCCCGTGTCATAGATGTGGGATTCATTAAGGCCCTCCTACGATGGGTCACTTCTTGTCTACATCAACTCATTATCCAAGAAGTCAACCTAGGAAGAACCCTTTCAGTACTTTGAAGCTTGCATGCCTCAATGGCAAGTTTCTCACTTTTGGCGACAGGTTTACATCAATGGCCTTCGAATGAAAGATTTTGCGTGGTGTTCGACACCAAGTCCCTTTTTCACACCACGTGAATTGTATTGTAGTACCTTGAGGGTCATCATCATTATTGGTGATTCCTCTCGTGCTTGTTAACAGCTTGCACCATTGGCTGGTAATCAGGCGATGTCTTTCCATGTTTGACTCCAGAGCATCTTTCACATGGATCGACTTGTACTCCGAGTGAATATTGGACGAGTTTGAAGACCTTGGATCTAGTTTCATCCATTCGGGCTGTGATATATTCAGGAAAATAAAGACATCAAATGTACATCATTGCTGTACAAATGATCATCTGAATCAAAGGATGATGACTCTATCACAATCATCAATCTACCACACAGATGGTTGTCTATCTTATGTACATGAAAATGAATTTATAAAGCTGAGAATGGGAATGCCCACCTCAACTAGATCATGAAAAATATTATGAAGATAATGTACTGTATTGTATCTTATTACAAGTCACTTTCCAGCTCGAAAAAACTTCGGATCTTCATGATAAAGTATTTCACCCGACATCAAAAGATTAATGACCTCATGCTTTAGGGGGAAACTGTTATAGACATTTTTGGGCACTGCAACCCCAATCATAAATGTCCATAAACCAAGGGCTCCTAAGTCCATAAAAATGTTGTTTCATACCCTAAAGGAACAAGGTCAGCTGATTACATCATCTCCCATAATTTCTCCGCAGGAACCTGCTCAGAACTGGTCAAAACTAGACCATACAAGTTGCTCAGTGCTAAGAGTCCGATGCATCCCACCTGCCTAGTGTAAAGTTTGTGATGCATACTGAAAAGCCCTTCTGTAGGGTGTCATGGGTGAGAGTGGACAAATTGCAGAGACGGTTTCCAAGGGGGATCGTCATGGAATCTTCCAGAAACTTCTCCTATGACACTTGCCTCTCTGAATTCGCCCAAGGATGAGTAAGAGACCATCAATCTCCAAGTGGAATCAAGAACTATCAGAGAGAGGACATTAACAAAAATCCCAGAAGTTGACTCACCCCCTACAATCATCTATATATGGATCCCTCATCCTGGAGATCTAGAGGCTGGAATTTTGTATCTTGTAAGGAAGTGTTGTTGGTTTCTTGGTGGAATATCTTAGTGTTGGGTGATCTAAGCTTTTCATGAGGTGAAGAAGGGCTTTCATGCTGGGAGGATGACGTTAGGTTAGAACAATTGGTTGTAATCCTCTTTGCTATTCTTGATATTAATAAATCTATTCAAGTTTCCTTCCACATTCTTGTATGTTTGATGATATATGCATTTGTGTGGTCAATATATATCTAGTCCTATATTGTTTTTTATTGTAGATCTCTGTTCTTCAATAGTATTATTCTGCTTTGATTCCACAGGTGCTCTTTGAAGCTAGATAGAAAAAGGAAAAGTGGCAAGGATCTGTCAGAAGGGAGAGGAACCAAGCAAGGAACCAAGCGCAATACTAAGGTTGGTGTCCTTTGTTCCCCTCTTATCTACTTCTCATAAAGGAAAGCAAAAGTAGTTTTAGTCTGTTTGCTTCTAAGATAGCTACCAGTCTTAGTGGGACTAGCAGCTCTGAGTGGACACTAGATTTCCCGATAATAGCCAAGGATAGACCTATTCATCTAGTAGATTTAGTTCTTCGGTGGGACGTCTGACGGGAAGATAAAGGAAAACATGGAAAATTCGATCCACTATGGTTCAGACCCTTCAAGACTGCATAAGAAAGAGGAAATAACAGATAAATGCTTGAAAGCTTGGATGGTGAATTGTTGGAACTACCTGTAAATGGTCATTTCCTCAAATTTTATTTTCAAAAACAAATATATGTCTTGCACTCATTGTAGATATCCATTGTGTGTATTGTAATTCTTATTTTAATTTTCCAGTTTAGGTTAAAGATTCTACTTTCATGAAAGTCATCTTTTGTTTAGAAGAAACTCATACCCAAAGGAGTAGTTCATAGTGTGTAGGTTCTTAGCACCTTGCTAGAAAGGCACTGTCCCTAGATGGAGCCAATGTTGTCACTCACTACTTTACAAGTTATCAGTTGCCTAGAATGCATAATAATTGTGAATTTGAAGCCATTTCTCAAGCCACATAAGCTATCAGATCTCAATTAGACCCTATACATTTCACAGTGCTTGGAAATAGCTTTCTAATGGTATATGGAAGTCCAAGCATGGACTTCTAGATCAAGAGATAGATAAAATTTAAACTGCCCATTGAAAGCCCAGAACACAAAGAGAAAATACTTAACAAAGGAGCTCATCGCAATCACAATCATAACTTTCAACAAGAAATAAGTATAGGCGGGGAAATATTATCCATCATCTAACCATCGATATCGCAAATCGGTGAGATCGGGTCCAGGTGGAGCAGTTTATCGCATATCAGAGAATGGGGGCCCCGGGCACAGCAAATCCCACAGGTCAGCCATGTCAAAGTCCCACAACCTGTAATATCGCAGTCCTACGAGACTAACAAATCAGTGATTGGCATGGAGCAGGAGTTCTAACATAAAAACATTGTGATCTCACCAATTTCTGATACAATTTTAAATCATCGGGAAGGGGCCGATTCTATTTAACAAAGGAATTCATGAAAAAACCAAGGTCGGGTAGGCCATTTTCTCTCTCCTCCAGAGGGCCACATGGTGGGATATGATTGGCCTTTATGGCTGACATGGAAGTTGACGTTATCAATGATGTGGCAGTATCGGTGACACATCACACACAGATTAGGCACAATCAAACTCAATTGTTGTAATCAGACTCTCAACAACTCAACACTCTAGTTGTTACACTCTCAAACCTAGTTCACACTCAAGAAATAAACACACAATGCACAATAAAACCACTCTATCACACTATCACTCTTATTCAGAAAAGAAGAGCACTCTTGGAAACAAATCTCTCAACAAATGTTCAAAAAAAAATTCAAATGAAGTGAACACACCATCAAATTATAACAGGAATCAAATAACTTTCACACTAATTGTCAGGCAAGACAATTGTTCCTTTAAATAGGAGAAGCAATTCCACTGTCACATTAATTATCAATCTGAGTAGGCTTAACTTTAAAGGCTATCATGCAAATTCTATTCAAGGGAAATGATAAATAGCATAATGAATCTCAAACCAATGTTGTTTCAAAACTCACTTCCATCAAACATTCAAGTTGTTACACCCTTCAACATAATTTGAAAAGAGTCACACGGTCACATAATAAATCACTTTGTTACACAACCACTCTCATCCATAAACAACACTCCTACAACCCTTGATCACCCAATCAAATGTTTAACACACACATTCAATGAAAGTGCAATCCAATCTATAACAGGAAAGTAAATAACTTGTTGCTACACTAAGCGGACCTGGTCCAAGACTTATGTTATACAACCAACTCACAAAAAGATAGATCAATGACATAAAAAATATTCTCTTCGAGGGGGGAATCTCCTTTACATTACATAAATGAACAATTCTTGGATTATTCAAATTTAAAAACCTCCTTTCTATATATAGGAATCTAAGGGGTCACAATAAAATCAGAGCCAACATAACCATAATAATGTAAGGGCACAACAATAACAATAGTGGGCTTCTATGAGGCACAATAATAACAATGTGAGGATTACATGGGCACAATAATAACAATAAGGGGGCTACACTTACAATAAAAGTGAGGGAATAAACTAGTATTATAGGGACCTAACATGCCCCTCTCCTTCAAAAAAGTGTTTTCCTCAACGCTTGAATAGTTTTGGATGCTTCCGTATAAAATTATCATCCTCCCATGTGGAATCTTCAGTGGTTAAGTTCTTCCACTTGATGAGATACTCTGAAATTGATCAATTTCGTAGCTTTCGAGTTCTTGTTTTAGTGACTGCTTCAGGGTCCAATATGATTTTTCCTTCCTCATCAAGTTTTGTCAATACTGTTTGAACTGGGAGCTTGTCACCTATAAGCTTCTTTAAGCATGAAAGATGGAAAACTTTGTGCACTCAGGAAGATGCAGGAAGCTCCAATTTGTATTCCGTAGTACCAAACTTTTGCAACACCTTGTAAGGACCATAATAATTTGGTGATAAAAATTATCCTTCTTATATTTCTTGAGGGATATTTGTTTGTATGGTTGTAGCCATAAAAATAGTCAGTCACCTACATCAAAAAAAAATTCTCTATGATGTTGATATGCCTATTGTTTCATTCTATTCTACGCCAAAGTGAGGTTATCCTTTAAGAGTTGGAGAACTTGTTTTTTATGCTCTAATGTGATCTTCCGATGCTTGAAACTTAGAATTTCTCTTAAAGATGATGTGATGGACTGCGGATGAAATCCATAAAGTGCCATAAATGGGGTCATTTTTTCTGCAGTATGGAAGGAAGTGTTATACCACCATTCAGCCAGAGGTAACCACTTGACCCATTGTGTCTATTTATCAAATACAAAGTAGTGAATATATCCTTCCAAACATTTGGTCACTATCTCAGTTTTCTCATCAAATTGAGGATGATAAGATGAGTTATGAGATAATTAAGTACCCAGACAAGAAAACAATTTCTTCCAAAAATTTCTAGTGAAAATGGGATCTCTGTCGCTTACAATAATATTTGGGTTTCCATGTAGCCTTTGAATTGTTTCCATAAATGCAGGAGAAAGTGTACTAGCTTTAAATGGATGATATAATGCACAAAAGTGTGTATACTTGGTAATTCTATCAACTACCACCATGATGACAATATTTCCTTCGAACTTGGCTAGACCTGTGATTAAATCCATTGGAACCTCCTCCCAACATTGACTTGGAATAGATAAAAATTGTAACAGGCCCAGGGTCTTAATTGTCTCAACTTTATTTTGTTGGCAAACCAAATATTCCGCCACAAAATTTTTAATATCAAATTTAAGGTCATCCCAAAAAAAATCCTTCTTAACCCTGTGGTAATTTTTTAAAAATCCTGACTACGCTCCTAAGGGAGAGATGTGCAATTCTAGAATAATATTTTATTTGATTTGGGAATTCTTACAAAGGTATATGCAATATGTGTACCATAATGAATCATTCTTCCAGCTAAATGTATCATATGTACTAGGATCTTGCTGCAACTTTTGAATGAGTGCCCACACTTCTTCATCATTCTTCCATTCATCCCTTGCTTCGGTTATCCAATCTAGTTGGATAATAGAAATGGCACAAAGCAATGCTTCCACATCCTCATCCTTTCTTGAGAGTGCATCTGCGATAACATTTTGCTTCCCTTTTCTGTAGATGATTTCAAAGTCATAACCTGACATCTTTGTGACCCATTTTTGTTGCTCTTATAAAGATAATCTTTGTTCTAAAAATTATTTAAGACTATCATGATCTGTTTTTACCTTAAAGTGTCTTCACATTAGGTAAATTCACCATTTATTAAGTGAATGTACTATTTCTAGCATTTCCTTCTCATAAATAACTTTGTGTAAATACTTTCCTTTGATTAGGCGACTTTCAAAAGCAATAGGTCTAACCTCTTGCATTAAAACAACACTAATTCCATTTCCTGAGGTATCACATTCCACAATAAGGGTTTTTGTGAAGTTTGGCGTAGCTAAGACTAGTGCTTGGCACATTGCCTCTTTAAGATGTTCAAAGGACTTAGTTGCTTCTCCAGTCCAAGAAAATGCATCTTTCTTCAGTAATGTTGTTAGAGGTGTTGCTACTCTCCCATAATTATTAACAAACTTGTGATAATACCCTGTCAACCTGAGAAATCCTCGCAAATGCTTTATGGATGTGGGGTTTTTCCATTGCTTAATGGCTTTAATTTTGTTAGGGTCTACCTTAACACCCTCATGAGATACACTATGACCCAAATATTCCACCTCCTGTACTCCAAAGAAACATTTGGATATTTTTTAATATAATTGTTTCTCCTCCAATAGTTTGAGCACCTTGTCAAAATGTTGAACATGATCCTTCCAAGACTTTCTCTAGATTAGTATATCATCAAAAAATACTAACAAAAATTTTCTAAAGAAGGGTTTGAAAATGGAATTCATCAAACGTTAAAATGTAGAAGGTGCATTAGTAAGGCCAAAAGGCATGACCAAAAATTCATAATGACCCTCATGAGTTATAAATTTTGTTTTTGCAATGTCTTCAGTCTTCATTCTTATTTGATGATACCTAAATGAAGATCCAACTTGGTGAAGTAAATTGCTCCATGTAATTCATCCAATAATTCATCAATGACCGGAATGGGAAATTTATCTCTAATAGTGAGCTTGTTGAGCTCCCTATTATATAGACACATGCGCCATGATCCATCTTTCGTGTGCACCAATACTACTAGAGCATAGAAAGAAGTTTGACTAGGTTGAATTATACCAACCTCTAGCATTTCTACAACCATACGTTCAATTTCACTCTTTTTGGCATAGCGATATTTGTAAGGCCTAATGTTTGGAGGAACACTTCCTTGAATCAAATGAACTGCATGATCATGATCATGAATAGGTGGGAGGCCTTTGCGAGCCTCGAATATCTTGAAATGTTTTTCCAAGACTTTTTAGAGATATGGAGAAATAGATGGTTTCAATGTTTGAACCTCTAGTGAACATAATTGTGCAATTACACCCTATTGTTCTTTCTTTATAGGCTTTTTCATTCCATTAGATCTGACTATCTTTACTAGTTTCCCTACGATACCCCTTAACTCAACTTCCTTTCCTTCCAAAAAAAATTCAAGAGAAGTTCCTGAAAATTAAAAGCTATCGTATCCAAAGACTGTAACCATTGGACTCCTAGTACAATATCAACACCACCCATTGGAATGGAGAGCATTGTACTATTTAACAATATTCCTCCATAGTTAGCTTGATATTATGGCACTTTCCAGAGCAATTTATAGTTCCTCCATTTCTAACCATCTCTTGACACTCTAGTGGTGGGTATAGGAAACAATTCAATTCCTTGGGTATCTTACAATGAATAAAATTATGGGTACTAATCGAATCAATCAACACTACTACCATTTTCTTCTTGATATGTCCTTCCATCTTGAGAATTTGAGTGGTAATTCCTTCCAATGCATTACAAGATATGTTCGGATTCATTTCATCTTTCTCTAGGGTTGGTTCTTGGTTTATATCCTCTTGTTTTGAGTTTCTTGTTCCTTTTCTTCCTCCTCTTCACAATCTATGTAAAATAATTCCTTCTCAACACACATATGACCTTTAGTGCATTTTCTATCACAACTGTAGCAAATCTCTTTTTCTATTTTTTCTTCCAATTGTTGTGGCATAAACGTTTTAGAAGGCTAAGGGCAACAATGCTTCCATCTTTATAGTTGTGAGTGGCAGGCTTCCTTGCTGCCATAATTTTTCTTTCATTTTTTCTTGGCAACCTAAATGCCTTGTCCAATGAATCAGGTTCCCAAAGGTGAACCTCATGTTGGATGTTATCCTTTAAAGTCCCTATGAACAAATCAATCATATGCTCTTCTCGAATATCATTTACCCTTATATTCAATTTTTGGAAGTCCTCAATGTGCTCTACCATTGAACCCTTTTGTTTAAGATTTATCAGTTGGAAAATAAAGTGTTTCTCTTTGTATCCTCATAATGTGATATCATTTCCTCTGTAAAAATTGACCAAGTGACAAGTTGTTTACGAGAAAAAATCCATTGATAGCATACAAAATAATTGTGTTATAAATATAAAGTTGCAATTTGTACCTTTTGTGTGTGTTGCACAATATGCAGATTGAAATATTGCTCCATCTATAGTATCCATGTTATGGATCCTTGCCATCAAACTTCCTCATATCGATATTTGGAATATGGTGGGTCTTCAATCCAAATTTAAAGTCTGTGGAATCATGACTAACATTAATTTTTTATCATCATGATTTTCATCTAATACCTATTTTCCATTAGGAAGCATTTCTTGTAGCAACTTTGTTAAACCTTCCTTCAAACCCTCCATGTTCACTTTTAAACCATTGTACAATTCTTCCATGTTTCCTTTCATTTTTTCTTCTATACCATCCATCTTAGCTTCCATACCATTCTTAAAACCATCTATCTTAGCTTCCATTTCATTTTTGGTTACTCTTTGCGAGAGCGAAATTTGTTGCACTTGGTCTCGTAATTTTGATATAGCATGTTGCATTTCTTCCTGTTCTTCATGCGTCATAGTAGAGCTTTATGTTTTCTTACTAGGTGTTTCCATTTTATTGCTTCAAGGAATTTTGAAATCAAACAATGATATCTATGCTTCACTATGTCATTTGAATCACTTCAAACTGATTTTTCAAACAAAATTTATGCAATTAAAAAAAAAATACACACTTTTTTCCTACTTTTAGGAGCTCGATATTGAAATGATTGTAACTTTGTAATTTCAAATCTCTAAGTTCTGCAATTTCTTCCTAAGGTATCTCTCTGAGTCCTATTTCCAACCCTACAAGTCTGATCAATGTTGGATTCTTCAAGAAAGCATTATGCCAAATCTCCCACGATGACCTGATTATGGACTAGTTCAGTAGAGCGAAGTTGTACAGGATGCCATGTGTCACGGTTTCAATCTTCAGCCCTGAAATTACTACACAAAAAGCTAACTTTCCTGCACTTTTAGCCACTTTTTACAAAATTCAAATCTAATGCCTGAAACAAATTTTATGACGATTTTCCCCAGGTCACCTATTTGAGACAGAATTTTGGAGCCCGCAAAAACCCTAACTTCCTCAAAGAATATCTCTGACAATATAGCAAACCAAGATCTGAAATTTTTACACAAAGTTCTCTAAGATTTCGGATCTATGGGGTAAAAATTTTAGCTTATGAAGCCTCGTATAAAAATATTAATAGTGAAAATTCCAAGATGACCTGTTTGAAGAAGGCACATTGACAATAACAAAGAGGGAATACACTAGTATTGTAGGGACCTAACAACTTATGTTGTCACACCATTCAAAAAACTTTTCTACAAACAATGACTAATAAATAAAATTGATAGTAATAGCAATCAAATAACTGAGAAGAATTAATACAAATAATTATTGTATTTAATTTAACCAATGATCCTTGCTACAAAGGAGGGCCCTTCCTCCTCAGTAGGGGCTAGTGCACTAAAAAGCATGCAGAATACTCAGAGAAAGATATGATGCCACAAGGTTGAGATTTGCATTAATAAAAAATCAGCAGTATAGATCTTGGTGATTTCCCCTTCCTTCCAATCCTATCTATCCAAGTTCCTTCACTACCCCCACGGGTAAAATTCTATCTAGAAAATCTTAAATAGAAGATCGGTATGCTCCATGAATATCTCCCAGTAATTGAATTGACTTTGACTTGATGCACTCTAGATTCAATCCATGTAATAAAAATACAACATGCACAAGGCAAATTATTTATATATCAGCAAAATTTCTTGGATCCTTTGTCTAAATTAATAAAGGAAACTAAGAAGTGTAATCATGTAACAACAACTTCAAGAGACCACTTAAACCTGAAATAGCCCATATTATCAATTTTTATAATAAAAGCAGTAGTTCCAGTTCCAAATTATAATTAGAATTAAACTAAGCAGGTGACATTCTGAAAAGGATATACTTAAATAAATAATGGTTATTACAGTGGTAAAAAATGGTCTTGTTGGTCAAACAAGGAGAAAAGGGAATAAGAAAATGAATGCCAAAAGGTAACAATTCCATGGCCCAACATCTCCCCCAAACTTAAGCATTTTCATGTCCTCATGCAAGCCCTTGTGACTGGTTCCTAACATGCTAAGAGTGTAGTTTTGAGAAATAATAGGACTTTTCAGTGTCCTCTGCTATACCCTTGCAACCTCGAGAAAGGAAAAACTCCATTTCCCATAATTTGTCAGTAAAGTGATATTGGTGCTAATACTTATAGGTTGGAAGCCAAACAAGAGGAAACTTGAACCTGAGTCTAATCTATCGTGGGCCACTCCTCTTAATGAAATCCATATACTGAGGAACTCTAGAAAGGACTTGTATAAAATTTTGATGACAATAGGGATCTATTTCCTTGAGCTCCTATCGAAAAATATTCCACCTTATCTTACTCCCTTCTAATGCATTAGCTCTTATCCCCTGAATATTCCTAAGGCATCTTTGTAAAACTAAACCTTGATATTCAATTATCAATGCTTCGGCGGTTGAAAATTTCAATATCTTATTGTGTGCCCTAGTGAAAACATTAGCAGAGGAAGACCCATTTATGATGCACAACTTTACTCATCCCTCATTGGTTGTTACACTGTCATGTGTAGCTTTCCAACTTACCTCGTTCTGAGAAAAATATACAAAATCCCTCAATTGAACATCCACCACATAAGGTGTCAAATTTAAAGATCTATCTCCAAAACAAGCAAGGTCATGCAAAGATAATTCACATAGCAAAGTATGTTCTAAGAAATTCACACTCTAAAAAGTTTCCAAGAAATCTTGGCCTTTCTTTGTATTATATGGCCACTTCTCCTTAAGGGATGTCAATTGTAAGAGAAAACATTTTTCCTGCAGATATAAAGGATAAGATGGAGAAGGAAGTTTTCATCTTAGTAAACCATCAATAAGAGCATGTATAAATTCCTTCTATTATTGTAGCAGTTTCACTTATTCTTGTCATTCCTTCAGTTATATTATTGCCTACTTCCTCTCTCTTTGAACCCTCACAAAATCTTGAATTCTTAACTTTTCATCCCATTCCTTCTTAAGGTTGTTGACCATCTCCTCATTTTGTTTTAGAAAAATAACTTTTTCCTTAGGGAAGACTCTTAACTTCTTCCAATTTTCTACTTCCTTAAGCAAAGGTGTTTTTCTCAATATTTCTTCAGATTTTAGCTGGGTTTTTTCTGATGTTGTTATAGCCTCAGACTCAAAAATCTCTTCTTTATACCCTTTCTCCTCTTGTTGTGTTATCTTAATTGTTGGTTCTTATGTAATAGCATCATTGTTGACAGGTTCTTGTGGAGAGCAGTCAAGTTAATTTTAGTCTACTTTTTTTCTTCAGTTGACATTGGTTCTTATGTAACAGTAGCATCATAAATAGATTCTTGTGGAGTAGCAAACTGTTTTTCTTCTCCCTAATCTTCTCTGATTGTTGGTTCTTGTGTAACAGTAGTTCTGTTAGCAGGTTCTTGTGGGACAAAAAGTTGAAGTTCTTCATTTTTTCCTCCCACTTGAACTCCTATTACAGTAATTGATTCTACAACTCCATTTTCCTTAAAATTTTGTTGACACCCCTCATACTTTCATGGTTGTTTCAATGGATTATGTTATTCCTACGACTTTTGATAACATTTTTAACCCATTTTTCTTCTTAAATTTCAATTGTTCCTTAACCATGACAAGTTATTTTCTTAAATCTTCATTATTATTTTTCAATTTGATGGACAAGGTGGTATATCTCAATCTTACCTAATAGAGTGGAAACCTATTGTTATTTCATATATTTTTCTACTATTGGTTATCCTTCCTTATGTTTTTCATCATATTCTTCCTTAAATTTTGGTGTAGCAATAGAGGCTTCAGGCATGGAGGAACCTTCCTCTACAAGATCTTGTTTTCTCTTATCCTTTTATTTATCAGGCTCCCCTGGTTTAGTTGTAACAATACATATTTTGGGTGTTGGAGTATTCTCTTGTGAAACAACAACTCACACCCTTTTCTTAGGGTTCCTTTCATTAATCGGCTTCTCTAGTTTTCTCTTCTTTACCTTAACTTGTCTTGAGGAATCCTTAGTTTTCTTAGAAACCTTTCTTTCTTCAGTTTTTGGTTTAGGTATTATTGTCTCAATGGTTGATTTTTCTAGTTCTTCTTATTTTATAGGACAGCCATGATAGCTATTTTTTGATGATCCACTGGAACCTCAGCATGATCCTCTATTCGTGCCCCTTTTCCTTTTGAATATGTACCAACAGATGTCTTTATAAATCTCCATCTCTTAGGGTTTCGATAGCCAGGTCTAGAAAATACATTCTCCCTAATTTTCCTAGGGGTTGTTATTGTTATGCTCTTGGGGGTGTAACAACCCTACTTCTAATAGGTGTGGTTTCTTTAGTTGCAGGTGTTGTTTCAACACTCTCCTCGTGCTCCTTACTTTCATCATCCTATGCATCTGCATGTGGTCTTGCTAACAAACAATAACATGAACTCCTCTGCTCCTATCTTGAGTGAATTATGACCAATTTGATAAGTGCGTGATTGGTCAAACAAATTTCCACGTATTTTTCCCCTCACACTGCCTCCACCATGTGTTGTAGTGACTTCAACAAATAGTAAGGGAGATTTATCAATTTCCCTATCCTAGGGTGTGACAACAACTAAAAGTGATAGTTGAATACAAACCCAAAGTGACCCTTGCTGAAATGTGGCAAAAAGAAAATTCCAATTTAATTTGTCCTTGAATTAAATTTTGAATTAAAATCAACTTTAGTCTTAATAGCTACTTGGAAATAATTAATTAAGTTATTGTGACTTAATTAGCTGGAGAAATTCAAGTTAGAAGTCTTTCTGAAGTCACACAAGAGTTATCCCTTAAATTAATGAGATAAGATTGAGTTATATTTGAGTTGTAATTAGTTAACTTAGTTTACTGAGTTAAGTCCAGTTAAATTAGTTCCAAATTTTTTGAGGAACTAATAAAGAGTTAATAGTCAGTTGATGCATGCATGCACTCAACTAGTGCTACTCTAGTTAACTGAAAATTCCTCATCAGAAACTCATGCATGTCTATTCTGAGAAAGACCCAGTTGAGATTAAATTCAAGGAAAATGTACTATCAGTTGCATGTGTTTTCTTATAAAGAAAACTCATGCATGCAGTCAAGGAATCATTCCTTGAGGACTGCACAGTTCTGACAGTGTGTGAGATCAGTGTTCCACTTGGTTGAAGGTGAATCATGCCAGAGGAACAGCACAAGGAAATAGGAGCTTGGAGTGCAGAGAGGAAGAATGGAGAGAAGCCAAGATTTCCAGTGAGCATCCGTGGGGATTGTACTGAGAGTTGGCTAGCTGTGAGAGTTAAGGCTTTGTATAATTCCTATGTATTTCCACCTAGTATGATAATATAGATATTGGGGTTTTTAGTTGAGGCTTTCCCCAAAGTGTTTTCATGTGTATTGTGCCATTGATTCTTCTTCTTTTGGTTATATTGTTCAGGTTGATATTTAAGCTTCTGCAAATTGATAGTAGAAGTAGGTTATAGTATTCTTCTTTGATTTATATTGCATTATCGGGTTAACCTACCATCAAATTTTCTACATGGTATCAGAGCTGGATTTGTAGAAATTTTCTACATGGTATCAGAGCGAGATTCATAGAAATTTCTACATGGTATCGAATTTGTGAAAAGTATACTAAGAAGAGAATTTGAAGTTTGAAGTTCAGGGTTGCAGGTGCAAATCGAATTCATACCATACTTCAATGTTTTCCAATGGTGTTCTATGGCTTGAGACTCGAGTATGCCTTGGAAGGTAGCTTGAATTACATAGCATGGAAAGATAGAATGGAAGTTGTATTAGAAGACAATGGCTTGAAGGAATTCATTGATCAAGAAATCCCAAAGCCAGCTTCAACTAATGCACAAGAGTTGGCTAAGTGGAAGAAGTGTGTGGCGAAGGTGAGAGAGATCATCCTTGAGGGAGTTTGAGACCATATTGTCTCAAATCTCCATGGGAAGGATACTCCATTTTCAATGTTGAAGACATTGAAGGACCTCTACCAGAATAGTAGCGACCAAAGGAAATTGGTGCTCAAGGATAAGCTTCGAAGAATCAAGATGGAGAAGGGCGATACTATTTCCACATATCTGAACAAGCTCACCACCTGCAAATATGAGCTTAGCAATGTGGGAATAACTACTTCCGATGATGATATGGTGAACCTCACTCTCCTTGGCCTTCCAAAGAGTTGGAATAGCTACTAGGACTCTATGAATGGAAGGGAGAAACTGCCGGATTGAGAAGGATTGTGGTCGGATCTCATGCAGGAGGAGATCAGGAGGAGCACACGATATGGTTCTTCATCCAAGGATGATGATGAAGAAAATCTGGCCTTAGCACGTAAGGCAAGGAAAGGGAAGGGGAAGGCTTTCCATTTCAAATTGAATTCTTCTCATGGAGGGAAGAAGGGTGACATGTCTAAAGTGAGATGCTTTAATTGTCACGAGATGGGACATTATGTGACTAATTGCCCATTGAAGAAGTCTAAGAAGGTATCCTCGGAAGGATTGGAAGGTGAGGTATTAGCCTCTCAATTTGAAATGGACTTTACTCTCATCGCATGCATGGTGTCATCGATGATGGGTTGTGTCTCCTATCTTGATAGTGCAGCCTCATTCCACATGACCGGTGATAAAAGTTTATTCAGTGCCTTGGAGGAGAAAGAACTCAAGATGCACATAAAGATGAGTGACGATGAAAGGTATAGTGTTTCAAGAGTGGCCACGGTTGCTTTTCAGTGGGAGCATGGAGCTCCTATCACCTTGACATATGTGAAGTATGTGCCTGGACTGAAGAAGAACTTGGTATCACTTGTAATGTTGGAAGACAAAGGCTACGATGTAGTCTTTAGTAAAGGAAAGGCATTCCTAAGACACATAGCCATGGGTCAGACCAAGAGAATAGGGATTCGGGTGAAGAATCTCTATAAAATAGAGGTAGATGATTATGCAGCATTGAGTACAAAAGCAGAATTGGTGCAAAGACAAGACTTTGGCTAGTTGTGGCATAGGCAATTGGGCCATTTGCATCATGAGGCTTTGAAGATAATGCAGAAGATATCTATAGGACTTCCCAAAGGTAAACTTGAGCAAGTTGACACATGCAAAGGTTGTACCTTGGGAAAGTACACCAAGTCTTCCTTTCATGATCAAGACAATCGAGCAGAGGCTATCATAGAGTGAGTTCATACTAATGTGTGTGGACCATTCTCGACGGTATCCACAGGGAAGAAAAGGTATTATGTGATTTCCATTGATGATTATTCTCGTAAATGTTGGATTTATTTCATGCAGAAGAAGCACCAAAGCTTCACAAATTTTTGTGAGTTCAAATGTTTGGTTGAGAAAGAGTCAGGGAAGAAGATCAAGGCCTTGAGAAGTGACAATGGTGGAGAATATATCTCTTAATAGTTTAAGGAATGTTGTGCAGCTGGAGGAATTAAACGATAGTTGACGGCACCTCATAAGCCACAGTAGAATGGGGTGGTTGAGAGGAAGAATAGAACTATTGTATGGGCCGCATGGCCAGTGCTGCATGACCAAGGCCTACCACTTCACCTGTGGGCCGAGGCATGCAACACGGCAGTCTATTTGTAGAATAGCAGTCTGCATCACATACTTGGGATGAAGACAGCAGAGGAAGCTTTCTCCAGTAAGAGACCAAATGTGGGTCACTTTAGGATCTTTGACTCATCGGTATATTTCCATGACAAAGGATGCACAGAAGAAGCTTGAGCCAATAGCAGAGTTCAGGGTATTTGTGGGGTACACTGATGCACCTCACAACTATCGGGTGTACTTGCCTAACAGTCAAAGGATAGTGGTTCATAGAGATCTCAAGTTTGATGAGTAGAAGGTCATGCAAGTTTCCCTTGAGAGGGAGCTCCAACTACAGGCTATGGAGGAACTGTTGGTTCCTAAGGAGGAGGAGCCTCATACTAATGCGGAGTAGTTGCATGCAGAGGTTCCAGGAGTGGAGACATCCACTCAAGCAGAGTCTTCTGGAGATGGATGGAAGTGCACAAGAGAAGCTGACATATTGTTGGATGATGCGAGAGAGAATGTGGGAGCACCATCTTCTCAGTGCAGATAGAAGAGGTCACCTGAGATGTACACTGGATACATGGCCCTTGTTGGGGAATGTGTTGAGACCGAGCCATCTTCCCTTGAGGAAGCAGTGCAGCAGCTGATTTGGGTTGATGTTACGGTGGAGTATGACTCCAAAGTTCGTAACAGTGTTTGGGACTTGGTTCAGAGACCGCAGAACAAGTCAGGTGTGAGTTCCCATTGGCTTTACAAGGTAAAGCAAGCTGCTGATGGTAGTGTAGAGAATCATAAGGCAAGATTTGTTGCCTGTGGCTTTTCACAGGTCGAGATGATCATGTTGCTACAATATATTTCAATAGAGGAGCAAGATGCTAACATTTTGACAAAGGCATTGTCTAAGTGTAAATTCGAGTTCCATAGAGACAGGATCGGGGTGGCAGATAATCCCTTTCCTGTTGAGAGGGAGCGTTGAAATGTGGCAACAAGAATATTCCAATTTAATTTGTCATTGAACTAAATTGTGAATTAAAATCGAATTTAGTCTTAATAGCTACTTGGAAATAATTAATTAAGTTATTTTGACTTAATTAGTTGGAGAAATTCAAGTTAGAAATCTTTCTGAAGTCATGCAAGAGATATCCCTTAAATTAAGGAGATAAGATTGAGTTATATTTGAGTTGTAATTAGTTAACTCAGTTTATTGAGTTAAGTCTAGTTAAATTAGTTCCAAATTGTTTGAGGAACTAATAGAGAGTTAACAGTCATTTGATGCATGCATGCACTCAACTAGTGCTACTCCAGTTAACTGAAGATTCCCTCATCAGAAACCCATGCATGTCTATTCAGAGAAAGACCTAGTTGAGGTTAAACTCAAGGACAATGTACTATCAGTTGCATGTATTTTCTTATAAAGAAAACTAATGCATGCAGTCAAGGAATCATTCCTTGAGGATTACACAGTTCTAACAGTGTGTGAGATCATTGTTCCACTTGGTTGAAGGTGAATCATCCCAGAGGAACAACGCAAGGAAAGAGGAGCTTAGAGGATAGAGAGGAAGGTTAGAGAGAAGCTAAGATTGCTTGTGAGTATCTGTGAGGATTGTACTGAGAGCTGGCTAGCTGTGAGAGCTAAGGCTTTGTATAATTCCTATGTATTTCCACCTTGTATGATAATACAAATAGTGGGGTTTTTAGCTGAGGCTTTCCCCAAAGTATTTTCATGTGTAGTTCTTCTTCTTTAGGTTATATTTTTCAACTCGATCCTTAAGCTTCCACAAATTGATAGTAGAATTAGGTTATAGTATTATACATTGATTTATATTGCATTATTGGGTTAACCTACCATCAAATTTTCTACAACCCTCACAAGTGATAAATTTCTAAATGAAGATATCCACATCCTCCCAAGGGTGGGGAAGGTATGTTCTATCAAAACCCCTACCCTTAGTTTTCAATTCCTCTCCTTCGTATAGAAACTCAACCTTAGCTGATGGAATCACCACCTTCCTTGAAAACCACTAATCCCTCTTTGTGGTAGCCTTATTGTTATGCAAAATTTACTATTATAGACAAAGGTGAATTCCCTAGACTTAATGGCCTAGTCTAGAACAACAAAAGACAAAAAGCATAGATTTTTCCTTAAATAAGTTAGAGAATGGAAAAGAGGCCTACCTTGAATATGTAGTGAGATTTCTTTTCCTCCTCGCTTGTAAGATCCAATTGTAGTTCCAAGTGTTATAATTAGAACCTGCACACACGAATAAATCAAGAAAAGGATCTATATCATCTATGTAGCATAATATAACATCACCATTCATTGAATCAGCATGGCATTGAAATACATGATTGTAAACATAACACAATAAATATAGGAAAACAAGATACTCTTTCTCTTAATATAAATAGGAGAGAGTTTACAAGCATAAATAGAAGTTGATTTTGTACATGACTCCCCAAGTTGACTTGTCCTTCCTTGTCACAAAGAACACCTCAAGATAAACACTAATACATGAATATGATGACTCCTATAAGTTCAAGGTAGCAGCATAAGCGAAATATGAGTCTCCAAAAGCCAACCCTGATGCTATGGATGGTAGTAATTTTATAGGAGAAGGATGGTAGTTTATGATTTACCACTATGGGCTTGAGATCCACATATGATGGGAGGATGAGCTCAAGGGACAAGAGGTGAAGTATCCAAGGTAGGATAAGATAGGATTCGATCTCTTATCCATGATAAATATTTTTAAAAACCCTTGGAAGATTCTAAATAAGGAAGCTTCGGAATTCATTTTAATTTTCCCAAATTTCTAGAATCAATGCACCTGCAGAAAGGAGAACCAAGTGTTGACCAGTGCTAGTGCAGAAGGGAGAAACTAGCACTGATGTAGGTGGCTAAAGGGACAGGGTGCACTGGGGCTAAAAACATTGATTTTGAGCAACTAATGAAAGAAACTTAAACTTCTTGTAAAGGTCATTCTTAGGGATTTGTGAGGGGATGACGACAACATATTCACAATTTTTATTGATCTGATTTGCAGGCCTATTGACCAAATGTGACAAAATGGAATATAAAAAATTGTCCCCTAAAGCACAAATTCTAAATAAGAGCTAATGACTGAAGTGTTTTACCTTGTAACAAGTCTAGATTAAGAATAATTGGTGAATATCATCATATGTTAAAATAAATTTTCATCATGATATATTTATTGAGGGAGTTGTACCCATGCTCAACAAATATGCTAACATTACATGTACAATAATGAAGAATTCTCATCCACTGATGACAAAGAATGGACCCATGTTGTTGTGTGTGTGTTATATTCTTTCCACAATTAGTCGCACACGCATGGGGGGTGGTGTCAAAGGGGGGCCCAACATGCCCTTCTTTGTTGCGTCGGGCACGTCCCCCCTTGTCTGGGAGTTTTAGGGGGCTGGTAGGCCCCATATACGTGGTCTTGGGCAGCGCCCCAAAAAAAACGTAAATTGGACCCTATATTAGGTGGACAGACCTACCTATGGTTTTGTTCATGGGTTTTACACATGGTTTTAGGCATGATGGTTTTTTTCCCATCTTATTTTGTAGATCTGACCTAGGTAACTATAGTTATGTTCTAATCCAAGGTTAATGGATTGGGGTTTACGAATTATTTGGCATGTATATATCTGTATTGTATAATTGAAAGGAATATAAGGAAAAATCAATCTGGTAGTCCCAGTTTTGGGATCCAGGGAAAAATATCTGAGTATTTTTTTATATTCTCGTCATTGTTTATTTTCTATTTTTTAAAATTTGTCTGTATGTAATTTATGTACAAGGTTAAAACCTACATTTGGTATGAGAGTCGTTTTAGCTTCAAGGGGATGCCCTTTCCACTAAGGGGTTTTTCTCGAGCCTATGGTATACCCTGTTCAGTGGGAGATCTACGAGATCGATTCTTACAGTGAAAGAAGATGATGAGCAGTGGAAAGATAGAGATTGAAAAATTTAATGGTTAGAGTTTTGAGTTTTGGAAACTCAAGATGGAGGATCTAGTAGTGGATAACTATCAATGGATCGCGATAGATTCGGGTACTAAACCAATGGCAATGTCAGATGAAGACTAGGTGAAGTTGGATGGGATAACAAAGAGAAAAATATGTTTTGTATCTTAGATTTAGTATTGTTGAATGTATTAGGAGAAGATATGACAAAGGCTTTGTGGGAGAAGTTAGGGAGTTTGTACTAATCTAAGTCTTTGGTGAACAAAATGTTACTCTGGAAAAAGTTGTATAACCTGAGGATGAAGGATGGAGAACCAATGACAGAGAATCTGAACACCTTTAATACTTTTATAATCCATTTGTTATTTGTTGATATTAAAATTTCAAATGAAGATTAGTGCATTGGCTTGTTGTGTTCTCTACCATATCCATGGGATATTTTGGTTGTTGTAATAGGTAGCAATACAACTACCTTTAAGTTTGATTAAATAGTCGCATCCTTGTTGTTGGAGGAGATGAGATGGAAAAATATGGAGAGAAAGTATGGATATGCCTTGTATATATGAGGACGGTCCCAAAATAGAAACAAAAATAAGTCCTCAGGTGGGAGATATAAATCTAGAGGGAGATCTAAATCTAGAGGGAGATCTAAATCTCCAACAAAACCTGTAAAGGTGTGCTAGAAATGCATAAAGGAAGGGAACTCCAAAAAAGACTATAGATATAAATATCCTCAGAAAGTAAAGGGATCTAATGATGCTCCTTCTGCAGAGGTGAAAACCAGCTCAGATGAAGGTGGGGATGTGTACTTGGCTTCTTTTTCAAGTACACATGTAGATCATGAGGCATGGTTGATTGACTCAAGTGCATCCTTTCACTTCACTCCCCATAGGGAGTGGTTCTACGAGTATGAGAAACATGATGGTGGTGATTTCTTCTTAGGGGATAACAGGAAGGCTAGAATCATAGGCGTGGAAAAGTCAAGCTGAAGTTGCAAGGTGGAAGGATTAGAAAACTTCTAGGTGTTCTGCATATTCCTACATTGGCCAGAAATCTGATTTATGTAAGCAATATGGATGATGCAGGTGTACAAATAGTGTTTTATAAAGATACGTGAAAGGTGGTTCGAGGAGCATTGGTATTGATGCGGGGAGATCGGATTGGAAATTGTACAAGATCCTAGGTAGCACTGTTATTGATGGGTGCAACACTTTTGTGGTTCCCGAAAGTGGAGCAGAAAATCTATTGGTCTCTAAGTAAAAGGTCATGCTATGGCATCAAAGGCTTGGACATATTGGATAGAATGACCTTTGAATACTTCATGGTAATTGTATAATAGAAGGTATGTCTAATTTCTCTCTAGATTTCTGTTTTTGTGAACATTGTGTATATGAGAAGCAGAATTGGGTGAGTTTCCCCTCTTATGTTAAGAGGGCGATAACTAGAGCTTGTGCATAGTGATATATTTGGACTTGTGTCAGTTCCATCACTGGGTAAGTCTATGTACTACGTATCATTACAGATGATTTCTCAAGTAATACATGGATATATTTCCTCAAGAAGAAATCTAAAGTCTTTGACAGGTTTAAATATATAAGGCTCTAATGGAAAACTAGACAAAGAAGAAGATAAAGATGTTGATGACAGATAATGGTGGAGAGTTCTGCAAGAAGGAATTTGAAGAGTTCTGTAAGAAGTGTGGTATAGCACGATAGAATACTACTCCATACACACCTCATCAAAATGGAGCCACAAAAAGAATGAACATGACATTGATGGAAAAGGCAAGAAGCATGCTTAGTGGTGTCGGGTTAGGACAAGAATTTTGGGAAGAGGCAGTGGAGAATGCATGTTACCTAGTTAATAGATCACCTTCATCAAAGTTGGAGGATAAGACTCCACATGAGGTATGGACTGGTAAGAAACCATCTCTTTCACATCTGATGGTATTTGGTTGTGATGCATATGTACATGTTCGAAAGAAGAAAAGAACCAAGTTGGATTGTAAATCTAAAAGGTTCATCTTTATTGGGTATAAGGATGGTTTAAAGGGTTATAAGATTTGAAACCTGTTAACACTCTGTAATTTCCCTAGGTTGTGGAGAGAAACCTAAAGGTAACCACAAAACCGCTTGCAAAGCTTGGATCTAGCCCTTCCAGGTTTAGAGAGGGATCTCTCTTTTTTATTTAGATTTTTTCCTTAAGATATTAGGCTATTTATTGAGTTTCGAGATTGGTTTTTCAAAGATTTGGTTGAAAATTGTAGGGAAAGTCCATTAGGCATGGAGTCATAAATATTTTGGTGATCAAACACAAAAATGACAAAGTAGTTGTAACAGGGTAGGATAGGAAAACTTTTGGATCTTTAAATTATTTGTGGAGTGTATAGTATGAATATGTTTTAAGTTCAATTAAATATAGAGCATGCTAGGATAAATTTTATACTTAACATTAGAGTAAAAACATTAATATTGTTTACAAGCCAGCATAAAGTACACTTAAGAAAATTCAACCATTTATCTTCTTGAAACAATAGAGACAGAAAACATATGGAAAACTGAGAAAATAACAATTTCACATGAGAAGGTACATCACCAATTGCTTGACACGGGAATCCTGGAACAAAATTCTCTGTATTATTATAAATCAGTCACTTTGGTACAATGAAACACTTACATCAAAATATAGCTTGTTTCTTCATACAAGTTCCAACCCTCTCTATGTCCTTTTACTAAGTATTTATAGAAACCTTTTACATCTCAGATCGGACATCAAAATAAAATAGATTTACAAAATAGTATTTGTTAAAGACACAAATATTTTAGATATAGAAGAAGAAGATAAGGAAAGTTTGTTAAAATTTGTTGCGATGTTTAGGCTTTGAAGGAATTTGGTGATGACTATGGCTATTTTGTTGCAAATGTTGTTTCTCTGCTACCGAAATTTTAGGGCTTTAGTTTTACTGGCTCAATCAACTCTAGCGATTGATCCCACATTTCTTCGATAGAAAAGTTTATCATGCTTATAAAACTTTAGTCCACTTCTTTGTAAATGTCAAAAGTTACCTTATTGAAAAAAAGGTGATGAACTCATGTTTAATATTTAAATCAAATTCTAGGCCTTCTTTAAATGCTTCTCCACTAATAAATTCTTTGGCCTTTACAAACTTTGAAGCATCAACAGCTATGTTACACAATTGTTCCTATTAGTTTTATAATGGAACCAATTTTCCATTAGAAATCCTTAGAGTAGGTAGACCCTTTTCTTGCAATAGTGTGAACTTTTTGTTGAATCTTCTGACTTGCAAATCGAGCTCTTTACATTTGTTCTCTAGTTGTATCTTCAAATTCTCTTTTGTTAAAACTCTTTTAACCTCCATTATTGTTGGTTTCCTGTCTAGAATGTTTAAGTCCTCTAATTCATCCTTGGTCTTGATGTTTAACATCTTAATAATATTGTGTTCCTCTTCTGGTTTGTGCTCTAAATCTGGTTAGTATTTTGTATTGCTGACTTCACGCTTTGCATGAGTTATTCCTACTCAAAAGTGATTTGAATTGATGGCCACATATTTGTTATATTAGAATTTACATTTTTCCAAATGTTATTTTTGGCCTCTGCCAACATCTGAATGATAAAATATTGGTCTTCTATTTATAAATTTGTTGAATAAGATTGAACTTCTTCTACACTTCTGTTAAATAGGCATTATTATCTTTAATTTTATTCTCCTCCATTTGAATCAATGTTGTTGATAAGTTATCTTTCTTTGCCTTAACTGATTATAATTCTTCCAAATTTTTAGCAAGATCTTCTGTATAATATGAAGATGTTTCCTTTGTTGAAGTCTCTATTGTTGTATGTGTGCCTAATGCAGATGTCCCTACTACTTTCCACCATTTTTTTTCTCTTAACAGTGTTTCCATGTCCTACTCCATTTTCTATATTTGTGCATTCTTCTCAACATCTATTGTAAATAATTTTTCCATTTCCATTTCTATTCTAGCAACTCCTTTAGCTTGAGGATGTCACGTGGATGGTAGCTTCACTTGCTTTCTTAATTCTTGAATATTTTCCTATTTTATCTTTATAAGCTCTTCTGCTGCCTTAATATTAGTGGGGTCATGTCCTAACTTTATTATAAAATCTTCTAGATATTTGATTCTATTGTCTTTAGAAAATGAGGAAATATTCTCAATCTTCAACTGAGAATGCATGTTGTTCAAGGATGACTATAATCTGGAAAACATCATGGTTGAACTGGTAATTGTTGAAAAGATGAGCTCCATTGTTTGCTTGTGTAAATCAGTTTGATCGATTTCATGTATCTTCTTTGTAGCAATTGAGAAAATGGAGGCTTTGTAGTCTTCAACACTCCTGGGAGCTGGCACTAAAGGTTCCATGAAGTCCATTTGTAACTGTCCTTTCTCTTAGTAGAATGCAGAGAGTAATCTATGTTGTATTTTCGATGTTTTCTTCCAAAATTATGAGTAAGTTGAAGCCTTTAAAGGTTCATTTTTCAACTTTATCTCCCTATATCTTGAAAATATACTCTACTAAGTTGAAATTTGTGAACTAGAAGATATTGGAGATTAAACTGTTGGTTCCACAATAGGTGACTAAATTGTTTCTTTTGTTTGAGGAAAAGGAGTGGCAGGAGTTCCTATCAAAGTTATTGTGGGCAGCTATTGTGTATCCCTTACTTCTAGAGATTCATCTTGGATATTAATCACCTGAGGATCAACTTGAGGGTTTGATCTTTTATTTTTGTTTGGGTCCTTCTTTCTTATTTTAAAAACAAACAAAAAATTCACCTTGTGATTCAGAGTCAGTAGGGGACATGGCCTCTCTCTCCCTTTTTCCATCCTTTTCCTTGGGAATAGGTGTCTACATGGATGACTGACTAACCAGTCATTCTTCAGCTTCTTGTAAAGTTCCCTCTGTCCATTCCTCTTGGTTAGAATACTGTTCAATTTTTAGCCTTGGTATATATGCATAGGAAGTACTCTTATGTTCCAATCTAGGTTTTGAAATGATACCTAGAGGATCATAAGACCAGGATAAACTAGGACTAAATTTTATTTGACTTAAAATATCTTCCACCTCCTTTTCTACAGCTCTAGTGTTGACATTATAAGGACCTATATTAGCTTTTAGCTTGAACTGTGCTTTATTTTTGTAGCATACAAAGTGAAACTCATCCATGTTCAACTTTTGTCTAGTGTATTCTAATGCAAATATTATGAATGGTACAAATGTTAGTAACATGTAAGGAGGTAAAATTGATCCATATATTCTAATTTCAGTATAATTTTGGTATAATAACGAGTCTCCAACTTTTGATTGCTCTGATAAGAGCAATATCTTATTTATCTCTAGTGAAATCCTCAGGATCACATCACTACAAAGAAAGCATAATGAGGTATAACTTATCAACAATTTCAATGTAAGTATTCTCCTCTGAGTTATTTCTAACCAGAGAATTATATTGAATCATTGACAAAGGATTTCCCTCATTATCTATCTTCTGTAAAGGAAATTTGAACCTGTCTGGCTGATGAAATAACATAAGATAAACCAATATCGATTGATATTTGAAAACACCTCGGACTTTGAAATTTACAAATTGATCATGCATTGCATTGGATAGAAATTGTCTGTAATTGAAAAGAATGGATGAATTTTTTCCAACTACAAAAATTGACAAAAATCCCAGAACTATTTCATCTACCCATTGATCATTTTAATAGCCAAGCAGTTGGGTTATCATAGAATCTACTTGTTTTGGAATTTCTGGGAAGATCGAAACTCGGTATGGGGGATTATTCCGGGGTAATTTAGCATTTTTGGGAAGGAAACATTCAAAGATTTTCACTCTTTCAGGGAAAGTTAGATTTTTTGTATAATTCCGTCAATAGATAGGCTAAGAAAGGATGATGGGAGGTTTGGTGTTGAATTTGAAAGGTCTGGAAAATAATTTCAGGGGAAATGGATAAGATGACTTCGTTATTGTGGGAGACAACAACTTTTTGGCTTGGCAGGTATCAGAGATGGCACCAAATGGAGAATTCAGGGAGAAAGTGAGTGTGCGTGAAAATAAACTGAGGGAGAAGGGATTACCAAAAATTCATATCATTAATTTTGTCAAGGAATTTTTTTTTGGCCTAGTTTTAAAGATCGTAAAGGTCGAATTCACACTGGGTCTCAGCAATTTTATATTGGGTGTCGATCAAAATGGATTTATCAAAATCAAGGACAGGAGAAATCATTGGATTTTTCTCTAAAACTTTCCCCTTTCCTTTGTGTTTCAACATCTTGGAAATGCAATAATAGGAAGATGGAATAACAATATCAGAAAATGCTTGATAAAAATAATTATAAAGAACAAGGTTACCCGGGTGAAATTTGGTCAACTTCGTGGAGGAAAAACTGTTGTAGAATGTTGACAGTTGGTGGCAGCTCGATCTTCGACCTATAGAATCAATGGTGTGGTGAAAGGAGTGAATTACAAGCTTCCAGGGGTTTTTATAGTAGTTTGATCGGTTGTATAATGGAAAACTTAATGTTATGGAGCAGGGGCAATTTATTGAGAAAATGGATAAACAGCGGGAACTTTAAATGCAACAACATTCAATATTGGATTTGGCATTAAATATTTGCATGTTGAATAGATTTTTGATGTGGAGGGGGCGATGTGGTAGGAAAAATGGTGAGAATGGAGTGGCAGATTCAACTAACCCATTTCCTTGGGGATGATAGGTAGTAGAATGACCTAACACTATATGATACTTGTTACAAAAATTAATCATCCTTTTTTATTTAAAAGTTGCAACATTATTTGTAATAATTGTGTAGGGACAACCAATCTTGGAGAGAATATGGTCTTCAATGAAGTGAATGATGACAAAATCTGTAGCTTGTCTGGTTGGGACTGCTTCTATGCATTTGGTGAAGTAGTATATTTTTGTTAGGATCCACTTGTGTTGAGCTAAAGAACTTAGGTGAATTTATCCAATAAAATCCAAACCCCACCCATGGAAAGGCACCTCCATTGAGATAGGCTTAAGGGGTAGAGGTAGGATGTTTCTCTTACCTTCAAAAATTTGACATTGATGACAAGTTGAAACTTTTTTATTAACATTTGCAAACAAGGTAGGCCAATAAAAACTAGCTCTCAAGATTTGTTTTGGTAGTGGCCTTCTAGTATAAATGTCCTCCACAATCACCTTGATGAAATTCCTCTATGAATTTATTTTCTTCATCCTTCACTAAACAATTCAGTAAAATACGTCTAGCATCCTTCAAATATATACTTGATTCAAAATGCAGAACTTTATAGATTTTAGTTTAAGAAATCTAGCCTTGGTTTTGGTTAAACCAGCAAGAGCTTGTAAATTCTGCAAAACATACACAATATCTACATACCAGGGGGAAGTAAGAAAATTTTCTGATACATGTGGAGTCGTCATATCTTGTTATTCATCTAGAGCAGCTACAAAATTTATGTCTAGTGCATGAAAATTTGACTTAACCATCAGTTTGGCTAGTCCTTGACCTTTGATGAGTTTAGTAGGCTTTATTTCAATGTCATATTCTAAAATTACTACAATCCATTTTCCTCTTTTCCCATCTGGATTAGTCTAAGTGAGGATATCTTTCACCATTGCACTTGGAATGAAATAAATTATGTGGGAGTGTAGAATATAAATTCTGAAGTCCTTAAAAGCCTTTACTAAAGCAAAATCTTTCTTTTCCATGATATTGTTCTTCAAGGAGGCATCTCTTAAAGCTCTGCTGAAAAATGTAATAGGTTGCTTATGTCCCTCATTCTTCCGCGACAAAATTGTTGCAATAATGTGCTCTGATGCAAAAAAAAAATCATGAAATCTTTAGTAAAATCAGGGCTAATTAAAACAAGAGCACATTTCAAAGCTACTTTCAGTTTACTGAAATAATTTTTAGCCTCATTATTCCATTTTATCTCAGTATCATTCTTCAGCTGTTCGTGGTTGCTCTCAAAATCTCGGCTAGGTTTGGGATGAATCTTCTCAAGAAATTTATCCTTCCAATGAAAGATTGAATTTATTTTTTATTCTTGGGAGGATGAATCTTCATTATGGCTTCAACTCTACTGGGGTCTATTTGGATACCATCCTTTGAAATAATGTGACCAAGTAGCTTTCCTTCCTCTAAACCAAAAAGAGACTTTAGGGGTTCAAGGAAATACCATATTTCTTGCATTTCTCAAAAACTATCGTTAAGTGAAGCAGGTGACCTTCATCTGTTTTGGAAAGTACAATAATGTCATCCAAATAAATCACAATAAATCTATCCTTCTCATTTGCAAAAGAAATATACATTTCTATCTCAAAAGTGGCCCCTGCATTTACAAGGCCAAAGGGCATCTTCACATACATAAAGGTTCCCCAAGGTGTTGTGAAAGTTGTTTTATGTTGATCATCAAGATGCACCGGAATTTGGTTATATCTTGAAAAACCATCGAGAAAAGAAATTTTGTTAGAACCAACTACTTTCTGTAAAATATGATCCATTTTAGGTAGAGGGTAGTTATCTTTGAGTGACACTTTGTTCAGATTCCTAAAATATACACATAGCCTTATTTCTCATGTCTTTTTCCTTGTTGTCACTAGACTTGACACTCATTTTGAAAATCTTAAAGGCATGATGATTTTTGTGTCAAATTTTTTTTTAACCTCTTTTTCTATCAAGGGTAACAGAATTGGATTTACCCTCCTTAGTTTCTGCTTGAAAGGTTTTCGTTCCTCTCTTATGGGAACAGTATGTTGTATAATATTGGTTTCATATGCCTTTAGATCTTCATAACCCCGGGAAAACACATCAGAACATTATTTTAGTAGATCGGTGTACTTTTGTTTTTCAATGGGAGGTAAGGACTTGGATAGCTTTACAATATTCAAATTTTCCTCAATACCTATATTACAATCTTCAACCTCAACTGCTACAGGTTCTATCTTTGGCTTTTTATCCGCATCATTAAAAAATCAAACAACTCTTCTAATGGTACCATACCCCTTGGAAACACATTGTCTTTCAACTGTAGAACCTCAATCTCTTCTGGATTTTCATTAGTATCATTCAACACTATTTCATTGATATCATTATCTACATTTTTATCTGAATCAATATGTACATTCTCAAATTCTTTTTTACTTGCTTATCACTACCAAAAACCTGCCAATATCTAACGTTATCTGGGACAACTAGCCTATTCTTCACTTCAACCTCAAATTTTCTATTAGGATGAAAAGGCATCTTACAAGTGTTGGCTGAAGTAGCCAATGCATCAGCTAAGATATTTTGACCCCTAGGAATCAGAGATAACTGATAATCTAGGGAAACACTACAGAAAATCTAAGACAACATTCTATAGGCCCTTAGTCTAGGGTATTTAGCCGAGTACTCACCTTTAATTTGATTAATGATGAGTTCAGAATCACCATGTATAGAAATCCTTTTATCTCCCAACCTTTTCAAAATTTGCAGTCCTAAAATCAGTGCTTCATACTCAGTTATATTATTTGTGCATTGGAAATTGAGCTTGTAAGAATATCCTTTTGTTGTACCTATTTGTGATTTTAAGACTCAAACACTTGCCCCTGCTCCTTCCTTGCTCACTGCCCCATCAAAATCCATGTTCCAAAGGGCTTCACCCTCTTCATCTTCCTACCCAACATCTAATTTCATCTCCTTTGTTTTTCTCAATTCAATTTTTAAGTCCAACACTTCCTCTTCTGCACATATGTAATTATATAGAATGATAGAATCCATATCTGAATGCACAGAATAAAGAGGATAATTATTTGGCTTGTCTTTGTTGCGTACCATATATTTCATTAATGCTTCCCTATATAACCTTATTTGTTGACCAAAAATGGGAATTGTAGCATATGTCATGTCCATATGCAAGGTACCCTATAATTCTTCTCCCCATGATATTGATTACAACATTCCATATTTGGGAGGTATGTCTGCCACTACAATGTCCATTACCAGAAACTTTGCTGGGATCTGAGCTAGAGTCACACATAAATCCTTAATCATACCTAAGCATCTTAATTTTCTAGAATCAAAAGAATATAAATCCTTGTAGGGTCTTGTTATATCTAATCCTAGCTTTTCCATAATGGCTCTAGGCATAAGATTGTGAGAAGCACCAGAATCAAGCATGGCATTTTGTAGAATGTAGTCATGGATGTGCAAACTGACATAGAAAGGTGGCATAGTACCATCCTGATACTTCCCTTCAACATCAAGTCCATAATTTGGGTTGGTCATCAGTTAAGTTGATTGTGTATGTTCCCTCCCCTATTTTTAGTGCCTTCATGACTTGAGATCTATATGCATTCTTGTTAATCAATTCTGTCAGAGGAATAGAAATTTTGACCTTGGCTAATTCATTTTCAATACTGAAATATGTTTGAGGTTTATCAACTTCCTTGATACTTACATCCTATTTTTGAGATGTATCCCTTTGAGAATCATCCTTTTCCTGGCTGGTGGAAGGGGCATCACTCTGAATCTTCTTGGGAAGGTTTACTATAGTCTTCTTACTTCTCAAATTGTATTGTTTGTGTACCTCCATGATAGAATTTTGTCATCCCTTTTTATAATCATCTGACTTTGCAAGGATGACTTATAGATATGATAACAAGAATAGATCATGTTCCTCCTTAGTTAAGAAAATATTGTATATTTCTCCTTCCCCAAATAGATTTATTTTATTTTCTTCAAGTTCCTCGACTATCTCAGCTTCTTCATTTGCATAATTCCCGTGGAATGGAGGTCTAATTTGTTGTTGATGAGTTGGGCCTATTTGATCTATTTGTTTAATTTGGGGTCGATTCTTCCTAAAATTAGGATTTCTGATTTGAGGACACCCTTGAATTTCTCTTGGTGGAGCCCTGTCAGTTAAAATTATGCTTTCCATCATTCTTTCCATGGTTTTAACTAAGGTGTCTAACGTTGCATCTGATGAAGAAATAGAAGGTTCCTCTTTGATTGTGACTCTTCTCTCATCCTTTAACCTTGCTCTCTTAGACAATAAGTCTACTTCCACACTAACAACAATTCTTTGCATTTCCTCTATGGTAGCATGATTTCTCTCCCTCAGCTAATAAGACATATCTGCATCAAAACCATCTACAAATTTGATTAGAGCTAGCCCTAGTGGAGGTTGTATTGCTGTCGGAATAGAATTGTAAACATTATTGAGTCTAGTGCAATAATCTTGAACTGTTTCACTAGGACCTATCTTTATACTTTCATATTTGGCCGATATTTCAAGAGGATTCTTCTTTACTTCCCACCTTGTGAGAAAAAATCGATGAAATTGTGGGATATCTACAAAACTAGATGTTGGAAATTCCATGAGCCATTTCTTAACTTCTCCTATCAAACTTTATGAAAATAGCCTCATTTTCACATCATCTTCATCAACTTTGTCCAGGTAAGATAAGAGGGGCATATCGAGCTACCATGATAGGTAGATGGGAGGAAGATGAAACTACAATTGATGTGGATGTTGAGGGTGGTAAAAAAAGTGGGATTATGATCTACTGAGTTGGTATAGAAGTAGTAAAGATGGTAGATGAAATAAGGATAGTGGAAATAAGAGAAACCATTGGAGGGGTTGATGATGAGGCCGAAAAATAAGAAACATTTGATTGATTAGTAAATGATTTCTGAGCAGGTAGATTTAATTCAGTGACCAATATTCAAGTTTTTTAAACCGTTTTATAACATCTTCATCAGAATATGAAATGTCAGGTTGTTGTTTTGATATATAAGGTTTCAAAACATTTTCATCAAAAATTGTCTCAAGGACAAACATTTCTGACTTGGTTTGGAAAAGATTGTGCTCAAAAGGTAAATCAAATTCAATATCCTCTAAAGTTATGAAACTTTCAGGGAGACAGTTAACTCTGGGCAAAGGATTATTACTTCCTTGGCTCTCAGTAAAATTCTTCTTCCTAATAAGTTTCACAAGATTATTCAAAATTTTACGTGGGTTAGGATCTAGATGGGATCTAGTGTAGATCTTTCTGGTAGCCAGATGTTTTATATATTATTTATAGATAGATATATGTACAAAATTTGGGTGGAAAATAGCCTTAATAATGATGATGATGATGGTGGTGGTGGTGGTTAACGTCCTATGAGACCAAATTGGTCTATCGGACCTATAATTTTCTTAGTTTCTAATTGTCTGGCTAGTCATATTTCTTGGCGATATTGGTGTTGTAGCTTTCTTTTTTTTCTCTACAGTCTTCCAACTTTCTTTATCTTGCATCTCCTTCATCTCTTCTAGTTCTTGGGACATTGGTGTCTTAGCTTCATGATCTATTGTGTTCGTCCTTTTGAAGATAGTCGGAGAAGAATTTTGGTCTAGGAGATCTGCTTTCCTGTTAAATGAAGATTTATTTTGTGCGGTATTCGAATCCTCATAATTCTCGAGTTCACTCTTTTGTTGTTAGGCTAGGCTTTCCCCTTGCTTGTCTTGAGAGTTGTTTCTTTCTTGCCCAATTTCTTGTGATTCAGAGTTTTCTCGAGAGTATTCTTCTTTGATGATAGTGTAGTGTTATTTTTGTGCTCCTTCCCACCATGTAGATCTGTGGTAATTTTTTCTAGCAGAATCTTTCTAGGAGGCTTTTGGGAAATTTTTAGCTAGGTGGCATGTCTTAAAGCAGGATTGACATCTGAAGAGGACACTTTCATAATCGAGTTTTTGGTTCCACACATAGTCTTTACTTGTAACGTGTATTTCGGCTGGGAATCTAGCGCTAAAGTCCATTTCCATACAAATGCGTGCATAAGTGTTTCTGGCATATTACTCTATTTTTGTTTCACAGTTACACACTGGAAACAGCTTTGAGCTTTGAAAAAAGTATTTACTAGGGAAAAAATATAGCTTGTATCAGGTTTTTGTCCCCAGTATGGTCGCCAGATTGTTAACACTCTGTAATATCCCTAGGCTATAGAGAGAAACCCAAAGGTAACCACAAAACAACTTGAAAAGCTAGGATATAGCCCTTCCAACTTCAAAGAGGGATTTCTCTTTCTGATTCAGATTTCTTTTTTAAGATATTAGGCTAGTTATTGAATTTCGAGATTGATTTTTCAAATATTGGGTTGAAAGTTGTAGGTAAAGACCATTGGGCATAGAGTCATAACTCTTTGGGTGATCAAACACAAAAATGACAGAGCAGCTATAACTGGGTAGGCTAGGCAAACTTTTGGATCTTTTAAAGTATTTGTGGAGTGTATAGGTGTTATAGGTGTATTTGGGCACATCACTCCCAATGATCAAATCAGTGTAAACATGGTCTATCAAACTATAATTCAGTTGATACATGCCATAGACATGCCACCTCATTGAGTGCTTTCATCCATGAGAGTTTCCTAACTTCAAACCCTGCTGAAGTGCTTCCTTAGGTCACCAGTGCACCCCTAGTCAGGGTTAAGTGCTCTGCAAAGAAGGTATCCCCATTCAAGGTTCTGTTGGAGAGCACCTAAGCCCACTCAAGCCTGTGCTGGATGAGAATCCTTGAAATGTTCATTGGAACTTGATCAGTATATTCCTCCTTTCCAGAGCCTTCTAGAAGGAACCCAACTCTTATCCTATCAAGATGAGCTCAACTTAGGATAGCCTTGGATCATCTAATCCTCTATCCTCTCATCCCTTTGAACATGGAAAATAATCATCCAATTATGGAAAACCATTCAATGCCATATTAATGAAAAAACCACTTGCATTCATCTATAAATTGGCCTCCCATCATAAAGACAAAGAGCTTAGATATTATAGAGAAATATTGTTGGTTTAGAGACTTGAAATCATTGTCAAAGTAATGTTATGTTGTTGGATTGATGTTGCTATTGGTGTGATGAGGGCTTGGACTAAGTTGGATGAGTGACACGAGATAGAACCACAATGGGTGTAACTTCTTCTATCAATCAATAAAGTTGTTTGTTCCTTTTCCAATACTTTTTCTATATCTATGATGAATGTATGTTAAAATGTTGTTGATTCCATTTGTTTACAATAAATAGATCAAATGCTTTGATTGTTGTCATCTTTTATTTATTTTGGTAGGTACCAATTGAGCGAATTTAGTTTGAGAAAGAAAGATGGGAGCAACTCAAAGGAGATCAAAGGAAGTGAAGGATCACAAGTAAGTTCTTTTATCTTATTTGTTTATTATAGGAAAAGGTTAAACACCTTTAATTCAATTGTTCTAAGTGTAACTACCCACTTAGAGAATATATACTTATCCGTAGGTATAAATTCCGTATAACAATAGGATGAATATGATTTAAGTTCAATTAAATATAGAGTATGTTGGGATGAATGCACAGAATAAAGAGGATAATTATTTGATTTGTCTTTGTTGTGTACCATATATTTCATTAATGCTTCCCTATACAACCTTCTTTGTTGACCAAAAATAGGAATTATAGCATATGTCATGTCCATCTGCAAGGTACCCTATAATTTTTCTCCCCATGATCTTGATTAAGACATTCCATATTTGGGAGGTATGTCTGCCACTACAATGTCCATTACCAGAATCTTTGCTGGGATTTGAGCCAGAGTCACACATAAATCCTTGATGATACCTAAGCATCTTAATTTGCTAGAATCAAAAGAATATAAATCCTTGTAGGGTCTTGTTATATCTAATCCTAGCTTTTCCATAATGACTCTAGGCATAAGATTGTGTGAAGCACCAGAATCAAGCATGGCATTGTGTAGAATGTAGTCATGGATGTTCAAACTGACATAGAAAGGTGGCATAGTACCATCCTGATACTTCCCTTCAACATCAAGTCCATAATTTGGGTTGGTCATGAGTTAAGTTGATTGTTTATGTTCCTTCCCCTATCTTTAGTGCCTTCACGACTTGCAATCTATATGTGTTCATGTTAATCAATTCTGTCAGAGGAATAGAAATTTTGACCTCGGCTAATTCATTTTCAATACTGAAATATGTTTGAGGTTTATCTACTTCCTTGATACTCACATCCTATTTTTGTGATGTATCCCTTTGAGAATCATCCTTTTCCTGGGTGGTGGACTGGGCATCACTCTGAATCTTCTTGGGAAGGTTTACTATAGTCTTCTTACTTCTCAAATTGTATTGTTTGTGTACCTCCATGATAGAATTTTGGTATCCCTTTTTATAATCATCTGACTTTGCAAAGATGACTTCTAGATATGATAACAAGAATAGATCATGTTCCTCCTTAGTTAAGAAAATATTGTATATTTCTCCTTCCCCAAATAGATTTTTTTGATTTTCTTCAAGGTCCTCGATTATCTCAGCTTCTTCATTTGCATAATTCTCCTGGAATGGAGGTCTAATTTTTTGTTGATGAGTTGGGCCTATTTGCTCTCTTTGTTTAATTTGGGGTGGATTCTTCCTAAAATTAGGATTTCTGATTTGAGGACCCCCTTGAATTTCTCTTGGTGGAGCCCTGTCAGTTAAAATTATCCTTTCCATCATTCTTTCCATGGTTTTAACTAAGGTGTCTAACTTTGCATCTGATGAAGAAGAAGAAGGTTCTTCTTTGATCGTGACTCTTCTCTCATCCTTTAACCTTGCTCTCTTAGCCAATAAGTCTGCTTCCACAATAACAACACTTCTTTGCATTTCCTCTATGGTAGCAGGATTTGTCTCCCTCAGCTAATAAGACATATTTGCATCAAAACCATCTACAAATTTGATTAGAGCTAGCCCTAGTGGAGGTTGTATTGCTATCAGAATATAATTGTAAACATTATTGAATCTAGTGCAATAATCTTGAACTGTTTCACTAGGACCTATCTTTATAATTTCATATTTGGCCAAGATTTCAAGAGGATTCTTCTTTACTTCCCACCTTGTGAGAAAAAATCGATGAAATTGTGGGATATCTACAAAACTAGATGTTGGAAATTCCCTGAACCATTTCTTAACTTCTCCTATCAAACTTTGTGAAAATAGCCTCACTTTCACATCATCTTCATCAACTTTTCCCAAGTAAGATAAGAGGGGCATATCAAGCTACCGTGATAGGTAGATGGGAGGAAGATGAAACTACAATTGATGTGGATGTTGAGGGTGGTAAAAAAAGTGGGATTATGATCTACTGAGTTGGTATAGAAGTAGTAAAGATGGTAGATGAAATAAGGATAGTGGAAATAAGAGAAACCATTGGAGGGGTTGGTGATGAGGCCAAAAAATAAGAAACAGTTGATTGATCAGTAAATGATTTATGACCAGGTAGATTTAATTTAGTGACCAAATATTCAAGTTTATTAAACCGTTTTATAACATCTTCATTAGAATCTGAAATGTCAAGTTGTTGTTTTGATATATAAGGTTTCAAAACATTTTCATCAAAAATTGTCTCAGGGACAAAAATTTCTGACTTGGTTTGGAAAAGATTGTGCTCAAAAGGTAAATCAAATTCAATATCCTCTAAAGTTATGAAACTTTCAGGGAGACAGTTAACTCTAGGCAAAGGATTATTACTTCCTTGGCTCTCATTAAAACTCTTCTTCCTAATAAGTTTCTTAGGATTATTGAAAATTTTAGTTGGGTTAGGATCTGGATGGGATCTAATGTAGATCTTTCTGGTAGCGAGATGTTTTACATATTATTTATAGATAGATATATGTACAAAATCTGGGTGGAAAATAGCCTTAATGATGATGATGATGATGATGATGATGGTAGTGGTTAACCTCCTATGAGATCAAATTGGTCTATCGGACCTATAATTTTCTTAGTTTTTAATTGTCTAGCTCCTTGTTAGGCCCCTATACTACTAGTGTAACCCCTTATTGTTATTAGTACAACCCACTTATTATATTGATGTACCCATGTAGTGCCCATATTGTTACTATTGTGCCCCATAGAAGCCCACTATTGTTATTATTGTGCCCTTACATTATTATTGTTATGTTGGCTCTTATTATGTTATGACCCCTTAGAGTCCTATATATAGAAAGGAGGTATTTTCATTTGTATCATCCAAGAATTGTTCATTTATGTAATGTAAAGGAGGTTTCCCCCTCGAAGAGGCTGAATTCTAAGGCGTTGATCTATCTTTTCTATCTTTTCTTGAGCTGGTTTCATAACATTTGGTATCAGAGATTTGGATTCCAGGGTTTTTCTGCTCCAAACAAGTCATCGTGGAATTTTCGCTATAACGTTTTTGCTACGATGTTTCAGATTTTGCAAAAAAAACCCATTTGAGAAGAAATCATGCTGAACCTTGGGTCCAAATTTCAGAGCTTTTCGCGCTACATTTGCGGAGATATGATCTGAGGAAGTTGGTCTTTTTGCAGACTTCGGAATTACATTCCAAACAAGTGACCTGGGGAAAATCATCATAACTTTCTCTCTGGGGACCAGATTGAAATTTCGTAAGAAGGTACAGAAAGAGGACAGACTATAGTTTCTTGTGTACATTTTTCAAATCCAAAGGTCGAAAAAGTGACGCATGGCACGTCATACAAGTTCTCTCTGTTGAACTAGTCTATAATCAAGTCACTGTGGGAGATTTCACATAACTCTTTCTTGGAGAATCCAATTTGGATCAGACTAGTGGCATTGGAAAGGGGACACATAGGACTACTACAAGTCACAATTTCAAAACTTAAAGATCTGAAAGTACAGATTTACAGTCGTTTCAAGATCGAGTTCCTAAAATTAAGAAAACGCAAGATGAGGAAGTTTGATGGCAAGGATCCGGTAAATTGGATACTTCAGATGGAGCAATATTTTGATCTACATGGTGTACCACTATTACAAAACGTATGTATTGCATCTTCATATTTAGAACCTGATCAATTTTTATGGTATGAGGGGCTTTTTTCTCGTAAATGACTTGTTACATGGTCAATTTTCATGGAGGAAATGATAGCACATTATGAGGATACAAAGAGCAACACCTTCTTTAGAGCAACACCACAACAATTGGAAAGTGTAAAAGGGCTTTGTGACATAGTGGAAAGAAAAATTATGGAAACCAAGAAGCATACCCCTCACAACTATAAAGATGGAAGTGTTGTTTCTCCTAGCCTTCCACAACCTACAAGGGTTACACCACAACAATTGGAAGAAAAAAGAGAAAAAGGGCTTTGTTACGATTGTGATAGAAAATGCACTAAAGGTCATAAGTGTGCTGAGAAGAAATTATTTTACATAGAATATGAAGAGGAAGAAAATGATTAAAAAACATCAAAAGAAGAGGATCTACGCCAGGATCCCACCCTGGGGAAAGAAGAAATGAATCAGACCATATCTTGTAAAGCATTGGCAAGAATTACCACTCCTCAAACTCTCAAGATAGAAGGACATATCAAGAAGAAAAAGGTTCAAGAAGTGAAAGATCACATCTAGAAAGAAGAAATGAATCCAACCATATATTGTAATTCATTGGTCGAAATTACCACTCCTCAAACTATCAAGATAGAAGGACATATCAAGAAGAAAAATGTTCAAGAAGTGAAAGATCACATCGAGCATCAAGAAATGAATCTGACCATATCTTGTAAAGGATTGGAAGAAATTTCCACTGCTCAAACTCTAGATATAGAAGGACATATCAAGAAGAAAAAGGTTCAAGCAGTGAAAGATCACATCGAGCATCAACAAGAAGTTCTCCAACTTTTAAAGGATAACACCACATCGGTGCAAAATCAAATGAAGCAACAGGTAGATCAACATCGTTGTGAAAAATGTTTTGATGTAGGTGATTGGGTATTTTTATTGCTACATCTCAAGCAAGCTATTTATGAGAAGGAAATGTTGGCAATACTACATGCACTTAAAAAATGGCGACCTTACCGAATGGGAAGACTATTCAAGGATGAGGATGTGGAAGCATTGTTTTGTGTTATTTCTGTTATCCAACCAGATTGGATAAACGAAGCAACGGATGAATGGAAGAAGGAAGAGGAAGTATGGCCACTTATTCAAACGTTGCAAAAGGTCCCAATTCAAACAGTATTGCCAGAAATTGAAGAGGAAGGAAAAATCATATTGGAACCTGGAGCAGTCACAGAAACAAGAACTTGACAGCTACAAAATCGATCAATTTCATAGTATCTCATCAAGTGGAAGAATTTACCCGCTGAATATTCCACATGGGAGGAAAAAAAATTTATACAGAAGCATCAAGAACTACTCAAGCGTTGACGACAACGCTTTCTGAACGAGAGGGGCATGTTAGGCCCCTATACTACTAGTGTAACCGCTTATTGTTATTAGTAGAACCCACGTATTACATTGATGTACCCATGTAGTGCCCATATTGTTACTATTGTGCCCCATAGAAGCCCACTATTGTTATTATTATTCCCTTACATTATTATTGTTATGTCGGCTCTTATTATGTTATGACCCCTTAGAGTCCTATATATAGAAAGGAGGTCTTTTCATTTGTATCATCCAGGAATTGTTCATTTATGTAATGTAAAGGAGGTTGCCCCCTCGAAGAGGCTGAATTCTAAGGTGTTGATCTATCTTTTCTATCTTTTCTTGAGCTGGTTTCATAACACTCCTTATCTTTCTTGGCAATATTGGTGTTGTAGCTTTATTTTTTTTCTCTACAGTCTTCCAACTTTCTTTATCTTGCATCTCCTTCATCTCTTCTGGTTCTTGGGACATTGGTGTCTTAGCTTCATGATCTATTGTGTTCGTCCTTTTGAAGATAGTCGGAGAAGAATTTTGGTCTAGGAGATCTACTTTGCTGTTAAATGAAGATTTATTTTGTGCGGTATTCGCATCCTCATAATTGTCGAGTTCACTCTTTTGTTGTTTGGCTGGGTTTCCCCCCTGCTTGTCTTGAGAGTTGTTTCTTTCTTGCCCGACTTCTTGTGATTTAGAGTTTTCTCAGAGTATTCTTCTTTGATGATAGTGTAGTGTTATTTTTGTGCTCCTTCCCACCATGTAGATCTGTGGTGATTTTTTCTAGCAGAATTTTTCTAGGAGGATTTTGGGCAATTTTTGGCTAGGTGGCATGTCTCAAAGCAGGATTGACATCTGAAGAGGACACTTTCATAATCGAGTTTTTGGTTCCACACATAGTCTTTACTTGTAAGGTGTACTTCAGTTGGGAATATAGCGCTAAAGTCCATTTCCATACAAATGCGTGCATAAGTGTTTCTGGCATATTCCTCTATTTTTGTTTCACGGTTACACATTGGAAACATCTTTGAGCTTTGAAAAAAGTATTTACTAGGGAAAAAATATAGCTTGTATTAGGTTTTTGTCCCCAGTATGGTTGCCAGAATGTTAACACTCAGTAATATCCCTAGGCTATAGAGAGAAACCCAAAGGTAACCACAAAACAACTTGAAAAGCTAGGATATAGCCCTTCCAACTTCAAAGAGGGATTTCTCTTTCTGATTCAAATTTCTTTTTTAAGATATTAGGCTAGTTATTGAATTTCGAGATTGATTTTTCAAATATTGGGTTGAAAGTTGTAGGGAAAGACCATTGGGCATAGAGTCATAACTCTTTGGGTGATCAAACACAAAAATGACAGAGCAGCTATAACTGGGCAGGATAGGCAAACTTTTGGATCTTTTAAAGTATTTGTGGAGTGTATAGGTGTTATAGGTGTATTTGGGCACATCACTCCCAATGATCAAATCAGTGTAAACATGGTCTATCAAACTATAATTCAGTTGATACATGCCATAGACATGCCACCTCATTGAGTGCTTTCATCCATGAGAGTTTCCTAACTTCAAACCCTGCTGAAGTGCTTCCTTAGGTCACCAGTGCACCCCTAGTCAGGGTTAAGTGCTCTGCAAAGAAGGTATCCCCATTCAAGGTTCTGTTGGAGAGCACCTAAGCCCACTCAAGCCTGTGCTGGATGAGAATCCTTGAAATGTTCATTGGAACTTGATCAGTATATTCCTCCTTTCTAGAGCCTTCTAGAAGGAACCCAGCTCTTATCCTATCAATATGAGCTCGACTTAGGATAGCCTTGGATCATCAAATCCTCTATCCTCTCATCCCTTTGAACATGGAAAATAATCATCCAATTATGGAAAACCATTAAATGCCATATTAATGAAAAAACCACTTGCATTCATCTATAAATTGGCCTCCCATCATAGAGACAAAGAGCTTAGATTTTATAGAGAACTATTGTTGGTTTAGAGACTTGAAACCATTTTCAAAGTAATGTTATGCTGCTGGATTGATGTTGCTATTGGTGTGATGAGGGCTTGGACTAAGTTGGATGAGTGACACGATATTGAACCACATTGGGTGTAACTTCTATCAATCAATAAAGTTGTTTGTTCCTTTTCAAATACTTTTTTCTATATCTATGATGAATGTATGCTAAAATGTTGTTGATTCCATTTGTTTACAATAAATAGATCATATTCTTTGATTGTTTTCATCTTCTATTTATGTTGGTAGGTACCAATTGAGCGAATTTAGTTTGAGCAGGAAAGATGGGAGAAACTCAAAGGAGATCAAAGGAAGTGAAGGATCACAAGTTCTTTTATCTTATTTGTTTATTATAGGAAAAGGTTAAACATCTTTAGTTCAATTGTTCTAAGTCTAACTACCCACTTAGGGAATATATACTTATCTGTAGGTATAAGTTCCGTATAACAATAGGATGAATATGATTTAAGTTCAATTAAATATATAGCATGTTGGGATGAATTCTATACTTAACATCAGAATGAAACATTGATATTTTGTACAAGCCATATCAGAGTACACTTAAGAAAATTATGCCCTTTATCTTCTTGAAACAATAAAGATAGAAAACATATGGAAAACTAAGAAAATAGCAATTTCACATGAGAAGGTACATCACCAATTGCTTGACATGGGAATCCTGGAACAAAACTCTCTGTATTATTGTAAATCGATCACTTTAGTACAATGCAAAGCTTACATAAAAATATAGCTCCTTTCTTCATACAAGTTCTAAACCTCTCTAAGCCCTTTTACTAAGTATTTATAGAAACGTTTTACATCTCAGATCGGACTTCAAAATAAAATATATTTACAAAATAATATTTGTTAAAGACACAAACATTTTAGACATAGAAGAAGAAGATAATGAAAGTCTAGTAAAATTTGATGCATTGTTGAGGATTTGAAGGAATCTGGTGCTAAATATGGCTATTTTACTCCAAATGTTGTTTCTCTGCTGCTGAAATTTTAGGGCTTTAGTTGTACTTACTTGATCAACTCTATCAACTAGTCCCACCTTTCTTCATTTGGGATAGAAAATTTTATCATGTTTTTAAAACTTTTAGCCACTTCTATGTAAATGTAAAAAGTTGTCTTATTGATAAAAAGGTGATGAATCTCATGTTGAATATTTAAATCAAACTGTAGGCCTTCTACAAATTCTTTTCCATTAATAACTCCTTTGACCTTTACAATCTTTGAAGCATCAGTAGCTATGTTACATAGTTTTTCCTCGCAGTTTTCTAATGGAATCTATTTTAGTTTTTCCTCGCAGTTTTCTAATGGAATCTATTTTCCATTATAATTCCTTAGAGTAGGTAGACCCATTTTCGGCAACAGTGTGAACTTTTTGTTGAATATTTTGACTTTCAAGTTCACCTCTTTACATTTTTCTCTAGTTGTATCAACAAATTCTTTTTCGTTAAAACTCTTTTAACCTCTTACTGTGGTTGTCTTGTCTAGAATGTTTAGGTCCTCTAATTCGTCCATGGTCTTAGAGTTTAACAACTTAATAATATTTTTTTCCTCTTATGGTTTGTGCTCCAAATATCCTTTAGTATTTTATATTGTTGACTTAACTCTTTGCATGAGTTCTTCCTACTCAAAAGTGATTTGAATTGATGGCCACATATTTTTTATATTAGCATTTATATTCTACCAAATGTTATTTTTGGCCTCTGCCAACATCTAAATGATAAAAGGTTGGTCTTCATATTTCTAAATTTGTTGAATGAGCTTGAAGTTCTTCTGCACTTCTGTTAAATAGGCATTATCATATTTAATTTTATTCTCCTCCATTCGAATCAATGTTGCTGATAACTTCTCTTTCTCTGCCTTAATTGATGATAATTCTTCCAAGATTTAGCAAGCTCTTCTGTAGAATCTGAATATGTTTCCTTTGTTGAAGTCTCCACTGCTATACCTGTGCCTAATGTAGATGTCCCTACTACTTCCCACTATTCTTTTTCTCTTAACAGTGTTTCCATGTCCTGCTCCATTTTCTGTATTTGTGCATTCTTCTCAACAACTATTGTAAATAATTTTTCCATTTCTATGTTAGCAACTTCTTTAGCTTGAGGATGTTATATGGATGGTAGCTTTAGTTTCTTTCTTAATTCTTGAATATCTGCCTCTTTTCTCTTTATAATCTCTTCTACTTCCTTGATATTAGTAGGGTTACGTCCTAGTTTTATTATCAAATCTTCTATAGATTTGATTTTATTGTCTTTAACAAATGAGAACATCTTCTCAATCTTCAACTAGGAATGCATGTTGTTCAAGGATGACTGTAATTTGGAAACATTCATGGATGAACTGATAATTTTTGGAAATATCAGCTCCCTTGTTTTCTTGTGTAAATCAATTTGATCGATTTCATGTATCTTATTTGTATCAATTGAGAAAATGGAGGCTTTGTATTTTTCAACACTCCTGGGAGTTGGAACTAAAGGTTCCATGAAGGCCATTTGGAACTATCCTTTCTCTTAGTCAAATGCAAAGAGTAATCTATGTTGTGTTTTCGTTGTCTACTTCCAAAATTCTGAGTAAGTTGAAGCCTTTAAAGCTTCATTTTTCAACTTTATCTCCATGTACCTTGAAAATATACTCTGCTAAGTTGAAATTTGAGAACTAGAAGATACTGGAGACTGAACTATTGGTTCTATAGTAGGTGATTGAATTGTTTCTTCTGCTTGAGGAAAAGGAGTGATAGGAGTTCCTGTCAAAACTACAATGGGTGGCTATTGTGTATCCCTTTCTACCGGAGATTCATCTTGGATATTAATCACCTGAGGATAACCTTGAGGGTATGATCTTTGAGAACTATTTGGGCCCTTCTTTATTATTTTATAAACAACAAATTTTTCACCTTGTGTTTTAGAGTCAGTAGGGTACATGGCCTCTCTCTCCCTTTTTCCCTCCTTTTTCTTAGTAATAGGTGTCTACATGGATGACTGACTAACCAGTCATTCTTCAGCTTCTTGTAAAGTGGCCTCTGTCCATTCCTCTTGGTTAGCATATTGTTCAATTTTGGTCCTTGGTGTATGTGCATAGGAAGTAGTTTTGTTCCAATCTAAGTTTTGAAATGATGCCTAGAGGATCATAAGACCAAGAGAAACTAGGCTTAAATTTCATTTGACTTAAAATAGCTTCCACCTCCTTTGTTGCAGCTCTGGTGTTGAAAATATAAGGACCTATATTAGCCTTTAGCTTGAACTGTGCTTTCTTTTTGTAGGATACAAAGTGCATCTCATCCATGTTCAACATTTGTCTAGTGTATTCTAATGCAAATATTCTGACTAGTACAAACACTGGTAACCTGTAAGGAGGTAACTTTGATCCATATATTCTAATTTCAGTATAATTCTGGTATAAATACTAGTCTCCAACTTTTGATTGCTCTGAAAAGTGCAATATCTTCTTTATCGCTACTGAAATTCTCAGGATCACATCATTTCAAAGAAAGCATAATGAAGTATCTAGAAACTTATCAACAAAATCAGTGTAAGTATACTCCTCTAAGTTATTTCTAACCTAAGAAGTCCAGTGAATCACTGAAAAAAGGATTTCCCTCATTATCTATCTTTTGTAAAGCCTAATTTGAACCTGCCTGATTGATGAAATAACATAAGATAAACCAATACCAACTGATATTTGAAAACACCTTCAGCTTTGAAATTTACAAATTGATCATGCATTGCATTGGACAGAAATTGGCTATAATTGAAAAGAATGGATGGATTTTTTCCAACTACAAAAATTGACTAAAATCCCATAATTATTTCATCTACCCATTGATCATTATAACACGCAAGTAGACAGGTTACCATAGAATTTACTTGTTTCGACATTTCTGGGAAGATCAAGACTGGGTATGGGGGATTGGTCCAGGGTAATTTATCGATTTTTAGAAGGAAACATTTGAATATTTGTGCTCTGTAAGGGAAAGTCACCATCACTACATTGGCTGAGAAAGGATGATGGGAGGCTTTAGTGTTCAAGTTGCAAGGCCTGGGAAATACTTTCAAGGGAAATGGAGAAGATGGCTTTGTTATTTTGGGAGATAACAACTTTTTGGCTTGGCAAGTATCGGAGATGGCACCAAGTGGAGAATTTAGGGAAAAAGTGAGTTTGGGGGAAAATAAACTAAGGGAGAAGGGATTCCAAAACATTCAAATCATCACTTTTGTTAAGTAATTGTTTTTGGTCCAATTGTGAAGTTCATAAAGTTTGAATTCACACTATGTCTCGGCAATTTTATACTTGGTGTCGATTAGAGAGGATTTATCAAAATCAGGGATAGGAGGAATCATGGGATTTTTCTCTGGAACTTTCCCCTTTCCTTTGTGTGTTGACATCTTGGAAATGGAATAATAGGAAGGTGGAAGAACAGTATCAGAAAACACTTGATAAAAATAATTCTAAAGAACAAGGTTACCCAGGTGAAATTTGGTCAACTTTGCGGAGGAAAAACTATTGTAGAATGTTGACAATTGGTGGCAGCTCAATCTTCAACTTACAGAATCAATTTTGTGGTGAAAGGAGCGAATTGCAGGCTTCCAGGGTTTTTTATAGCAGTTTGATTGGTTGTATAATGGAAAAATTAACTTATGCAGTGAGGGAAATTTATTGAGAAAACGGATAAACAGCAGGAACTTTAAACACAACAACATTCAATATTGGATTTGGCAGTAAATATTTGAACATTTAATGGCTAGTGGACATGGAGGGGGTGATGTGAAAGGACAAACAACAGGATTGGAGTGGTGGATGTAACAGATAGTTGGCGGGAGATGACAGTATTGCAGGGGGGTTTGCAGGTGGTAATTAGTTTCGAGAGGGTATCCACCGAAATTCTCCAAGAATCACCATGCCGCTCCAAGTGGTTTAGGCAGAAACCACTTTTTGACCCCCCCCTCACCCTCATGTTAACCGTTGGGAGTGCAGTGGGGGCCGAAATTATCCCTCCGCCATAGATCTTGGCAGGATTGATCTAGGCTACTGGTTTGAGCACTCTATTTAACCGCAAACGACAAACAAAACTTGTGGTATTATTTTATATCATAATACATTATAACCAAAGTTTAAAAATATTGTATGAAATTGACACTGTTAAATTTAAAGCGGAATTTTGATTGGCTAGCTATAGGGGCTTATTTGTTTTCTAATTTTTTATTTTATTCTTTTCTTTTCTTTTCACACACACACACACACACACACATATATATATTGATATATTGTTTTTATCCCATATTTCTTTCTTTTTCCTTTTTATTTCTCTCTTTCTTTTATCATATTTTTTATTTTTTCTTCTTTCTTTGAACTTTTGAAAATAATTTGCAAAATGTAATTATTATTTACAACATCTCATGGGAGAAAAGAAATAGATAATAATCAATTGATCCTATAAACTATAGGACCTTAACAAAACCCAAAAACAAGGAAGGTTATGTAAAGCCAAGATGTGGTGTTTAGAGAGGTGAAAGATGTTATTAAATGTGAATTCCTACCAAAGGAACCTAAGAAGATAGATTTTGAGCTAAAGGATGAAGAATCAGACTCTACAACATAATAGGAATCAGAAGATGAAGAACCACAAACTCCAGTTGTGAGAAGATTAGTTCGAGAAATAAGGCAGACAGAAAGGTATATCCCATCTGCTTTCTTTTCAAATTTTTCTTTATCTGTTATTGATGATTATCCTAGAACTATCAGGGAGGCAGTAGATTCATAGGATGGAAAACTCTGGAAAGAGGCCATGGTTGATGAAATGGCATCTTTGTACAAAAATGATGCTTGGGATTTGGTGGACTTGTCGGCTAGAAGGAAACCCATTGGAAGCAAATGGGTGTTTAAGAATAAGATGAATGTAGAAGGAAAGGTGGAGAAATACAAATCTCTATTGCTAGAAATAGGTTATTCCCAGGTGCTGGGAATTGATTTTGGTGATATATTTTGTCCTGTTTCCAAGGTAGCTTCTATTAGATTACTTTTATCTGTTGTTGTTGGTTTTGATTTTGAGGTAGAACAGATGGAAGTGAAGACAAAATTTCTTCATGGGTATCTGGAATAAGATATCTACATGAAGCAACCTGAAGGCTTTGTGGTGAAGGGTAAGAAAGAACTGGTATGCAGGTTAAAAACGTATTTGTATGGGTTAAAACAATCACCAAGGATGTGGTATCAGAAATTTGATACAATATACAGGGACTTGGATTCACCAGAAGAAAAGGAGATCATTGTGTGTATTTTAAATTAATTGGTGATCGTGTTATTTATTTTGTCTTGTATGTGGATGATATGTTGTTGATTGGAAATAACAAAGAAATTATCTAGGATTTGAAGACCCACTTTACCTCCAAATTCGACATGAAGGATCTTGGTGTTGTAAACTATATTTTGGGCATGGAAATTAAATGAGATCAGGAAAGAGGAATCTTTGGTTAAAGCAGAGGAAGTATGTTGAGAAAATATTGCAGAGGTTTAATATGCATGATAGTAAACAGGTGAATGTTCCTAATCATGTAGGTGTAAAGTTATCCGTTGAATAGTATCCCAAGACACAAGAAGAGGAAGAGGACATCTCTCTTGTTCCATATGCAAGTGCAGTCAGTAGTCTAATGCATGCAATGGTTTGTAGTATACCATACATTACACATGCAGTGGGAGTATTGAGCAAGTTTATGTCAAAAGCAGGGAAGTAGCATTGGAAAAAAATGAAGCGGGTCTTCAGGTATTTGTGTCGCACTAGTGATTATGGCTTTCTCTACAAAGGAAGGTTAGGATTGGATAGAGTTTTGGACATTTGTGGCTTTGTTGATGCAGACTAGGCTAAAGATATGATTCAGAGAAGATCTACAAGTGGGTATGTATTTAACCTATTTGGAGGTACAGTCAGTTGGATGAGCAAGAGATAGTCTATAGTGGCACTTTCAACTATAGAGGCAGAATACATGGCAGCTAGTCATGCAAGCAAGGAAGCAGTTTGGTTTCAGATATTGTGTTCAAGAACAAGGTTAGTACAATGAGCTATAAGGATAGACTGTGACAGCCAAAGTGAAATTTTCTTGGCAAAGAACCCTACTTATCATTCCAAAACAAAGCAAATTGATGTCTAGTATAACCTTGTGAGCGATATGGTTGAGGAACAAAAAGTGTTGCTAGTAAAGATGGACACTTTGAAGAATGTTGCAGATGCATTGAAGAATTTTGTGAGCACTGAGAAGTTGTCTTGGTGTAGAGAAACAATGGGCGTTGCAGGGCTGGACCATTGACTAAGATCTCTTTTAAACCCCTGTGTGGAAAATAAAACAACAAGTGAGAGAATGTTGGGTGTGTGTTATATTTTTTCCACGATTAGTCGCACGCATGGGAGGGTCACACGGGGGCACATTCCCCCCTATCAAGGGATTTTAGGGGCGTAGTAGCCCCCTATATGGGATCCAGGGAAACACCCTAGGAAAATCTCTTTTTGGACCCTATATTAGGTGGGCAGACCTACCTATGGTTTTGTGCATGTGTTTTGCACATGGTTTTGGGCATGATGGTTTTCTGACCATCGTATTTTGTAGATCTAGTCAAGGGAACTATGGTTATGTTCTAATCTAGGGTTAATGGATTGGGGTGTATGAATGCTTTAGCATGTATATCTGTGTGTGTGTGTGTGTGTGTGTGTGTGTGTGTGTGTGTGTGTGTGTGTGTGTGTGTGTGTATTGTAACATTGAAAGGAATATAAAGAAAATCAATCTAGTAGTCTTGGTTTCTGGATCCAGGGGAAAAACTCTATGTATTTACTTATATTCTCGTCATTGTTTATTTTCCGTTTTTTAGAATTATTCTGTGGGTAATTTATGTACAAGGTTAAAACCTGCACATGCTTGGATGACCATCTATATGATCATAGCCATCATAACTTGTAATCTTCTATTAATCTTGAAATAGTAGCCCGGATGGATGGAACTAGATTCAAGGTCTTCTATCTCCTTCACTTGATCATCCAATGTACGAGTCTAACCATGCTAATAAATGAGTTGGAGTCGAACATGGCAGACACCATCTAATTATCGTCCAATGATGTAAGTTGTTAATATATGTGAGAGAAACCATTCATAATGTTAATGGCTCTCAAGGTACTATAGTACAATCTGTATGTTGTGAATTAATGAGTTGAAGTCAAACACCACACAGAATCTTTCGGTCGAAGGCTAATGATGAAAACTTGTCGCCGAGAGTGAGGAAATTTTCCATTAATGTATGCAAGCCCCAAGGTACCAAAGGGAGTTTCGAAGTCTACTTCCTAGATAATTAGTTGATGTCAACAGGAAGTGACCTATCGCAGGAAGGCCTTGATGTATCCCCCATCAAAGACACGAAATGGGTATCAATATTTGAGACAGAATGATGTTGATGTAGAATTGGTTTAGGAATGGAAGACATGAATGAAGGCTTAGGAGTATTATAGTAAATATCAACTGAATGACTTCTCTTGAACATATCAGCGGCACTGAATGGAGTTGGTAGCATTGATCTAAAATCGATTATGGAGGTTTTTAATATGGTATGATGAACCAAAGAGGCAAGTAGATCTCCCAACCCAATGTCCATGGGGATGAATTGGAAGAGTGTCATGTTCAAGTGTGGCTCATTTTTTAGCGAGCTTGACTCAGGAAAATAACTATGCTCAAGGGACTTTGTTTAAACTTTTAATGAGCTTGACACAAGAAAAGGAACTATGTTCAAGGAACCTTGTTTCATTTTTATTGAGCTTGACACAAGAAAAGGAACTATGCTCAAGCCAAACCTTGTTTCATTTTTTAACGAGATTGGCACAAGAAAAATAACTCTTTTCATTTTCCTTTTAACAATGAAATACCTAACTATGGGAAGAATAAACCAATCAACAACACCACAAACAAGTGATGAAACAATCAATCTCCTCAACTTCACTATTCCAATCAAAATTAAATCCCTATATGAAATTAAAATAATTGTTTTTCTCTTCTTTTCTTTTAATGTTTCAAATGCAAAGAAACATATGAATGTAGCAAGATAATTGATAAAAATAAATCACACAGGATACAACTATAATATAAATTTATTCAAAGAAATCAATAATAAAGCCAAAATGTTTCCAAAAGACCTAATTGATAAGAAAAATAAAAATCAAAGAAATTGTTACTAAAGGTTAATAAAACTAAATGAAAGCACTAATATGGATTTAAGAGACATTAACAAACTCAAAAAGGCTTGAAAAACATGTCATATCAAGGAAGAGTGGAGAGCAAGGCCAAGGAATGAAAAAAATTTCATCCTACAAGATTAGCGCAAATGCATAAGGGACACCATTGCATTGCAGCGCAGGTGCAGCACCTGAGAAGGTATGTTGCAGTGTAAGTACAAAGTAATTATCACAAGTGCAACACAGGAGAAGGTGTGTTGCATTGCAACCATCGAAGGCATAGCACAAGGGAAATATCAATCTCTAAAGCCAACCCTGATGCTATGGATGGTAATAAAATAATAAGAGAAGGATGGTAGTTTAGGATTTACCATTATGGGCTTTAGATCCACATATGATGGGAGGATGAGATCAATAGGTAAGAGGTGAAGTCATCAAGATAGTATAAGATAGGATTCGAGCTCTTATCCATGGTAAATAGTTAAAACAACCCTTGGAATCTTATAGAAGAGGAAGCTTTGAAATTATTTTTAATTTTCCCAAATTTCTAGAATCAATTAACCTACAGAAAGGAGCAACTAGTGCTGGCTAGCACTGGTGCAAAAGGGATAAACCAATGTTGAACACATGTGGATAAAGGGACAGGGTGCATTAGAGCTAAAAACATTTATTTTGAGCAATTAATCCCAAAAACTCAGAATTTTTTGAAACATCATCCTTAGGGCTTTGTGAGGGGATGATGGCAACATTTACATGGATGTTGATTGATCTAGTTTGCAGGCCTATTGACCAGATGTGAAAAATGGCCAATAACACTTGATACTCTTGGAATTACCTCCTCTATAACAATAATTCTAATTCCTATGACTTCATAGTTGTTGGGTTGTGTAACAGTGTGTTATATTTTTTCCACTACTAGCCCACGTAGTTAATCGGGGGTTAGGAGGGGGGCGGAGCCACCCCTTAATTGCGTCGATTGCGTAGCGGGGGGGTCACAAGGGGTTTGAGGGGCGCAGGTAACCCCACTCTATGGGGTCCGGGGAAACGCCTCGGAAAATTTTGGTTTTGGACCCTATATTATGTTGGGCAGACCTACCTATGGATTTGTGCGTGTTTTTTGCACATGGTTTTGGACACGATGGTTTTCGGTCCATGGTTTTGGATGCGATGTTTTTTGGTCCATGGTATTGGATGCTTTGGCATGTATAAACATGTATTATAACATTGAAAGGAAGATAATGAAAAATCAAGTTGGTAGTCCTGGTTTTGGGATCCAGGGGAAAATCTTTGTGTATATGTGTTTTATGTGTTATTCTCTCGCATTGTTTATTTTCTGTGTTTTAGAATTCATATGCAAGTAATTTCTGTATGTATCTAAAACCTACAGTTGGTATCAGAGTTGTTTTTGCTTCAAGGGGATGCCTTTGCTACTGATGGGTTTCACTCGGGCCTGTGGTAGACCCTCTTCAGTGGGAGATCTGCGGGATCGATTCTGGTGGTGAAAGAAGATGGCGAGCAATGGAAAGATAGAGATCAAGAAATTTAATGGTCAGAGTTTTGAGTTATGGAAACTCAAGGAGGATCTGTTGGTAGATAAAGATTAGTGGATCATGGTAGATCTAGGTACTAAGCTGACGGGAGTGTCCAATGAAGAATGGAAGAAGTTGGATCGGAAGGCAAAGGGCACAATATGATTTTGTGTCTCAGATTCAATATTGTTGAATGTATCAAGGGAAGCTATAGTGAAGGCTTTGTGGGACAAGTTAGAGACTTTACACCAATCTAAGTCTCTCGTGAATAAATTGTTCCTACAGAAAAAGTTGTATAACTTGAGGAGGAAAGATGGAGACTCGGTGACAGAGCATCTGAACACATTTAATATTGTGGTAAGTCAGTTACCATCTGTTGATATTAAAATTTCAGATGAAGATAAGTGCATCATTTTGTTGTGTTCTCTACCAGATTCGTGGGATAGTCTGGTTATTGCAATAGGTAGCAATGCATTTGCCTTGCATTTTGATGAAATAGTCTCATCCTTGTTGATGGAGGAAATGAGACGGTAAAATATGGAGAGCCAAAATGGTGATGTCTTGTTTGTACGAGGACAGTCCCGGAACAGAAAAAAAAATAAGTTGTCAAGTGGGAGGTCTAAATCTAGAGGGAGATCAAAATCTCCAGGAAAACCTGTAAAGGTGGTGTGTTGGAAATGCGGAAAGGAAGGGCACTACAAAAGGGATTGTAAATCTAAAGCTCCTGATAAAGGAAAGGGATCTGATGATGCTCCTTTTGTAGAGGCGAAAACCACCTCATATGAAGATGGGGATGTGTACTTGGCTTCTTCAAGTACACATATATATCACGAGGCATGCTTGATTGACTCAGGTGCAACCTTTCATTTCACTCGACATAGAGAGTGGTTCTGCGAGTATGAGAAATATGATGGTGGTGATGTCTTCTTAGGGGATGACAAGAAGGCTAGAATCGCTGGTCACGGAAAAGTAAAGTTGAAGTTGCAAGGTGGAAGGGTTAGAACACTTCCGGGTGTTCTGCATATTCCTGCATTAGCCAGAAATCTGATTTCTGTAAGCAAGTTGGATGATGCAAGTGTATAAACAATATTCGAGAAGGATACCTTTAAGATGGTTCGGGGGGAACTGGTATTGATGCGGGGAGTTCGAATTGGAACTCTATACTAGCTGCAAGGTAGCACTGTTGTTGATGGGTGCAACAGTTCTATGGTTCCTGAAAGTGGAGCAGAAAATCTAGTGGTCTCTGGAGAGAAGACCATGTTGTGGCATCAAAGGCTTGGACATATTGGAGAGAAGGGCCTTCAAATGCTTCATGGTAAAGGTATGGTAGAAGGTATGAGTAATATCTCTCTGGATTTTTATTTCTGTGAAAATTGTGTATATGGGAAGAAAAATCGGGTGAGTTTCCCCTCTGGTAATAAGGGGGCGAAATAGATATTAGAGATTGTGCACAGTGATGTGTTTGGACCTGTGAAGGTTCCATCACTGGGTAAGTATGTGTACTATGTATCATTTATAGATGACTTCTCAAGGAATACATGGATACATTTCCTTAAGAATAAATCTAAAGTCTTTGATAGGTTTAAAGAATTTAAGGCTCTGGTGGAAAACCAGACAGAGAAGAAGATAAAGGTGTTGAGGACAAATAATGGTGGAGAGTTTTGCAGTAAGGAATTTGAAGAATTCTGTAAGAAATGTGGTATAGCACGGCAGAAGACTACTCCATATACACCTCAGCAAAATGGAGTTGCAGAAAGATTGAACAAGACATTGATGGAAAGGGCAAGAAGCATGCTCAGTGGTGCCAGGTTAGGACAGGAATTATGGGCAGAGGCAGTGGAGACAGCATGTTACCTAGTCAATAGATCACCTTCATCAGCGTTGGAGGATAAGACTCCACAAGAGGTATGCACTGGTAAGAAACCCTCTCTTTCACATCTGAGGGTATTTAGATGTGATGCATGTGTACATGTTCCAAAGGAGAAAAGAACCAAGTTGGATAGTAAATCTGAAAAGTGCATTTTTATTGGGTATAAGGATGGTTTAAATGGTTATAAGCTTTGGAACCCAGTAACAAGGAAGGTTATGTACAGCCGAGATGTGGTGTTCAGAGAGGTAAAAGATGTTATTAAACATGAAGTCCAACCAAAGGAACCCGAGAAGATAGAGTTTGACCTAAAGCAGGAAGAATCAAACTCTACAGCAGAGGAGGAATCAGAAGATGAAGAGCCACAAACTCTGGGTGTTTGAAGATCAGTTCGAGAAAGAAGGCAGCCAGAAAGGTATAGTCCATCTACTTTCTGTTCAAATTTTGCTTTATCTATTACTGATGATGATCCCAGAACTATGAAGGAAGCAGTAGATTTAGAGGATGGAAAACTCTAGAAAGAGGCCATGGTTGATGAAATGGCATCTTTACACAAAAATGAGGCTTGGGATCTGGTGGAGTTGCCAGCTAGAAGGAAACTCATTGGCAGAAAATGGGTGTTCAAGACGAAGACAAATGCAGAAGGAAAGGTGGAGAAATACAAAGCTCGGTTGGTAGAAAAAGGTTATTCCTAGGTGTTGGGAATTGATTTTGGTGATATTTTTTCTCTTGTTTCCAAGGTAACTTCTATTAGATTACTTTTATCTGTTGTTGCTTCTTTTGATTTTGAGTTAGAACAGACGGATTTGAAGACAACATTATTCATGGGTATCTGGAAGAGGATATCTACATGAAGCAACCTGAAGGCTTTGTAGTGAAGGGTAAGAAAGAACTGGTATGAAAGTTAAAGAAGTCTCTGTATGGTTTAAAACAGTCACCAAGGATGTGGTATCAGAAATTTGACACATTTATACGGGGACTTGTCTTCACCAGAAGCAAAGCAGATCACTGTGTGTATTTTAAATTAATTGGTGACTATTTTATTTATCTGGTCTTGTATGTGGATGATATATTGCTGGTTGGAAATGACAAAGAAATTATCTAGGATTTGAAGACCCAATTGTCCTCCAAATTTGACATGAAAGATCTTGGTGCTGCAAACTATATTTTGGGCATGGAAATTAAAAGAGATCGGGCAAAGAGGAAGCTCTGGTTAAACTAGAGGAAGTATGTCGAGACAATACTGCAAAGGTTTAATATGCAAGATAGTAAACCAGTGAAGGTTCCTATTCCTGTAGGAGTAAAGTTATTTGTTGAACAGTGTCCCAAGACGTAAGAAGAGGAAGAGGATATGTCCCGTGTTCCATATGCAAGGGTAGTCGGTAGCCTGATGTATGAAATGGTCTGTACTAGACCAGACATTACACATGAAGGGGGAGTATTGAGCAGGTTTATGTCAAAACCATGAAAGGAGCATTGGACAGCAGTGAAGCGGGTTTTCAGGCATTTGTGTGGCACTAGTGATTATGGTTTGTGCTGCCAAGGAAGACCAAGATTGAATAGAGTTTTAGATATCCATGGCTTTGTTGATGCAGACTGGGATGGAGATTTGTATCAGAGAAGATCTACAAGTGGGTATGTGTTTAACCTATTTGGAGGTGCATCCATTTGAATGAGTAAGAAACAATCTGTAGTGGCACTATCAACTACAGAGGTAGAATACATGGCAACCACTCATGCAAGTAAGGAAGAAGTTTGGTTGCAGAGATTGTGTTCAAGTATGGGGTTAGTACAAGGAGCTATAAGGATAGACTGTGACCGCCAAAGTGCAATTTTCTTGGCAAAGAACCCTGCTTACAATTCAAAGACAAAGCACATTGATGTTCAGTATCACTTTGTGAGGGATATGATAGAAGACAAAAAGGTGTTGTTGGTAAAGGTGGACACTTTGAAGAATACTGCAAATGCATTGACAAAATCTGTGAGATCTAAGAAGTTCTCTTGGTATAGAGAAACAATAGGCATTGTAGGGCTGGATAAATGACTAAGCTCTCTCGTGGCCCCCTATGGAAAGAAAACAACAAGTGGGAGAATGGTGGGTTGTGTTATATTCTTTCCACAACTAGCCCACGTAGTTAACTGGGGGTTAGGAGGGGCACGGAGCCCCCCCTTCATTGCGCCAATTGCGTAGCGAGGGGACTCACATGGGGTTTGAGGGGTGCAAGTAACCCCACTCTATAGGGTTCGAGGTAGCGCCCCTGAAAATTTTGGTTTTGGACCCCATATTAGGTTGGGCATACCTACCTATGGTTTTGTGCATGTTTTTTTCACATGGTTTTGGACGCAATGGTTTTCAGTCCGTGGTTTTAGACGTGATGGTTTTCAGTCCATGGTATTGGATGCTTTGGCATGTATAAATATGTATTGTAACATTGAAAGGAAGATAATGAAAAATCAAGTTAGTAGTCCCGGTTTTGGGATCCAGGGGAAAATCTCTGTGTATATGTGTTTTATGTGTTTTTCTCTCGCATTATTTATTTTTTGTGTTCCAGAATTCGTATGCAGGTAATTTTTGTATGGGATTAAAACCTACAATAGTATTGTTTAGTTAGGGTCTATGCAAACTCTAGAGCAACGAACACACTAAAACCATGCAATTTTTTTAAAAACTCAACCACCCTGCATTTCAAAAAAATTCCAAAGCTTCTGGGTACTGTAACAACATGTCAATAGAATTGGGTTCATATATTATTGTTTCTCCTCCCATGGTTGCCTAGAATTGTAATAGCTCAACACTACTAAAGACCTATTATAGATTCCTCGGCACACATAAATACTTTTTAAAGAGAAAAGATCGAGACCCAACAACTGCTCCCTTTTTACCAAATTGGGTCTTTTGGTTCTCATGAGAAAATACTTCGCATAGTTGCATCAATTTCCAAAAATTGCAGTAAAGGTAATAATGTAAAAGTAATAATGTTAAGCGTAATGATACTAAAAACGACGAGGATTCCCATAACAGTAAAATTAATGATGGTGCAAGGTCTACTCATACATTATTATCGTAAATTGAAATGATTATTCATCAAGCCATATCAAATTAATTACAAAGGTCTCCCTTGGCATGTGTAATAGAAATATTCATAATTAATGCCATAGTGACGAGAAAAATATGACATTGCAAAGGAATATAAAATGGATGCCAAAAACAATGCCATAACTAGGAGCAAAATAGGATGTTACATAGGAAGCTATACATGAAGCTACATCAGGAGCTAAAGGAGAGGCTAAAGTTGACACAAAATAGTGCCAACTATCTATGGTCGGTGTAAAAAACACCAAAGTTTGTGCCATCTCAATAAATAGCACTAATTTTTTCAAAACGGTGGATAAAAATACACTAAAAGAGTTGGTGGAATAAAAATATGGACCTAAAGAGGAAGCTAATTGCAAGTATTTGTTGTAGTGTTACACAAATAAAGGCATTTAACATTCAACAAAAATTAAAACATTAAAAATTTAGAATACTACCTTGTCAATTCTTATTTGGAAAATAATTCTAGAGCTACCAGGCTCCACCTAAATGTGACTCCTTTCCCTCAAAAGAGTCCCCCTGAGCTCCAAATGGTTTGTAAGTTCCTTTATCTAATTCTTTCTATTTTTTTTCATATTCCTCTTGTTATCACTCAGGTTGTCCTTAAGCTCCGGAAAAGGATACGGCCGAGGTAACCACAGACCAACTTTGGACTGCAGGTTCTAGCTCACCTGCAATCAGAGAGGGCTCTCTCTTTATGATTTAGCTTTGTTGAAAAGGATTTTAGGCTAGGTTTTGAGTTCATAGGGTTTTTGTTTTGTTTTTGGTGGGAAAATTGATGTTTTCAGACAGAGAGGCAAGGCATAGTGTGAAAGTTTCAAACCATTGGGCGTGGAGTCGAGGAGGGAGACTGCTGCTGCGTTTTTTCTTGGTCACAACAGAGAGAAAATGGAGCAAGATAGTTGCGCATGAAACAATGTTTCAGGTTTAGGTGATGGAATGAAATGCTAAGTACTGATAGGCAGTTAATAATCTCTCAATCAGCTTAATAGAGGAGGTAACAGAGAGCTACCTAGGGGCAGTAAAGAATCCCTAGATAATTGGCAAACACAGGTGAATCGGGGTAAACATGAGCCAGGAGGAATTCATATTCATAACCAATTCACTTCGAGGAAAACATAAAGAAATAGCAGAAATTGAGCATAGAGAGTATTTAAACTAATTCTAGGCTATTCTTTCTTTCTGAAATTTAGATAGTGGGAAACAATAAAACAGAGGTAAGATGCACTTATTGCTTCAAGCTGCAGCACGAGAATTCCATCTTCATATCTTCAAAAACATTCATTTACAATAGTCAGTTTGCTCTCCAAGATTTTAGCAATCTTTGATTATAGAAAAACTCAGGTACACAATGCGAGTCTCTAGTGAAAATTCTCAATTAACCAACCCTTGAAACAATGTAGAGGGCGGTATATATAGGGAAAAAACTCTCTACAACTGCTTTTATTACAACTTGACCTAAACAGGTCTGAAAGAGAGATGATTAATTAACCTAATCCTATGCAAAAATAAATGCAAAAAAATATCTCGGGCTGCGCTCAGGGCTACCGTATCAAAACTGAGTAAATGATGTAGTCCTTGGCGGCTTGGTGCAGTGTTTTCTGCAATAAATGTGTATGGGTTTCTGCTTTTTTGCTGTCTGTCTGCATTTAAAGCTTTAACTGTGATTTGAGGGCAAGGATGGGCTTACGCCTCTTGATTTGACTTTCTGGGGGCTCATCAATGTTCAGGTGCTTCGAGCCCCTAAAAAATCTTCGGCTGATACTCTTTGGCTCTTCTTCTTCCTCTGATACTCTTTGGAAATAAACCAATGTTGTTCTGACGTGCTGTGGGTCTAGTCACAAATTAATGGCCGTTGTTCGGCCTTTGTTTCCTTCAAAATTGTTTTATGCTTCTTTCTGAGTGCTTCGCGAAGAAAAATGGTTCATTCGGTGCCTTTCGGGCTTCCTGGGGGCTGCAAAATGAAAAGATTCCCTAAAGATTCCCCATTCTGGCCTAAAAAATCTAGATGCAAATCGCTCATCAAAAACTGCCTCAGAAACTTATTCTGGGGCTCCGAAGTGCGATTTTCGCCCTTTGCGCCAAAAAAACGCTGATGACGTCAGCATGACGGGACGTTGTATGGCGGGTGACGTCAGCATGATGACATGGCGGGATGATGTCAGCATGTGACGTCATCATGTACGGACGGTGACGTGGCATGTAAAGTGGCAGGGTACGGTGGCAGGAGGCCACGTGGCTGGTGACTCGGCGGTACGGTGGCATGGGGCTTACGTCACAGGGGAGGGCGATAAGCAGTTTTGGGTGCACCGCCTTAGCACCTCGACGGTTTTAGGGGGAGGGGCTCCGCCACACCCTAGAGCTTGACGCATGGCGAGAGTACAACGGCAAAACCGCCGAACTCCCGGACGCTAAAGCTCGAGCAGTTGGCACGCGAAAAGGCCTGCCCGCCGTAGATATGGGACGGGCCAGATCTAACGGCTGCCGGGCAGACAAAGAAACAGAGGGTTAGGGCGGGGGAATATACAGGGAATATACCGTTTTTAATAATGCGCGCGGGGGTTTAGACTTAGGGAAAGGGGTTTTATGGGTTTAAAATGAGCGCGGTTAATGCATTTACAGTTGGGGCTTAGGGATAAGGGGTAAAGCATGGTTTTTTGCACGCGGGTTTAATGATTTATGTACAAACTTTGGGTTAGGGGTGGAATAGAGGGATTTTTGAGGTTTTTAGGGCTAGGGGAGAGGTTATTAATCTGGCCAGGTGTCATATTAATCCCTGCTTGGACACGGATGGGTTAAAAGCAGCCCCAGATGGACCATTTTTTCCCGGACTTATAAAGAATATGGCTATATTGCCAGGGAGAGGATATTTACATAGGGGAATTTTATATACAAAATTGTAGTAGGGGAAAGGGGAAAACTGATAGGGAGTTATATACTAGAGTTAGTATTTAATATGGAGATGATAAGCAGGCGCCAAGGTCAGGGACCTTAGGCTAATTTTGGGAAAAAGAGTTTGAAAAGAAATAAAATCCTTGAGTGAAGCAGATCTTCACCAAGGCAACTGATATGGAGGATGATGAAACTAAGAGGAATCAAGCAGATCTTGACCTCTTTGGGAAGTTAGTAAGTGACTTGGGAAATTAGAAGAAGGGGGAGTTAGTTATGTCCACCTTTGAGCTCCTTTGCATGAAAACTGCCTGCACTGTAATCTGTAAAGATAAAGCACTTTGTAACACAAAATTGATCATAAATTATCATTCTGCAACCACACAACTACCTACCTAGCCCACCTTCCTAACATTTTTTCTTCTTTTTGGTTTGGGTGCACTTAGTCTTGCAGACCCAGATTTACAATTTTTCTTTTGAATGATTCCTATCTAAATCTGCACTTATTTCTGCCAGGGCCCAGATTAAACAGTTGGGTCCCTTTGATTCTCTACCTATCTACAGATCTGCCAAGATTAAACTGTTTGGACAGATATCATTCTCTATATTCTAAAATAGGAAATTGAAACCTAGGGAGACCAAGATTAAACTATTTGGACCTCCCTTAAATGAAAACTCTTCAAAACTGGAACAACTCATCAAAAATGGAATAGAGCAGTGAATTTGGACTAAGCATACTTCATGGCACCTCGTGGAAATATGGAACACTGTAGCCTGCAAAGTATGACATATTTGGCATGTAAAAATGTCAATCATGAAAGATGATACCCTGTTGCAACAGGAGGCTAACAGTGGCTCCACTTGGGGATGGATTTTCCTTGTGAAAAGCCAAGAACAACAGGTCAGACTGCGTTGATCTTCTGTGGTTGTTGTAGACTGGAAACATTTGTTCTGGCTGCTAAAAATATAAACTTTGAACTATGAACGACCTCCTCCTCAACTAGATTACTGTGAACTGTACAGCATCGCCTGCTTTCTTCTGCGTGCTTGATAATTATGTACAATTAAGGAATTTAGACTTCTGTGATCCATAACATTGTTAAGATAATCTTCGGCAAAATCACATAACCAATCTTTTGTCGACGCGTTTCGAACCAACCAGTGTGGTTCATCGTCAGGACAAGTTGAAGATCTAATCAGGCTTAGCTCGATTAAATAGATTGTGCAGAGACTCCAACAGCTATAAGGTAACGGCTAATTTGACCTAATGAACCTAGTCAAACTACTTAAATATCTAATTAATATTTCAAGAAATAGTTAAAATAGGTAAATAAAGGAGTTTATTTGTTAATTTAAGGATAATATTAATATTTTAATTCTAATGGTCATTATATAACATATATTCTATGATTTAATATTATTCAATTATTATTTAAATAAATAATTTAGATTTCAATATATTAATAATATTATTTCGAGTATTAAGAAAATCTAATAATATTTTAATTAAAATGGTCATTATATATTTTAATTGATTTATTATTATCTAAATTATATTATTAAATAATTATTATTAATAATATATTTATTTAATAATAAAAAGATATATAATTGAATTCATTTGTTAGTTTAATATTATTTCAATGGTCAATATATAATCTATATTAAATGATTTATTATTATTCAATTTCTATCTAATTACTATGTAATAATTCGCTACTACTCTCAATACTATCCGTGGCTCCCTCAGGTCTGTAAAAGACCCGATTGACCCTAAGGACATGAAGGGCGTCTATGTCATTCCATGTTCCTGTGGGACCCCTTATATTGGTGAGACTGGTCGCTCTATCAATCAACGGATCAGCGAGCATTCGGCGGATTTAAGACATGGTAGGACCAAGTCCTCGGCCCTGGCTGAGCATGCTGGGAAGACTATGCATCATGTATGTATAGAGGAGGCTCAAGTCATTGCCAAAGTTGCACAGTTTCACCATCGAAAATTCAGAGAGGCCCTGGAGATCGAGAAAAGGCCAATAAATCTTAATAGGGATGATGGATGGAAGATCAGCAGTTGCTGGGTCCCAGCCTTATCTTCCTAGCCGCCTCATTCCCCTATCTTTTGGTTTTGGGTTTCTATCTTCCCCTTCCTTTTATTTTCTTTTAGCAGTTTGTCCATTATTTTGGAGTTTTAATTAGTTAGGAATCAGTCTCGGACTTCTCAGTGTATTAACCTTAACCTAATTATGGAGGCATTTATTATTATTATAAAGTATACCTTGATAACTATTTCTATGATTAATTGAGTTTCCCGTTAACTATTGTCTAAAACGACCCCCTGTTTTAATCCTATAAATTATAATATTATTGACCTTATAACAGAATTGACTGTAATATTTTTGAATAAATAAAATTTAAATAAATACCTTAGATTTTAAGGATAAATTATGATTGACCAATGATTTAAGTTATATTCTTAAGAATAATCATTCAACCCTATAAGTAATAATTTATTCGCCTAAGGGCTTAGTTACCTCTAATATTTTTAAAAAATATTGATCTTATATGGATTATTTGACCATTAAAGGTATGATAATATTATGAATTATCTTGGACCTTTCCCTTAATTATGGCATTTACCTAGGATAACAAACTCTTGGAAGAATCATGTTTTAACAATTTGTTTAGTTAGTTAGGAGTTATAGATTCTTCAATAAGCATATATTATAGTTTAATGACCATTATATTTAAATAATAAAGAACTAACTTACCAATGAACCATTAAGAAAATATTACATAATTATCCATTATAAAAAATAGTAGCGAATTATTACATAGTAATTAGATAGAAATTGAATAATAATAAATCATTTAATATAGATTATATATTGACCATTGAAATAATATTAAACTAACAAATGAATTCAATTATATATCTTTTTATTATTAAATAAATATATTATTAATAATAATTATTTAATAATATAATTTAGATAATAATAAATCAATTAAAATATATAATGACCATTTTAATTAAAATATTATTAGATTTTCTTAATACTCGAAATAATATTATTAATATATTGAAATCTAAATTATTTATTTAAATAATAATTGAATAATATTAAATCATAGAATATATGTTATATAATGACCATTAGAATTAAAATATTAATATTATCCTTAAATTAACAAATAAACTCCTTTATTTACCTATTTTAACTATTTCTTGAAATATTAATTAGATATTTAAGTAGTTTGACCAGGTTCATTAGGTCAAATTAGCCGTTACCTTATAGTTGTTGGAGTCTCTGCACAATCTATTTAATCGAGCTAAGCCTGATTAGATCTTCAACTTGTCCTGACGATGAACCACACTGGTTGGTTCGAAACGCGTCGACAAAAGATTGGTTATGTGATTTTGCCGAAGATTATCTTAACAAAATTATGTACAATGCTGCTGGAAAATGCCTTTGATTTCGGATAGTTCTTTTCTACCATGAATTGCTTGTAATGTGACAGTTTTCCTTTTACTATTTTGTGCATTGGTGAAAAGACAAAGTTTCCAGAACTGGGGCACTTGCATCAGCTACGTCTTCACAGAATTTATTGTTGTTCTTTAAACAATCGGCTTGCTTATAAAAATGAAAACAAAGTGATGATATATACAAATAAGACTGTACAAAGATATATACAAAATTGCATTGTGTCCCTTTAAAAGGGGTCATGGTAATTCTTCAGCATACGGCCATTGACAGGGCCTTCTTTAGCAGAACAATCCTCTACAGATCTGAGAAAATAAGTGTTATTTCCCTGAACAGTAGAAATAACCAATGGACCTCTCCATAGAAAATCAAACTTGGCATGTTTGCCCTTGTCTTCCCTTCTTAAGTCCCATCTTATAACTTTGTCACCAATAGTGAAATCCTCAGCCTTAGCTCTCTTATCAAACATCTTTTTGAGCTTTTCTTGCACAATTTGAGCTCTGTCATAAACTTGTTCTCTGGTTTGCTGCAGATGGATGGTCTGATTGACTCTTCTTTGAATGTCATTTGGTTTAGCCTGAATATCTTGTAACAGCTTGATAGTAGGAATGCCCAGGGATGAAGGAAATCTAGCCTCCATGCCATATACTAGCTCATAAGGGCTCATCCCAATTGATCTTTTGCTTGAAAGTTTGTCTGCCCATAGGGCATTTACCAGCTTTTTGTGCCAGTTCTTCTTGTTTTCTTCCAGCACTTTCTTTATGATGTTGATGAGGCTTTTGTTAGAGGATTCGGCCAAGCCATTACCTTGAGGGTAATAGGCTGTGGAGTGGCCCAAGGTAATATGAAATCTGTGGCAAAGATGAATCATCTTTTTGGACTTAAAGGCAGCGGCATTGTCAGTGATGATTTTCTCAGGGCAGCCAAATCTAGAAAGGATATTACACTCAAGGAATTGGATAATGATGGTGTGATTGGCTTGTCTACAGGGAATGGCTTCAACCCACTTAGTGAAATAGTCGGTGGCTGTTAGGATCCATTTGTGCTGGCCTGAGGAAGAGGGATGGATTTCTCCAATGAAGTCAAGACCCCATTGTTGAAAAGGTTGTTCAGTTGAGATGGGTTTAAGGGGCAGGGGTAGCAGATTTCTCTTGCCCTCAAAAATTTGGCATTTGTGACATGACATGGCAAACTTCTTTACATCTGTAAAAAGAGACGGCCAATAAAAACCAGCCCTTAAAATTTTATCAGCAGTTGACTTCCAATATAGATGTCCTCCACAGTCACCTGCATGGAATTCTTTCATGACGTTGTTAGTTTAATTCATGGTTAAACAATTAAGCAATATACCTTCATGATTTCTCCAAAATAATGCATCGTCTATAACACAAAACTTTAAAGCCTTCATTTTCAAAAATCTTTTCTTGGTTCTAGACAATCCTGGGGGAGCACACAGGTTTACAATACAAAGCATATATCAGCGTACCTTGGGGATTGTAAAAAGATTTCACTAATCTATGGAGTCGCCAGCTCTGGTTCATTGTCCAGCTGGTTAATCTCTAAGGCTTGAAAATTTGTTTCGGACATCAGTTTAGCTAAACCTTGTCCCTTTATCAGCTTGGTTGGTTTTATTTCTATGTCATATTCAAGGATGTTTGCAATCCACTCGCCTCTTCTGCCTTCTAATCCCTCTTGGGTCAATATGTCTTTTACAGCAGTGTGTGGGACATAGGCAATCACGTGTGAATATAAAATGTACACTCTGAAATCCTTGATGGCCTTAACAAGTGCGTAGGCCTGCTTTTCCATTATTGGGTATTTCAAAGGGGCATCTCTTAGAGCTCGGCTAAAAAAAGTGATTGGTTTTTCAGCTCCATGCTCATCCTTTTGCAAAAGGACAGCGGCTATAGTGTGATCAGATGCAAACGAAAATATGATAAAATCTTTGTCAAACTGTGGGCTAGTTAGGATAGGGGTTTGTGTTAAGGCTGATTTGATACTCTCAAATGCTTGCTTGGTTTCAAGAGACCATTTTACCTTGGCATCCTTCTTTAACATGTTGCTTAACAATCTTATCAGCTCAGCTAGATTTGGAATAAATCTTCTCAAGAAGTTGATTTTCCCAAGGAATGCTTGTAGCTCTTTAATGTTTCTTGGAAATGGGATTTGGAGGATGGCTTGTATTCTTTCGGGATCAATTCTGATCCAATCCTTTGATATGATGTGGCCAAGTAATTTGCCTTCTTCGAGGCCAAACAGAGACTTCCTGGGGTTCAAGGAAATGCCATATTTTCTACATGTCATGAAAATTTGCCTGAGATTCTTGAGGTGTTCTTCATCAGATTTGGAAAATGGGGTTAAGTCATCAAGGTAGACAACTAGGAAGTCATGTATTTCTTTGGCGAAAGCAATATCCATTGCACGTTGAAAGGTAGCACCAGCGTTTTTAAGACCGAATGGAATCTTTACATATTTGAACGTTCCCCACGGTGTAGTAAAAGTTGTTTTGTCTTGGTCGTCCGGGTGAACAAGTATTTGGTTGAAACCTGAAAAACCATCTAGCAAAGAGATTCTAGATGATCCCACTACTCTTTGCAAGATGTGGTCCATTTTAGGCAAAGGGTAATGGTCTTTTAGGGAGACTTGATTTAAATTTCTGAGATCTACACAAAGTCTGATTTCTCCTGTCTTTTCCCTCGTAGGAACAAGATTGGACACCCATTCAGAAAATCTGATGGGTGCTATTATGCCTGCTTCAAACATCCTCTTTACTTCCTTCTCAATCGGGGGAAGAAGCATAGGGTTAATTCTTCTAAGTTTCTGTTTGAAGGGTTTCTGGTTTGGTTTTAAAGGAATGGTGTGTTGGATCACCGAGGTGTCATAGGATTTGAAATCCTCATAGCTCCAAGAACATACATCTTGGAACTCTTTGAATAAGTCAATATACTTGGGCTTTTGATCAGGTGGTAAATTTTTGGACAGTTTGATCATTTTTGGCTTTTTTGCTGTCCCAATGTTGTGTTCCTCTATATCAGTGTTTATAGGCTGCAATTTTCACTTTCTTGGCACGTCATTAGCATCAAACATGTCTTCTAATGGGGTTAGGCCAGCAGGAAGAAAGTTATCCTTTAATTCAATTATGTCTGCCTCTGTTTTGGCCATATCTTCCAAGTGTATTTGTTTCAGCTATTCTATGTTTTCTTTGTCAAAAATAGTTGGCTTCAGGATTTGCTTGACTATTGCACCTGCTACATCTTGCTGATTTTCAGTTGTTTGGTGTTGTGGATCTGTCATAGCATCCATGTCAATGTTAATATTCAAAAACTCATGCTCAAGGGTGAGGAAGTTATTAATCCGGGCATTATTTTCGAATACTTGCCAATCTCTAACGTTATTTGGGACAGCGGGCCTATGTTTTATTTCAGCTGAAAAGTGATGGTTTGGGTCAAAAGGAAGCTTGCATGTACTAGAAAAGGTGGCTAGGTTGTGTGCATGAATGTTGTGATTTCTGGAAATCTTGTCAAGCTTGGATTCAGTGAATGCCTGGAGTATATTAGTAGCAGCAGTCCTATAGGCTCTCATTCTGTTGTCATTGGTTACAAAATTGCCTTTCATTTGTTGTATGATTAAATCAGAGTCTCCTAAAATAGACGCTTTTGCAGCTCCTAGAGCTTTGAGGAGTTTAAGGCCTAAAAGCAGAGCATCATACTCTGCCATGTTATTTGTGCATTTGAATTTCAGTCTGTAGGCATGGCCTTCTGCATGGTTGTTATATGTGTTGTGAATCCATACACCTGTCCCTGCTCCTAACTTGTTGACAGAGCCATCAAACTCTAAATACCATGTGATTTCTTGCTTATGGTTAGTACCAAGAGATTGAGTTGTTTTAGGATTGAGCAGATTTAAAATTTCTGTTTGGGGAACTTCTTTTGGTAGGCTGGTTGCATCAACTACTGTGACAGTTTCCTGGGTATGTGCAACTGACTCTTCGTTGATGTGTGCTTGTTGCTCTAGAGCGAAGGGCTCATTATCAATTGAAGAATTTGTATCATCATTAAACAAAATAAAGGAATCCATATCAGAGTGGATCGAGTAAATGGGAAAATTTTCAGGCTTTCTCTCACTACTTACCACATATTTCATGAGTGTTTCTCTATACAGTCTCTTTGTTTGCCCAAAGACTGAAATGGTGGCATAGGAAAGGTCTAATTGAAGGGATCCTTGGAGCTTTGCTCCCAATGATCTTGACAGGAGCATACCGTACTTTGGTGGAATGTCAGCAACCACTACATCCATGAGGATGGTCTTGTTGGGATATTGGACTAAGGAGACACACAAGTCTTTGATGAGGCCTAAACATTTCACTTGACTTGAGTCAAATGAGTATAGATCTTTGTAAGGTCTTGTAACATCAAGATTCACTTTTTCCATAACTGCTTTGGGCATAAGATTTTGCGATGCCCCTGAGTCAAACATAGCGTTGTGCAAAACTTTGGCATGTATATGCAAACTGACATAAAAGGGTGGGACCGGTCCATGTGTTGATTTTCCATTAACTTCTGGGCCAAATAGCAGCTCTGGGGTGTCATCTAAAACATTTACATCATCCTTAACCTCTGGAATTTGAAGTGATCTTTGAATTTGCTGCCTATATACATCGTGTTTGGCAAGTTCTGAGAGGGGAATGGATATTTTTAATTTAGCTATTTCTGTCTCTAAGTTAAATGGCTTTTCCAGTGGGTCTTGGTGTTGATAATGGCAGTTTTTTCTGTTTCATTTGGATTGTCTGTGTTTTGCTCTTGTTTATCAGCGTTATGGGAAGTTTTTGCTTGCGGTTTTTCAACTTCAGGAAAGTTTTTTGGAATCCTGTTCGAGATTTCTTTCGAGGAAGACGGTGACAAAGGCTGATATTTGGAAGGTTGTATTTCTGTTATATCTTCTACAGTCACTTGATGCAGGTTTGGAACAGGTATATCAGCTGGTTCTGTTATGACAGCCTTTCCTTTAGTCTTGATGGGTTGTTTGCCTTCCTTTGTTTTACTAGGTTCGGAAATGTCAATGGTCCTAGCTCTCAGCTTATATTGTTTGTGTACTTCATACACAACGGTATCATAACCTTGTTTAAAATCAAAAGACTCGCCAGACCTAGTCTAAAACTGATTGTAATCGGGTTCATTTTTGTCTTCTTGGGACAGGACAGTTTGGTGCTCTCCCTTTAGATCCATTAAGTTCATGTGAGTGTCCTCTATGGGTTCACTAGAAGTAGATCCTTCAACATAATCATCTTGGAAAGGGGGTATTATATCATGGTCTTGGTTAGGCCTACCAACATTTGTGTTCTGTGTTTTCCTAAAATTTGGGTTCCTTATGGTATTAGACTGTTGTCCTTCCCATGATGCTTTTCTCTCAACATTTTCTACTCTTTCTCCCAGCCTTTGCAAGCCACTAATGATAGCATCAAGCTTTTGATCAAAAGCTGAGGGTTCTTCCTTAAAGGTGGTTCTTCTTTCCATTCTAGCTCTGTTTCTTTTGGCAATTAAATTGGCTACTACGCTGACAGCAACATTTTGCATGTCCGCAAGGGTCTGAGGAGCTCTTTCTTTTAACTGGTATGCCATATCCGGGTTGAATCCATTGGGAAATTTGTACAAGGAAAGGTCAGGTGGAGGCCTTAAGTTCTGTGTTATTGCGTTATATACATTATTGAATCTTGCACAGTACTCCAAAACAGTCTCTTGAGGACCTCGTTTGATCGTATCATATTCAGGTAGTATGTGCAAGGGGTCTTTCTTTTTCTCCCATCTATTGGTAAAGGATTGGTAAAGCTCATCTGGGGTGGTTATGGAATATGCAGTAAGTGATCTAAACCAAGTTCTTACATCACCTGTTAAACTCTGAACAAAAATTCTCATTCTTACGCTATCATCATCTATTTCGTAGTTTTCAAAATAATCTTGCAGCTTTTTGGTATGCTAAATGGCTGTGAAAGGACCGGTGTTGTCAAAATAGGTCATTTTAGATTGGTACTCTTGAGGTAAAGCCCTAGCATTAGCAGGTAATTGCAGGGGTGCATATCTATTAGCCATATTGGCAGGTATAAGTGGAACAACAGGGATAAGTGGAACAACTGGAGGAATGGGGATCACAGGAGTAACTGGAACGCTGGAAACAGTAGTAGTGTTAGTATGTACAGTGAATGAAGGTGTGGAAGGAGTACTACGAGATGTAGATGATGAACTAAGGGAAATAGGGGTTGAACGGAACAAAACCTTGACAAGAGTCAGAATACTGCTAGGGTAAGCTGTTTCAGGGCTCAAATCAGCAAAATTTTCCTGTCCTTCTTGCTTCCTAAGGATTTTTGAGATTATGTTAGGGTTTTCAAAAATAGCTGGAGGGTTGGGATCTGGATTTGATCTGGTATATCGTGGATTTTTCTTGGGAGCCAGCTTCCGAATTGTTTTTTGGGTATTTTTCCTGGGAATGTTTTTGTAATCGACAAGGGACTATATAAAATTTGGGACAGCTTATTTGTAACTTAAAACTAGCATGAAGATTGACTGAAGCAGCATTTATTTACTCCTGTTAATGCAAAGCAAAAAAAACAGTTTCAAAGGCTTCCTGGCTGACATTCAGGCTTCATCTGTAGTTTTAAGAGATAAACAGCAATTGGAAAGTTTTATTTATGGTCTCAGCGGAGCTTTCTTACCTTCTTCGTGAAACTATCTGAGGAAGTTCCCCAGCGGATTCGCCATTATGTTATCACTCAGGTTGTCCTTAAGCTCCGGAAAAGGATACGGCCGAGGTAAACACATACCAACTTTGGACTGCAGGTTCTAGCCCACCTGCAATCAGAGAGGGCTCTCTCTTTATGATTTAGCTTTGTTGAAAAGGATTTTAGGCTAGGTTTGAGTTCAGAGGGTTTTTGTTTTGTTTTTGGTGGGAAAATTGATGTTTTCAGATAGAGAGGCAAGGCATAGTCTGAAAGTTTCAAACCATTGGGCGTGGAGTCGAGGAGGGGGACTGCTGCTGCGTTTTTTCTTGGTCACAACAGAGGGAAAATGGAGCAAGATAGTTGCGCATGAAACAATGTTTCAGGTTTAGGTGATGGAATGAAATGCTAAGTACTGAGAGGCAGTTAAGAATCTCTCAATCAGCTTAACAAAGGAGGTAACAGAGCACTACCTAGGGGCAGTAAAGAATCCCTAGATAATTGGCAAACACAGGTGAATCGGGGTAAACATGAGCCAGGAGGAATTCATATTCATAACCAATTCACTTAGAGGAAAACATAAAGAAATAGCAGAAATTGAGCATAGAGAGTATTTAAACTAATTCTAGGCTTTTCTTTCTTTCTGCTATTTAGATAGTGGCAAACAATAAAACAGAGGTAAGATGTACTTATTGCTTCAGGCTGTAGCACGAGAATTCCATCTTTATATCTTCAAAAACATTCATTTACAATAGTCAGTTTGCTCTCCAAGCTTTCAGCAATATTTGATAATAGAAAAACTCAGGTACACAATGCGAGTCTCTAGTGAAAATTCTCAATTAACCAACCCTTGAAACAATGTAGAGGGCGGTATATATAGGGAAAAAACTCTCTACAACTGCTTTTATTACAACTTGACCTAAACAGGTCTAAAAGAGAGATGATTACTTAACCTAATCCTATCCAGAAATAAATGCAAAGAAATATCTCGGGCTGCGCTCAGGGTTGCCGTATCAAAACTGATTAAATGATGTAGTCCTTGGCGGCTTGGTGCAGTGTTTTCTGCAATAAATGTGTATGGGTTTCTGCTTTTTTGTTGTCTGTCTGCATTTAAAACTTTAACTGTGATTTGAGGGCAAGGATGGGCTTACGCCTCTTGATTTGACTTTCTGGGGGGCTCATCAATGTTCAGGTGCTTTGAGCCCCTAAAAAATCTTCGGATGATACTCTTTGGCTCTTCTTCTTCCTCTGATACTCTTTGGCAATAAACCGATGTTGTTCTGACGTGCTGTGGGTCTAATCACAAATTAATGGCCGTTGTTCGGCCTCAGTTTCCCTCAAAATTGTTTTCTACTTCTTTCTGAGTGCTTCGCGAAGAAAAATGGTTCATTCGGTGCCTTTCGGGCTTCCTGGGGGTTGCAAAATGAAAATATTCCCTAAAGATTCCCCATTCTGGCCTAAAAAATCTAGCGATGAGCGATTTCTGCTAAAATCTAGGTGCAAATCGCTTATCAAAAACTGCCTCAGAAACTGATTCCGGGGCTCTGAAGTGCGATTTTCTCCCTTTGCGCCAAAAAAGTGCTGATGACGTCAGCATGACAGGACGTTGTACAGTGGGTGATGTAAGCAATGACGTCAGCATGATGACATGGCGAGATGATGTCAGCGGGTGAATTCATCATGTACGAACGGTGACGTGGCATGCAAAGTGGCAGGGTACAGTGGCAGGAGGCCACGTGGCTGGTGACTCGACGGTACGGTGGCGTGGGGCTTACGTCACAGGGGAGGGTGGTAAGCGGTTTTGGGCGCACCGCCTTAGCGCCTGGGCGGTTTTGGGGGGAGGGGATCTGCCACACCCCAGAGCTTGACGCGTGGCGGGAGTACGACGGCGAAACCGCCGAACTACCGGACGCTAAAGCTCGGGCAGTTGGCGCGCGAAAAGGCCTGCCCACCGTAGATTTGGGACGGGCCAGATCTAACAGCTGGCGGGGCGGACAAAGAAACAGAGGGTTAGGGCGGGGGAATATACAGGGAATATCCCGTTTTTAATAATGCCTGCGGGGGTTTAGACTTAGGGAAAGGGGTTTTTATGGGTTTAAAATGAGCGCGGTTAATGTATTTACAGTTGGGGCTTAGGGATAAGGGGTAAAGCATGGTTTTTTGCGCGCGTGTTTAATGATTTATGTACAAACTTTGGGTTAGGGGTGGAATAGAGGGATTTTTGAGGTTTTTAGGGCTAGGGGAGAGGTTATTAATCTGGCCAGGTGTCAGATTAATCCCTGCTTGGACACGGATGGGCTAAAAGCAGCCCCAGATGGACCGTTTTTTCCCGAACTTATAAAGAATATGGCTATATTGCCAGGGAGGGGATATTTACATAGGGGAATTTTATATACAAAGTTGTAGTATGGGAAAGGGGAAAACTGATAGGGAGTTATATACTAGAGTTAGTAGTTAATATGGAGATGATAAGCAGGCGCCAAGGTCAGGGACCTTAGGCTAATTTTGGGAAAAAGAGTTTGAAAAGAAATAAAATCCTTGAGTGAAGCAGATCTTCACCAAGGAAACTGATATGGAGGATGATGAAACTAAGAGGAATCAAGCAGATCTTGACCTCTTTGGGAAGTTAGTAAGTGACTTGGGAAATTAGAAGAAGGGGGAGTTAGTTATGTCCACCTTTGAGCTCCTTTGCATGAAAATTGCCTGCACTGTAATCTGTAAAGATAAAGCACTTTGTAACATAAAATTGATCATAAATTATCATTCTGCAACCACATAGCTACCTACCCAGCCTACCTTCCTAACATTTTTTCTTCTTTTTGTTTTGGGTGCACTTAGACTTGCAGACCCAGATTTACAATTTTTCTTTTGAATGATTCCTATCTAAATCTGCACTTATTTCTGCCAGGGCCCAGATTAAACAGTTGGGTCCCTTTGATTCTCTACCTATCTACATATCTGCCAAGATTAAACTGTTTGGACAGATATCATTCTCTATATTCTAAAACAAGAAATTGAAACCTAGGGAGACCAAGATTAAACTGTTTGGACCTCCCTTAAATGAAAACTCTTCAAAACTGGAACAACTCATCAAAAATGGAATACAACAATGCATTTGGACTAAGCATACTTCATGGCACCTCGTGGAAATATGAAACACTGCAGCCTGCAAAGTATGACATATTTGGCATGTAAAAATGTCAATCATGAAAGATGATACCCTGTTGCAACAGGAGGCTAACACCTCTTACTCCAGTTCTTTCATTTTGTGAGTCTTTATACAAAAAAGGTCAATAAAGTATGCCCTTTTCCAAAATATGTTGGTAGTTAGTAACTACCTCCACCTCATCCACCAGGTGGCATAATTATTAACTACCTCCACTTTTTCCCCCAGGTGGTAGGTAGTTACTTGATTCATTAATAAGCCCAACTTTCTCAACTCCCAAAGATAGTGTCATGTCTTTTGATGGAAGTTATTGATCAATAAATTTCATCATTTAATATTCTAATCCTCAAAATAGATGCCTAGGCCTTATTCATCAAGGATAATTAGTTTCCATCATTAACTTGGAGCCACAATTTCTCTTCAGCCAAGTGTAAATTCATAATTATTTTCCATGATATTTTATTAATAACATAACAAAACCAATTTTACATTAAATATTTATCAATGGCATACTAATGATAAACCAATCCAGTAAGTCTTAAAGTAAGACATACATAAATCTACAAATGAACTCTAAGTCAAGGGATATCACAAAGTTTTCAAAACAAAGGTTCATCATAAGGCATAAAGAGGGTTGGAGGGACACATTCCCTAAAGACCTATTGAACCTTCTCAAACTCAAGCAGTGGGAAAAATTTTTCTAGAAACCATGAAACACGTCGTCTATAGGGAGGCCTTGACATCCAATTTGGATAAGGGTGATGTTATCAATGATAGGGAATCACAGATGGTTGTTGAATCAATGACTAGAGTCAGGAGAGGAAACAAGATCCTCTAGCCCTAAAACTAGCTTCTCAAGCTCAAGTTCCTTGGGTGTGTCCTCAAGCTTCCACACATTTGACATCTCTTAATTGACAATTTCCTCCAACTATACTATTGGAACCAACACTAAGTTAGTTGTCCTCTAAGAATGTATTTATATATCTTTCCAAGGTCACGAGAGGATAATAGTAGGCCTTGTTCCCAAAATCATCTTTACCAAGCTTAACACCATGAATAGCACCTACTAACCATAAAAATCTATTACAAATATAGTGTTAAGCACATCCTCAAACAACCATACAAAACCTTCCTGTGATATCTTTAGCCTACTCAAGGACATAGTTTCCATGATTATACCACAACACATGACCTAATGAAAATATATTTTAAGCCCACACCATGAGTCATTTTCTAAGCCATGATTACATTTCTTTATCATCTAATTGGGATATGGAATCCATGAGTGGGTTTTGTGCACTATAAATGGTCTTTTAGGTCTAAATGTGGATAAGGGGGAGCAAGTGGCTTTATCCCTAAATTAGGGTATGTTAGAGCTTTAGATTTATGTTAGGACTTAAATCATGGATGCTACTTTTCAAGCTCAATCACCATGAACAACACTTGCAAAACCACAACACAAACCCTCTCTAGGAGGGTTTTTATATCAAGGTTGGATATGGATTCCATTAGTAGCTTTTGCACATTGATGATGGATCACATAAGGTAAAAAAAGTGTCTCGAGATATTGGTGAATCTTCTTTACCTCAATGACCTTAAAAATATCCTCATACCAAAAAATGAGTCCTCTAAGTGGAATATGAGATATGGCTACTGTTATTTGGATTTTTTATTATTAGTGATGGGTCTAAGGGCATAAACCATGGTTGAAAATGTAAACAAGGACCTTATGTAAGAAAAAAATGCTTTTGAGCCTTAAGAATTGTAAACAAGGATTCTAACCACAACCACAACACATGCCCTCCCTATGGTGTCTTTGACCCCCAAGTGGCGTTATGGGCACCAATAGGAAGTGTTGCACAAAAAATGTAAGCCAAATAGGACTATGATAGGAAAAAATAGGATATAATGTAAGGATTTCCTTATGAAACATGGGTCCTAAAATAGGCCCTGATGCTAAAGGTTATGGAAATTTTACAAATTTATAAATATATGTGATAGGAACACATGCATGAATTTATAAATTCAAAGAGGATTGAAAAGAGTGTCTATTTTCTCTATGTGTTGGATGAGTTGTTTTTAGCTTCAGAATTACAAACTTGGTGGTTCAAGATACCAAAAAGAAAAACATTTTTTTAAAACTCCTTGTTCTTATCTCCATTTCCTATAGTGATTTTAAATATGATCCACATAATCATTCTTAAGGAAACTCTATACAATCATAAAGATTTGTATGTGGATTTTAAGTATATGATTTTTTAAGAAAAATATTATTGCTTTTTTTATTTTTCACTATTAAAAAATATGAAAAACTAGTAGTGTAGGAATCAATTATTTCACAAAATTGTACATAATATTTTTAAGGAATTATATCATTTTCATACTAATATATTTTAGAGACCCCAATGGGGGTGAATGGTCGAGGAGAAATTCTAGTCCGACAACCCTGCACTAGTCACTTCTTCCAATTCTTGATGGTTAGAGGCTGAGTGAATATTTTGATGGTTTTTTTGTTTTTGGGTACTCTCTTGTTTTGGCTTTATCTGTCATTATTAGCTGATGTAAAAAACTTGGTGCATCAACTACCAACTAAAAAATCTAGTAGGAGTGAGGTTGGCAGAGTTTTGAAAAGATTTAGACAACAATGTAACTTTTTGACATAATGAAAAGTCTTCACCTTACAAAAAAATACTAATATATTTTAGAGAAAAATTAGCATATTAATGTTGAAAAAAAGAAGAATGTAAAGTATGTACACCTCCAAATGAATGTGGGTGGGGATGATAATAATAATTCTTCCCAACCACTCAAGATAAACCAAATTGACATAATCTATTTATGTGTGTGGGGGTGGGTGTATAATTTTAAGGTTATGGCCAAACCAAACACCAAATTGGTGTATGAGACCCCCTTATTTATGGGACAAGAGGTGTAAACCCCCAAAATATTTGGAGGTGTACATACTCTATACACCTATGGATTTGAACATGTATCTTTTTAAAAGAAAACACATATTTTTACTAAACGTTCAGCAACGGTGAGGCTACATCATGGTCATGTCCAAGAATAATACCCGAATAGGGTGGAGAATTGAACCAGTGACTTAACATCCAAGACCATAGATATATATATATATATATATATATATATATATATATATATATATATATATATATATATATATATATATATATATATATATATATATATATATATATATATATATATATATATATATATATATATATATATATATAATATGTATGTATGTATGTATGTAAAACAACAAACAACAAACAAAATAATATATATATATATAACTTTTTTGTCTTCTTTTTCTTTTTGCTAAAGCAAGAGTCATGTCTTCTTTTTATTAAATCCAAAGCGGTTTACAATACTTACATAAATCCCTCAATAGGAAGATTTTCTAAAAAATCTAAGCTTTCAAACCCCAAAAGGCTCCCACCAAGCACTTTTGAGTCCCAAAAAAGACAAGTTACGGGCGTCACCGGGTACATGAGCTCTTCCCCCAAAACCCTGTGCCATCCCAAATTCTTGAATGATCCTACCCAACTGGAGAAGCACATCACTTCAATAAGAAGTAGGAAGTCAACCCCTCGACTCCACCATACCCTCGCACATTCCTGAACATTGATCGGATGGTAAATAATCGGATGGTGGAGTTGAATATTGCACACCCAAACATCAAAGAAGTTTAATGTGCAATGAGGGTGGTTTTCCGACCCATCCCTCATCCATGTGTCAAGCGATGAAAGGTATCATTGCCCCGAATACGAAACCACCTTTGGCTTGTAAGCGGTGTGAGCGTACCAAAACCGCCCGAGAGGTGGTTTAGTCTCCCTGCCCTGAGAAGAATGGGAAGTGCTACCGCCATAGCGATTATTGATTACAGTTGTTCTCCTGGCTGAGAAAACCCATCATCCACCATCAAAGATTTTCAGCGGTGTGATGAATGAAGCTATCGAGACTGCCTCAGTCATGCTATCCTTCGTTGACCTATCTGACCAAAAATGTGAATCTTGCATAAATCTTCTTATTACGCCTTGTCCTCCTTAGTTATGTTCTTATACACTCTCTTTTCCTCTTCTGCTTGGGAATGGCAAAGCCCTTTTAGATTGCTTTGCGTCATATCCAACCAACTCATCGAATTACTATTGTCCTTACAGGTGACCCCTTGGTTGGCTAGGATGTCCGCCAATTTGTTGGCCTTTCTGCGCACATGGTTGAATCTAAGAGTGTGAAGTCCCTGAAGATGGACTTGAATTTTTTGGAGCACCCTTATTAACCTCCAACATTTTGAAACTTTCTTCGGCCTTGTTCCATGACTAATTTTCTTGGCTGCATTGATGACTAACTCTGAATCAACTTTTAATATCACATTATGGTTGTTGTTCTGTCTCAAAAAGTCTAAGCATTGCTCCAATGCCATCAGTTCTGCCATGTTGTTTGTTTCTTTACCTAAGTGACAATGGAAGAGGGAGATTATGTTTCCTGTTTCATCCCTTAGAACTCCTCCAAAGCCAGCCATTCCAGGGTTATTTTTAGAAGCTCCATCGATGTTAAACTTCAAAAAACCATCCGGGGGGGTCCAGAACTCCTTAATCGATTCCCTTAAGATTATTTTTCTGTTTAGACCTTGAGGAGTGATCCCCTGCATGTCTAACTGTCTGAGTATTTTCAACTCTGTTTCTGAGGGAGGATTTTTGGGGGTATCCCTAACTATTGTGCCCACTGTCTCTTTTAGTTGTTTCAAGATCTGCTCCAGCAGGCAGAGAAATGAGGTCTTTTCTTCTTTGAAAATCCTTTTGTTTCTTTCTTTCCACACATTCCATATTATGAAACTTGGCAGGAGAGCCCAGGCAGAGTTGAGAACCTCATGATCCGAAAACTCAATCCTCCAATTGTTTAAGGTGTTTGTGATACTATCTTTGTCTCTATCAGACTGATTGAAGGTGGAGGAAAAAGAATCCCATATCCTTGAGGTGAATATGCAACTATTGAGAAGATGTTCCATTGTTTCCTCTTGTGCTTCACAGAACTAGCATCGGGATGGACCCAGCATACCCCTCTTTCTGCTATTGTCCCAGGTTAAGATTTTCCTATGGTGAGCCAGCCACAGCTTCTTCCAGATTCTGATCGGAGCTTGTGATTCCAACCCAAGGAGAATTCCTTTTGATTCCTTAATATTAAATTTTCCCTCTTTGTTTTTTCCCCATCTTAGTTGGTACTACCCTTCAATGACTAAAATCATCCTTTGATTTAGCATCCTTATTAGGGTCTCTACTTTGTTGTTGAGTGATCTGTCATCTCTGCCATCTATTTTTTTCCACGTTCTCCATTTCTTGGTATTGTGAGCATGTTCCCAATAGTCCTTTACCTTTACTAATCCTTGGTTGTTTGTCTCTTGCTTGAGGCCTAAAAAGTCCTCTGTCAAAAGTGTTTGTTCCTGTTGCCATTTATCCTCCCAGAATAGTGCCTAATCTCCATTTCTGATTTCCTAGAAACTTTTTTTTGAACCACTTCCTTGTTCTCCCATGCTTTGTTCCATATGGGAAAATCCTTCCTGTTTCTCGTCATTCTTATTAGCTCAGAAGAGTGCCAAGAGCTGGCATATTTTTCCTTCCAAATGTTTGCCCATTGAGCCTCAGGATCCTTAACCCACCGCCACCAAAGTTTGGCTCTAGAGCCTTGCTGAGAATCTCTGGATCATCCAAACCTAGGCCTCCATGGTTCTTATGGTTATAGATCTTGTCCCAAGAAACTAAAGCCCATTTTTCCCATTTTCCTCCTTGCCCCAAAGAAAATCTCTTTGGATATTTTTGAATTGTTGTAGGACTCCTTTTGGTGCAGACGGTGCTGATAGCATAAAGACTGCAATAGATTGGAGCATTGACTTTGCAAGAACTAGTCTACTAGCTAGATTTAAAGATCTGATTGTCCATATATTGACTTTGTCTTGCATCTTGCTGATTAATGGTTCCCAAATGCTCTTATGCAAAGGTTTAACCGTTAGAGGAACTCCCAAGTATTTTTAGGGGAGGGAATCTCTTTGAAAGCCTAGAATTCTGGAGACATTTCTCTGGATGGCAATGTGGGTATTGAAGAAAAAAAAAATTGATTTGGAAAGATTGACCTCCATACCTATTGCCATTGCAAAGTCACTCATGATTTTTTTGTATGCCAGTGCTTCCTTGACTGTGGGAATGCCCTGTAGCATGGTATCATCTACAAATTGTTGATGGGTCAAAGCCTGCCCCTTCTCCGAAAGTTGGAGGCCTTGAATTTTTCCCGAACCTTTAGCCTGCTTAATGGACTGCCCCAGCCCTTCCATCATTGGGATGAAGAGAAATGGCGAGAGTGGATCACCCTGCCTGAGTCCTCTAGAAGGAAGAATAATTTTAGAGGGGGAGCCATTAACTAAAATTGAGAAGTTGGCAGAAGTCACCAGTGCCATCACCCATTTGATCCAATTGTGATCAAAACCAAACATAGCAAGCACTTTCTTGATATAAGTCCAATTTACTTTATCATAAGCTTTGGCTATGTCCAATTGCATTATCATACCCACTTTTTTGTTACTAGTCAATGAGTGAACCACCTCGTGAGCTTGAATGATGTTATCAAGAATTTTTTTGCCTTCCACATACCGAGCTTGTTCACCCGAAATAAGCATAGGAAGCAAGGGTTTGAGTTTGTTGGCCACTACCTTGGAAATTATCTTGTAAACTACATTGCATAAGGCTATGGGCCTGTACTTCTCTGGCGTTTGAGCATTATCCTGTTTTGGAATAAGGGCGATGAAGGAGGTGTTGAGAGCTTTCAAAATAGTTATGTTCAGCCTGGAATCTTCCACTACCCTTACAATATCTTTTTTGACAATGTTCCAGCAAACTTTGAAGAAATCCACATTGAAGCCATCCGGACCAGGGGCTTTGCCATTATGCATTTCCTTAAGTACCTCGCTTACCTCCTTTTCAGTTACAGGTCTGTTGAGATTACAGTTGTCCTCTCTGGATACCAACTTAGGGATGTGTTTAGTGAAGTCTTTGATAAAAGGCTCCCTTACTAAAATGTCTTCCTGGGCAATACCTTGGAAGTGTTTAACTAACACTGCTTCGATTTCCTCATGGGTTTGATGGATCTACCCTTCCTCGTTCTTGATCGAAGAGATCCTGTTGTGAGTCCTATTAGCAATGGTGGATTTATGGAAAAATTTGGTGTTGCGTTCTCCTTCCTTTAGCCATTGAACTCTTGATTTTTGTTTCCAGAAAATTTCCTCTTATTTGCACAGCTTTTCCCATGCTAGATGGTATTTCTCTACCTGTTCATTTTTGTTCTTATCAAATCCTTCCTTGATCAGAGTTTGGTTGAGCTCGAGAATTTTATTTTCAATAGATTTCTTTCCTGCAAAAATATTTCCAGATACATCCTTGTTCCAAGATTTTGTCTTCTTCTTGATGTGCTTTAATCTTTTGTGTAGCAGGAACATTGACGATCCTTGAATCTGCATATCTTCCTCCCACCATTTACCAATGTCGCTAACAAATTCTGGATGTGAAAACCAAATATTTTCAAATTTGAACGGTCGATTTCTTAGGGTGCCTATGCCCTTGATCTTGATTAGTACTCTCCAGTGATTTAAGCCACTAAAAGGGAGAATTACTACAATTATTTCCTTGTCTAAAAGCATGAGATCCTCTGAGATCATGAATCTATATAACTTAGATGCTACCTGGGAATTCCCTCCTCTTTTATTATTCCAAGTGCAGAGGCCATTGTTTGTCTCAATGTCAACTAGCTTCATGCTTTCTGAAAAGTTTTGGAAGACTACGACATCCTTGTTTAGAGCTCTTATACCCCCTTTTTTTCCGAGAGAGATCTAATCATGTTGAAGTCTCCTCCAATGACCAAAGGTAATCCTACATGCTTGACCTAGAGATCCACCAAGGAGTCTAAAAACCTGATTTTTTCATCCAACCCCTGAGGGCCATAAACATTCGTGGCTAGGTAAGTGTCCCTGTCTCCTACAGGCTGTATGACCACTGATAAATAGTTCCTTTATGCTTCCGCATTGATTATTCCAATCGTTTGGGGATTCCAGAGAGTGAGGATACCCCCTATTGAATTTTCAACTTTAACTTCTAGAAACTCATATCTGCTGAGCCATTTACTATGGATTTGCATTAACTTTTGAATAGAGCATTTCGTTTCTTGGAATAATATTAAATCTGGAGCTACTTGTTTCATTCTATTATTCAACATTCTCTATTTTCTCCTACTACCTAGACCTCTAATATTCCAAGTTGTGAACTTCATAATTAAATATTGGTAAAGGAATAACTCGTTAGATCTTTCATCTTACCTGAGTCTATCATGAGCTTTCCACATTCCATCAGTAGTTTGTTCTACCTTTTTCTGCATCTTTTTTTTTCCAAGATTCCTTGGTGCTAGCCCCAGGGCCACTTTTACTACCTTCACTCCTTCGTTACCCTTTCTTTCATTGTTATTTACTTCCTTCAAACCCTTTTCGTAGGTTTTCCATAGGAATAGCTATTGTATTCTATTGATATTTTCTTGTGGTAGTGAATCTACCCCTCCCATAGTTCCCTGATTCAAAAATCCTTCTAGATCTAGGTTTTCTCTGTCAAGAATCTCCTGTAGGTCATTGTCCTCCATTTCCATCTCACTATGGTTCATTTCCTGTTTCATTTCTAGTTCTGAATCACTCATCATGTTTCCTTTCTGTTTTTCATTTTCCTATGTCTGATCATTATCTTCTTCCTTCTCCGTCTTCTCATAACCTTCCTTCATTACTAGATCCTCTACTGCTATTTCTTCATCCTCTTCGAGAACTTGGTATTGATTCTGACTGGCCTTTTGTCCTCCTGCTTGCTATTGTTTTGGCCCTTTTTTTCCACTTTTTCCTTTATGGACAACTCTATGAAATTTGTTTGTGTCTTTCATTATGTTTCTTTTACTTTTGTTTTCTGCTATACTGAGAGGGAAGTCTCTCAGAAGGTGTCCATGTTCATGGCATCTACGACATCTAAAAGGAATGTGTTCATAGTCTACTGTTTGCACCCATTCCTCATCAAAAACCTCCAAGATCACCTCATCCGGAAGAGCACCAGATAGATCCATCTCCACATAGATCCTAGCAAAGGAAGTATATTTTCCCCTTCTTGTGGCTTCAGAAGCTTTGACAAACCTTCCTAATTTATTGCCTATGGAAGCTAGCGATTTTGTTTGTCAATAATCAAGAGGTAGAAAACAGAGTCTTACCCAAACTGGGACTGAGGTAAAATTTTCCCTCTTCGGAACGAAGTTCATCTTGCATGGCCTCATATAGAGCCCTGACGCCGCATAGAAGTAGGGCTCGCCTTCAAACACTCTGTCTTTATCATCAATGTTGGTGAATACCATAGTGAAGAAACCCTTGGACCCCAAGTGAAGATCAATGCTCCCTTTGGGCTTCCAGTGGTATCAGATCCAAGTCTGTAAAGCTTTTTCTATGGGCCATAACCCCATAAATTTGCATATGATTGCGTACGTCTGCATGTGCTCCCTGTGTGCCTGCAGCTCTGGATTATTTAATACTACTCTAAGAGTGATTTCAGCCTTGGGTTTACATGGTCCCTTTTGATTTTTGTCTTTTGTTCTCTGTTTTTTGTCATTTTTCTCCTTGTCTTTTGTGCCATCATTCTCCTCTGAATTGGAGCCATCCGTTTCCTCTTCCCTGTTCCTCCCTCCTTCCTTCGCTTTCCCTCTGCCTTTATCCAGAGGTATCTTGCTCTTGCTGGTTACCGCCTCCTTGTAGGAGGGAGTGAAGCTCCCTCCTCTACTTCCCTCCATGGGTAATACTTCCACCACAACCTGTAACCCTCCCGCGCCTCGACTCTAGGCTAGCAACTCCGTCCAACCCTTCGCCACCTAATCGAATATATAAGAATGTCAAAACCATTAGAGGATCTTTTTTTTTGTCTCAACTTCATAAATATTAATAATATATAGATAAATATTAAATTGTAATAAGAAGACTTTGAGTCTTACATAAAATGTTAATAATATATTAATATATATATATATATATACCACCCACCATCTTAAAATTTTATTTTTGATCATATTTTATTTATTAAAAATACCTAGCATGATAAATCATATGATAGGACAAACATACAATTTGGAAAATCTATAACCATCTATTGAAAAAATATTACCACTTGAGATTTACATCCTAATCTATTTTTAATTTATGATACATGCATTTTAAGGTTGATATAATCTCCCTTGAAATTAGATTGTTAGGTTTATTATGAAAATTATGTAATGCGGAAATAACACTTACTTTAAGATAACATCCACATGGGTATGTAATCATAGCTTAAGATATGATGACATACTAACGATCAAAATTGACATTGTGCTTACAACACACCTACATTTTAATAGAGGGAAACAATCAGTTTCTGTCATAACAATGTCAATGACCTCCTAATGGTATTTTTCGTTGTCAAATTAAAGGGAACAACATTTTTTTGAAAGTAAGATGGAGGAATGTGGTGTTTAGGTTGCGAAGGAACTCAAAATGTTTTGTTTCTTTTACAAGGAAGAGAGGAAAAGAATCGAAGCATCATGGTTATGAAGGGTTTAACTTAGTTTTAGTTAAGTGTGATTCAATGCCTTTATCCTTAAATATGGATTTGGAACATAAGAAATTTAATGGAGAAGGTAAGTCAAGTTGATAGTTAAGAGGAGAAGAATTAGAACAAGGAGAAGAAGTGTAATAAGGAGAGGATGGAGGACCTATGTTTCTTAATAGCGGCCTCGCTTCCACCTATTTTTGTAAACGACTTAGACGGATCCCTCAAGAAGAGCATCGTCCTCCAAGAAGCCTTGGAGAGATCCCATGTGATCTCATATCGATCCCCATATGCACCCCTTACCTCAATTATTATTTCTCTAGACGTGTATCATAAAATGTCCATCGCCCCACTAATTGATCAAGCTCCACTCACACCAAAGAAAGTTCATTTGTTCAAGACCCTCCAAGCAAGAAGAACTTGCAAGTACTCCAACTACATCAAAATAAGTTTGAACAACTGTAAGGGAGAAAAAGAAAACTTCAATCATGACAAGAATTCTAACCCTAAAATAACATTTATATACCAGTTAGGTATGTCATTTGTGAGAATCTACTCATATAAAAAATATTGGATTGTAACTTTTTTAATGTTATAATATAACTCTTTCTAAGTATGGGGTAAAATAACTCCATCACTTTCCTAGGACAGTTTATAAAATGCTAATTAAAATTTTCTAACAAATAATTATTGTCTAATTTACTCAAATGTGTATCCCAACCAATTAACATAAATTTCCCAATTGTTATTGGTATATAATTTGTCAAAGTAACCTAAACACTTTGTCAAAGTAAGATGGAGGAATGTGGTGTTTTCGTTGTCAATGTAATTTTATTAGCTCTCTATTACTTATTTTTCAGAATTTTTTTTATTCACATTTGATATGTCAACTTAACGATTGTTTCACTGTGTATTCTTTAAAAATCAAGGGATTCATAAAATTCATGTTTTTGGCACCATTGTATTCTTTGTTAACCTAGAGTTTTTGAAACAAAAATTGTGTTGCAACAATCTAGAAATATTTTACTTCGACATAATTATATTTATGAAACCAACTAATGCACATTATAATTACTAGAATTTTTTGAATTGAACCAATATGAAGAAACTACAGATTTTGAATATGCATAACATAGCATCATGTTTCTCAACATATTAGTTAAAAACTAAAAATCTAAAAACTACCCATTAAAGAAGACAGACCAACGTAATGCACCATAAATTTTTCATATCTTTTTATAGTGCATCTTGGAAGAATAAAATTTTGATTTCACTGAATCATAATGACCTTCAAAAAAAAATTGCACACATTTTATTAGAAAAATAATTAAATTTAGAAAATACCAATGAAATTCCATAAAATGTATATCTATTGAAAGTATATTCAATTCTAAAAATGTTGGTATTGGTTCCGAAAGTAAAATCATCGTATTCGATGGATTTTAACCATTCCAAAGTTGGAAAAGGGTGATCAGAACTAAGTTGCTACAGAGTTGTAGGTTTTCGGCTGAACAAAGCAGTTTGGCTGAATAAAAAAAAATGGCCAAATAAAAGGGAATTTTTTTTTTACTGAATTTATTTAAAATTTAAGCCAAAATTTTTTAAAAGTTCAGCCAAAAACCTATGCCCATTTTTCCATCGACCACATTAAATTTAGAAATTGAATTCTAAAAAAATAAAAAAAATACATATCTCTTTTTAATTGATTATAAATATCAACTTTCACCACCATATAATTTAAAGTTTTCTCACTAATTATTTTACTCACGTTATGAATAATTAGGTTCACAAAGGAGCTGCTAAAGAAGGTCCTGCAAATCATGTTGAAAAGGCATCACCAAAATTTCCAAATGCTTTGCTCGAAAAAATAGAACATGGAAGCACAATAACATTAGAGAAGCGGGTAGAGACCAGCAAATTTGTTCCCATGTAAATCATGAAGCACTGTAAAATATTAAAATACAAGAAACCGAAGTGAGCTACTTGCAAACACACCACAATAAAAATGAGAAGAATATATGGTGGGAGGATCCAATTCAGATTATGAAACATTTGATAACCCTTCCTTAAATTGGTTTCCTGGGAATGGAAGCTTCTTGGGGCAGTGAACATTCACAACAGCTGTAAAATTTCCCATTAGTGAGTTACCACTGACATCAAAATAAATCATACAGGAAATAGGAAGCTTGAGGAATCTCACTTGTAATATGACTAGAGTTCAAATCAAGGAAAAATAAGTTTTTTCATTGCCCAAAACCTACAGGAATTTGGCCGATAAGGAGGTTTTGACCTTAATAAGGACTTACAAGTTACAATTATCCCAAATTCTGAGTAAGGGACTATTCAAACATGTTGTCAGAGCCCATAATCTGAAGCTTGGGAATATGTCACAATTTTGACTAAACCCAAGGGAAGTTATGAAGGAAAAATTATTCTGTAGTGTATGAAGAGGTAATAGGCTCACAAGTAATTATTTGGATATTTGGGGGCTTATTTTATCATAATTTGTATATGAATCCCTCTGCATGTGTAGTTGGATGATCTGTTGGTGGCTTTTTTGTTGGATGTTTGGGTCCTCTGAAGCACAAAATGCATGAATGAATAGGATAATTATGAAATTTACACACATATCCCAGTATGAATCCATGATCTTCGCCCAAAATTTTATCACGTCTGTAAAGAATCTGGTGATGGCCTCCAATCTGAAGGATTTCATCCAAAAATCTTCATTGAAAGACCACTACTTCAAGACACTCCACAATGACCTTTAACTAATCTTTGTCGGGCTTGGTTAGCACCTATGAGAGAAACCTTTCCATGGATAGCAACAAATTCATGACCCTGGGAGATTCGTCTCTCAGGGAGCCCGGCGAAGGGAATTTTCTCTGAATTCAGCCCACTTTCTAGATCGCTAGTTGTGGGTGTTATGATAGCCTTTTCTAGAGGCGGCAAACTCCATGACGTTGTCCTATTCCACGTGTCAATTTTTATTTGGATTGAGGCAGACGAAACTAGAGTTTGGGGATTGATTGGGTTGAACATCATTTTTCCAGTTTAACCCCACGGAGAGAATACTTTCGATGTAATTATTATTTGTATATATATATATATATATATATATATATATATATATATATATATATATATATATATATATATATATATATATATATATATATATATATATATATATATATATATATATATATATATATATATATATAGAATTATTAGTTTTAAATAGAAGTATGTTATGAAACCAACTCACAAAAAGATAGGAAAGATAGATCAGCACCTTAGAATTCAGCATCTTCAAGGGGGAAACCTCCTTTAAATTACACAAATGAACAATTCTTTGATGATACAAATGACAAGACCTCCTTTCTATAAATAGGACTCTAAGGGGTCATAATATAATCAGAGCGGACATAACAATAATAATGTAAGGGCACAATAATAACAATAGTGGGCTTCTATGGGGCATAATAATAACAATATGGGGACTCTGTGGGCATAACAATATAATAAGGGGGTTTTACTAATAACAATAAGGGGTTACACTAGTAGTATAGGAACCTAACATGCCCCTCTCCTTCAAAAAGTATTGTCCTCAATGCTTGAGTAGTTATTGATGCTTTTGTATAAAATTCTTGTCCTCCCATGTGCAATCTTCAACATGTAAGTTTTTCCACTTGATGAGATACTCTAAAATTGATCGATTTCATAGCTTTCGAGTTCTTTTTTCTACGACTGCTCCAGGTTCCAATATGATTTTTCCTTTCTTTTCAAGTTCTAGCAATATTGTTTGAACTAGGATCTTCTGCAACTTGTGAATGAGTGGCCACACTTCTTCATCCTTCTTCTATTCATCCCTTGCCTTGTTTATCCAATCTGGTTGGATAATAGAAATAGAAAAAACAATGCTTTCACATCCTCATCCTTTCTTGAGAGTGCATCTGCAACAACATTTGGCTTCCCTTTTTTGTAGATGATTTCAAAGTCATAACCCAAAATATTTGTGACCCATTTTTTCTATCCTTCTAAAGATAATCTTTGTTCTAAAACGTATTTAATACTATCATGATCCATTTTTACCTTGAAGTGTCTTCCCATTAGGTAAGGTCGTCATATCTTAAGTGCATATATTATTGCCAACATTTCCTTATCATCAATAACTTGCTTGAGATGTGGCTGTAAAAATACCCAATCGCATACATCAAAACTTCTTTCACTGTGATGTTGATCTGCCTGTTGTTTCATTTGATTGTGAACCAAAGTGGCGTTATCCTTTAAAAGTTGGAGAACTTGTTTTTGATGCTCGATGTGATCTTTCACAGCTTGAATCTTTTTATTCTTAATATGTCCTTCTATCTTGAGAGTTTGAGGAGTGGTAATTTCTTCCAATGCATTACATGATATGGTCAGATTCATTTCTTGATAATCGATGTGATCTTTCACTTCTTGAACATTTTTCTTCTTGATATGTCCTTCTTGATAATTTGAGGAGTGGAAATTCTGCCCAATGCATTACAAGATATGGTCAGATTCATTTATTCTTTCTCGATGTGATATTTCACTTCTTGAACCTTTTTCTTCTTTATATCTCCTCCTATCTTGAGAGTTTGAGGAGTGGTAACTCTTGCCAATTCTTTCCAAGATATGGTTGGATTCATTTCTTCTTTCTCTGGGTTTGGTTCCTGGTGAATATCCTCTTCTTTTAATTTTTCTTGATCCTTTTCTTCCTCCTCTTCATAACCTATGTAAAATAATTTCTTCTCAACACACTTATGACCTTTAGTGTATTTGCTATCACAATTGTAAAAAATCCCTTTTTCTATTTTTTTCTTCCAATTGTTGTGGTGTAAACCTTGTAGGTTGTGGAAGGCTAGGAGAAAAAAAACTTCCATAGTTATAGTCGTGAGTGGTGGGATTCCTTGTTTCCATAATTTTGCTTTCAATTTTTCTTGCCAACCTGAATGCCTTCTCCAATGATTCAGGTTCCCAAAGACGAACCTCATGTTGAATGTTATCCTTTAAAGTCCAGATGAAGACATAAACCCTTTGCTTCTCTGGAATGTCATTTACCCTTATATTCAATTTTTGAAAATCCTCAATGTTCTCTACCATTGAACCGTTTTGTTTGATATTTATCAATTGGCTAAAGAAGGTGTTTCTCCTTGTATCCTCATAATGTGCTATCATTTCCTCAGTGAAAATTGACCACATAACAAGTGGTTTACGAGAACACATCCCTTTATACCATAAAAATTGATATGGTTCTAAATATGAATATGCAATAGATACCTTTTGTAACAGTTGCACCTCATGTAGATCAAACTATTGCTCCATCTGTAGTATCCAATTTACTGGATCCTTGCCATCAAACTTCCTCCTATCACCTTTCCTTGATTTTAGGAGCTCGACCTTGAAATGGCTGTAACTATGTAATTTCGGATCTCCTAGTTCTAAAATTACAACCTACAGTAGTTGTTTGTGTCCTCTTTCCAATGCCACCAGTCTAATCAAAATTGGATTCTCCAATAAAGAGTTATGCACAATCTCCCAAGATGACCCAATTATATACCTTTTCAGAAGAGCGAACTTGTAAGAAGTGCAATGTGTCACTGTTTCAACCTTCAGATCTAAAAAATATACACATAAAACTGCAATCTGTCCTCTTTATGTAACTTCTTACAAAATTTCAGTCTGATGCTCAGCAAGAAAGTTATGACGATTTTCCCAAGGTCACCTATTTAGAATGTAATTCAGGATTCTGTAAAAACCCTAACTTCCACATATTATATCTCTGAAAATATAGCGACACAAGATTTTAAATTCAGACCCGAGCTTCAACAAGATTTTGTCCAAATTGGTGTTAATTTCAAAGTCTGAAAATATCATATCTCTAAAAATATAGTGATGCAAGAATTGAAATTTGGACCCGAGGTTCATACTGATTTCTTATCAAATGGGTTTTTTTTTTAGCTTCTGAAATTTCATAGAAAAAAAGTTATGGCACAAATTCCACGATGACCTGTTTGGAGCAACGAAACCGTAGAATCCAAAGCTCTGATACCAAATGTTATGAAACCAACTCACAAAAAGATAGAAAAGATAGATAAATGCCTTAGAATTAAGCCTCTTCAAGAGGGAAACCTCCTTTACATTACACAAATGAACAATTCTTGGATGATACAAATGAAAAGACCTCCTTTCTATATATAGGAGTCTAAGGGGTCATAATATAATCAGAGCCGACATAACAATAATAATGTAAGGGCACAATAATAACAATAGTGGGCTTCTATGGGGCACAATAATAATAATATGGGGACTACATGGGCACAACAATATAATAAGGGGGTTGTACTAATAATACACTAGTAGTATAGGGACCTAGCAAAGTAAGATGATTAGTAAATAAATTCAATTCAAGTAAATATGAAACTTTGATGGAAGTTAGTTAGTTTTGGAGACTCTTTGTTATGAGATGTGGAATTTCATAACGTGGAATATTTTTATTTGTTTTAATGGGATGAAATTTCATACATTATGGAAATAAAGTTAAATTATTATTATTTTATCAAGGTTGAAAATAAAAATAAATATATTTGAATAATTTTTTTACTTAAAATAATAATTTTCTAATATATCTTTATGTATTTAAATATTTGGAGATAGATATAAAATATGGAGATGGAATTTACACAACTTGAGAGTCTATGGATTAGTGACCTGTTATCATGTTTTGACAAGAGAGGTGCCTCCTAAAAGGGGCTCTCTCTGTCATTGTGCATATTATTCTAGTGATTTAACGGTTGATGGTTTCATCATAATGCACATCAAGCAATAACAAAGCGCATTAGAAAAGTTGAAGGAGTAACAGAGTGTTAGGAAAGTTGAAGGAGTAACAGAGTATTAGGGCCTTAATGGAGTAACTATTCCTCTAGTTGTTAGCTTCAACATAATGCAAGTCAAGCAGTAATAGAGTATTAAGAAAGATAAAGTAATCAACTCAAATTAAATTCTTAAAAAATCCCTAATTCAACAAGATTCAAATTATCCTTCTAACCATTTTTTAACCAAAATACTCTTAAAAAAAACACATGCAACACAATAACGGTAAGATCTTATCTATGAACCAAAATACTCTAATGAACACATGCAACACAATAACTATAGGAGCTTATTATGGTTGAACCAAGTCTAAATCTAAAGCTCAGGAGCTTCCTCTTAAAGATAGAGATCCTCTTCTCTTAGTGGCTTTGGTTCCATTAATTTAATATATATATATATATTTTACTTGCATTATTACTATTTTCTTTAACACTTAACACTTTATTTTATAAGACGAATCTTAACATTTTACTTTATAGGAAAAGCCTTGATGTGCTACATTTTTCTTGTAATTTTAATTTATAGTAGTTGTTTCACACCGTGTATATATATATATATATATATATATATGGTTTCCATAATCAAGTAAATAATAATTGATATATTAAATTAGAATAGAATTTTTGTTTTCTTTGTTTTGTATACCACTAAACATGTTTTCAAACATGGGAAATGAGTCAATGACACTTCAACCCAACATCGAAAGGGCTAAAATTTATTTTTAAACATGAAGGATACAATCTGAATTTTTCGGAAAAAGAAGGAACGTTGGAAATGTATATAAAATCGTGGAAAAAAAAATAACATTTCTTGTCTTTGACATGAGGGTAGAAATGCATCTAAGGCTTGGAAAAGAATTAGAGATGCATTCTTAAGCAAACAAAAGAGGGATAAATTTTTGGTTTCCAAGAAAAACCCAAAAGAGCATTGAAGATTGCATCTCAAAGCTATGTGCTGAAAATTACATCTTAAAGATTACATTCTATAACATGTAAAAGAAAGTTGTTCAGAAAGTTAGAAATCTCATGCTAAACTAAAATGCTTAGGTATTCTAAAAAAATGTCAATTTTAGCAAGGCATTAAGTGGCCAAAAAGTGGAATAAATTAGCCTTGTAACCCACAAGTTTGCATAAGCTTCTTAAAAGCATATATAAAAGCAGGCCAAAGTTTAAGGACTTATGCTTCATTTAGTAATCTTTGTACAAACCTTCAAACAAAGTTTCAAAATTACACAATGACTAAATTTAGCCTAACTGAATCTTCCCATACACATTGATTTTAATCGTTCACTGTCCAATAGGCATGCTAATCACCAAATGGGAGATGGTTTCTTTTTCCTATCACGAGTTTGTTGACATCAGCTCTTAGAAATAACACATGTTATTTGATTAGATTTTGTTGAATCATCTTACAAATCTTTTCAAGCAATTCCATTACTTCAGCTAATCACCGAATGGGAGATGGTTTATTTTTCCTATCAAGAGTTTGTTGGCATCAACTCTTGGAAATAACACATGTTATTCAATTAAAGTTTGTTGAAACATCATCTTACAAATATTTTCATGCAAGTTCATTACTTCATACAAATTTTGCATTACTTCAATGCCTTTTTGTCATGAAAATTCTTATGCAAACTAATTTTGGATATTCAAAATGTTGAAGGGATAACATAGAAATTTTGATTTCAATTTCACTATCCTATACATAGTTTGCAAAAATGAGTTTTATTTTCATCTTATTTTTTCATAAAATCCAATATGCAATCACTTCACCTTTTATGTTTCAATCAAAGCATAGTTTGTACCTCACAATCCCTCTTTTCAAAAAATAAATAGTAAATCATCCTTCAAGCAAGGATATAGAGCTAGATATTACCATCTCAAAGATGCAAATGGTGGTTGAAATTTCGTTTTTCCATAAAATCAAATGAAGGATGTAATATTACACAAAAGCCATGCATTAAATAGCAATCTTAAAACTTAAAGAGAGGGCTGGAAATGCAATTTGAGGCTTGAAAAAGAGGCCTACAATTTGAGGCTTGAAAAAGAAGGTTGTGATTTTTAATTCAAATGAGTTGGAAATTACCTAGTCAAGTTTGGAAAAAAATGAGTTATAAATTACATTCCCACATCAAGTCATTAAATCTTGCTTCCATAAAGGATCCTTGAAATTGCTACTAAAAAAATGGTATCCCATCAAACTTGGGTAAATCGAAAATTTGAACAAAGTGCGCATGAAATCTATATAGTGAAATACCTCCAAATAATTTCCATTCTTATAAAAATGAAGGTCAAATACAAAAATCCAATTTAAATGTTATAATTGGAAATGGCTTTCTACACATACTTTATGAATTTTACATCTACTTATTTTTTCTTTTACAAATCTCGTTGTATAATTCATGGGTGAAATTTCATCCTTAAAACTTTCCATGTACAAAACATGAAAATATATTTTATTGAGAAGGTTTTCGACGATAATCACATCAAAACTCATTTTTCGACGCGTTTCAAACCAGCAAGTGTGGTCCATCTTGTCTTGATGATGAAACACACTTGTTGGTTCAAAACCACACTCGCTAGATCAAAATGCGTCAACAAATGAATTTTGATGTGATTATCGCCAAAAACCTTCTCAATAAAATTGATATGGATCACATAAGCATAAATCAATAATGAAAATATATTGATACCTTAAAATAAAATCAAAATATATTAATTAATTGTAAGAATGAAACTAAAATAAATTAAACATAATTTATAAATTTACCATAATTTCAAGCCACCCAAAAAAAATTTCTTTCAACTTCAAAAGGAAAAAAATAAAAAAATAAAAAAAAATCAACTTATAATATGATTCAATTTTATTGTTGCTATTTTTTTTTTTTATGAAATTAAAGTAGATTTACATTAATCTTAAGTAAAAGCAAACCTTTCAACCTCAAATATTATTCTTCAAGTTGTTGAGTCGCAATCATCCTCTCATCGGATATTCTTGACGTTGGAAAATTTTAACAATTATTCAGATGTAACCCACCATTGATCCGTACCTATCAAATAGAAATCCGATTCTTCTATTATAAAATTTGATCTTGGTATCTAACCATCATGTATCAATTAAACCTATGCAGGAGTACCCAGTGGGACACAATGGGTGAGTTGGAAATAGACGTCATGGTCATGGCCTAGCTACAACAACTATGATATGATTTCCTGTTGAAGGCAAGTTGGTCACGCTTCTAATTTTATTTTTCAGTGACAGTATTCCACACACTCCAAAATCTGAAATGCTACAACTTCTTCTTTTCTTCAAGAAGAAAAAAGCAAGATATTATATTATCAAATAAAACTATACATGGCAGTTTACATTTCCCGGAATGTATGTGATCAGAGTTCTTCCAATCCCAATATTAAGGGCATGTGGTGTAATCTAAATCACAGGCCAAATGCCCAGAAAAGAAGATCATAACGGCTAAAAGACATAATATTTTCAAATGTTCTGAGCCACCTGTAAAAAACATATTATCAAATCATGTAGTCCAAGTCGTATGTCCCATTTCCTCAATGGACAACAGTATAACTAGATAAAAGACATATACACAAAATTTTACAAAAAAGAGTGAGGACAGATCTAGAGATTTAACCAGGAAATAGGAAATCCCCCATATCAAAAATATTTTGTTCCCAAGTGATCTCCAAGTACCATTTTCCGATCAACCCCAATAATCCCTTTTTGGACAATCTATCTGCTTCCTTGTTCATGTCCCTGCCAATATGCTAGATTGTGGAGCCACCATGGAGCTACCATAGAAGTTCAATCTACTCCAGCCATCCCTGTAGCATGGGATTATTTATGGAGGCCTTCCCAAGACCTAATCAATGATGATCTTCGAATCTCCATAAATATGTAAATAGGGATTATCAAGGAATTTGTTGAACCATAAGAGTCCCCATAGAGCTAAAGCTTTTGCCTTGGTGTTGGTGCTGCAACCTCCATTCCAATAGACCCTGTAAGACAAATCAACAGACATAGCAATCCAAAAACCACATGCACAGGAATTCCTTTGCGTTGCCCCATCAAAAAACCCCATCGGATACAGGAACTGTATATTGATTTGCTTGTGTGGTCTGTTATTAGTGCATGGGGATTGAGTAGAATATATAGAGAAATTAGTGGTGATTCTTTCAACAACCGAATAGAAATCATCTGGAGAGTTCTGGAAAATGTACCTATTTTTCCAGTTCCAGATTGCCCAAAAAAGGAAAAGTGGGATGACTCTCCAGGAAGATTTCTGAGCACTCCACCATTTTAGAGAGTCCCTAATGCAATTATGGTGAATATACGGAAACCAATGAGGGAAGATAGCTTTTTCCATACCTGAACAATATACTAGCAATGAAGAAAAATAGTATTGTTGTTTTTGGCATCACTTTTGCAAATATTGCACATCCCTGGATCGTGCCATTTCCTTTTCTGTAGATTCTCCCATACAAGATTCCTGTTGTGGTAGACCAACCATGTGAAGATGATAATTTTAATTGGAATTTTTTTTTTCGAAAATGCATATAAAATTTGGTGCTCCCCCTGTCTAGCGACCAAATTGGAAAGGGTGGAGTATGTGTTAGCCACAATGATATTATCAAATTCCATCTTTCTCGACCATATGCTTCTATCCTGAGTTCCTGAACAAAAGATGCTGAGGTGCTTCATAGCAGAAATTGACTGATTCCACTCCACTTCCATTTGTCCAAAAAACCTGAGCTCCTATGCCTTTTTCCATATGGGGAGTGGTTCTTTCCAACCATTTATGACTTGTCCCCAGAAATATATGTCGCGTCCATTAAGGTGGTGAATATTCCTCTCAAAGATATAGCATTCATTTCCAGCACCCAAGATTGGTTCAATATTGATAAGGATGTGGTTTCTCGATTGAAACTTCAATGCTAGATGGTGGATAAATATTTTTTCAATTTTCAGAAAACTAAGATAGATATTTGATCCATGTTTGATGCCAACGGTTTCATTCCTGTACCAAAAACTGAAATATTTATCCTTAAGATACTTGTGTTGTATGATCTTACTCCATGTTCAAGATCCAAATAAGCCCCTCCAAAGGTATTTTATCAGTAGTGACCCACAAAAATGATGGAGGTCCATGATTCCCCATCCTCCCATACCCTTAGGGAAAGTGATGTTGGAAAGTTTAGTCAAGTGTTATTTTTTCCTTTCGTGGCTTCCCCCCTAGATGAAGTTAGCCATCAAGTGGTTTAGACAGTTTATGTTGGATGCAGGAATGTAAAATAGGTGAGCCCAATAAACCCCCATCTGAGACAATACTGCTTGGGTGAGAATAACCCACCCCCCCAGTGACAGGCATCTAAACTCCCACCCAAAAATATTTTTGAAGAAACGATCAGCAAGCCATTGCCAATCAAAAATTCTGTAGCAAGAGGGTTTGATACGGTATCTAAGGTATTTCAAACCATTTTGTATTGGCATTACCTCAATGCAAAATAAACCTTTGATATATGAAATAGTCTCCAAGTCACATTGTCCATAATATAAGACAGATTTGTAAACATTCATATGCAAGCTAGAAGAATTAGCAAATCTACTAAAAATGTGAAAGAGACATAGCCAAGAAAAACAACAAAGCATACCCATGATGAGAATATCGTCGACAAATAGATTATGAGGAATGTTGATGTTATTTCCCATCTTCAGTGGCTGAAATTGGTCCTCCTGAACCGCTTTTTTAATATTCAAAATTAAACTATCCATCATTATGATGAATAGTAGTGGGGATATGAAGCATCCCTGTCAAAGACCTCAGCCAGCATGGAAAATTTTTGTTGGATACCCATTTATGATAATAGCGTAGTTGACATTATCCACACAAGCAATAATCCAATCAACACGTCTCGGTCGCAATCCGATTTTGTTGAGGACGAGCTAGAGAAATCCCCAATCTAGGCAGTCATATGCCTTCTGGAGGTCAATCTATAAGATAGAAGGATCTAGATGCCTGGTGTGAATCGAGTGCATTCCCTCCTATGCATTTATAACAGTGTCGTGGATAAGCCTATCCTGGAGAAATCCATGTTGTTCAGGAGTTATATAGTGAGAAAGAGTATTGCGCATGCGGTTGGCAATGGTCTTAGATATAACTTTGTATATGACGTTGTAGAGAGAAATAGGCCTATAGTCAAATAAGCCCTTTGTATAGTTGTTTTTAGGAACGAGGGCGATATATGTAGAGGTGATATGGTGATGTATAATGTTAGAGGTCCTTGATTCCTCTATCATGCCCAATAGATCTCCTTTGAAGAGTTCAAAAAAGTGGGTGAAAAGTTCAATCATCCATCCATTAGGACCATGGTTTTTGTCACTCTTAAATGATTTGAGAATGCCCAATAATTCATCTTCAATGACTTCCTTAAAAAATCACTATTTTTCTTAGCATCATATATAACCGGATAAGGATCAGTCCCCCAAACTAGGTCCTCAATAATGATATTTTCATTATTTCCATATGCCTTTTGAAAATATTGTACAACAGCATTTTTGATCCCTTCTTGTGACTAGTGAATATGACCATCAGCATCATTAATCTCCTAGATGAAGTTTATATTACAATGATGATTTGCATAATGGTGGAAAATTTTGGTGTTTTGATTGCCTTCTCTCATCCATATCGCCCTACTCTTCAATCTCCATGAGGATTCCTCAATAGAAAGGAGATTCTTCTTCCTGAGTTCCAGGGAATGAATACAGGACCGAATATTAACAGAAAGATTGTGGGTGGACATAAATGGCAAAATGGAATCCAGTTCACATTTTATGTCAATGAGTTCCTTTCTATTTTCCCTTATCTTTTATTTCTGCAAGAGTTTGACATTCCCATGGAGAGATTCAAGTTTATCAAGAATTTTAACCATGGTGGAAGTGCCCATTATGCAAAGTCGACCCCAAGTTTCCATCACTAGTTTGTTAAAATCAAGATCCTCTAACCAGGATCTGTTGAATTTGAAAGGGATGCCCATGCGAATATCCATTTTCCTCCATTGTAGAGTGATAGGTCTATGATCAGATATATAATTGTTGATGATGTCAGCACAAACATCCCCCAGATGACCCAGCAACTGTTCATGGATCAGAAAATGATCCAGTCTCTTAGCAACATATGTCGTGCCAGTACAGCCATTGTCCCATGTGGGGGCAATTTTTGTAGGGAAAATATCCACAAAGTTATGCAAAATAATAGCATCTTGTATCTTCCCAGCTAGGGGGTCTATTTTCCTGTAGCAACCCCAAACTTCATCCAGACTGATAGTACAATTTAGGTCCCCAACGATGATGAGAGAATCCAGATCCATCATCCCAGAAGATAAAAAACAATCCCAGAAGATGCATCTATCTCTGTATGGTGCATATATGTTGAGGATGTGCACACAGCCAGGAAGGCCGTGAATGTTGCCTTCCAACAATATACCCACAAAACACTTATAGGCCTTTATATTGATCCAGCTAGGGTCCCATAAGGCCACCAATCCACCAGAGAGACCTGTAGTAGCAGTAGTTGATATGTACCAATTCGGAAACATTTTTGAAAATATAGAACAGTATGTGGAACATTATGCATGGTTTCTTGAATGAGAATGATGTAAGGATTCAAAGAGGTTAAAAGATGTTTGAGACCCAAGTATTTAGGGGTAGCCCATAGACCTCGGATATTAAGGGAGATAATGCATGACATGGAAGGTCTTTTTCAGGTAGTCGCGCTCTAAGGGCCCATGAGGGGGATATGCCAGCAATAGGAACATCAACCAGAAAACAATCCATGGGGGAGGAAAATGGGTTTGTCTCGGGGCATCCCCGAAAATGACAGCTACCTCATTTTTATTTCCGTCAGATAGTAATGTTACCGACCGAGGTAGGGTTGATGTGGGGAGAGGTAGAAACCCCAGGTTTATGAATAGTGAGAGTACGAATATCTAATGTCTTTATTTGTAATAAGAAGTCCAGGTCACTCCCGACAAAATTTGTAGGTGATTCAGTAGGCGAATTTGGGGGAGTAATGCTAAGATAAGGACCTTTTTCCTTGAACTGATGATAGAGTGGTATCGGGGGGACTACATATGAGATATGCGAGGTAGATGGAATTTCGTGATAGGGGTGTGGAGCCAAAAAAGGGCCAAGAATATCTTGACAAGGAGTCGGTTATGGTGGTGGTTGACATATGAAGGGGGGAGGACTGTCAGATATTGGAAAATTCAATTTTGGAGAGGCACTCGGGGAAGACGGAATAGAGATAGGTGATGAAACAATAGAACCAAATGCATGTGGATGATTAGAGTTTTTGTCCTGTGGCATACCTGGATGTTGCGAATATTGCTTATGTGGCGCAACCCGATGACCATTATGGCTCGGTCGACCCATGTCAGAGCGGGACACCATGGCACCATTGTAACATCTCCTACCATGAAGGCGACCACCCGGTCGAAGAGGGCACTGAACCCGCAGATGACCCGTCCTGTGACAGAAGGAACATCGGAAGGGAACCCCCCAATAGTCCAGCCTTTGTTGAAGATAGGTGTCACCCCAGTGAAGTTCAATGTGGTCAGGAAACCCCCATGATAATATTTTTCGATGAGAATCCAGGCGACTCTCTTGTCCTGTGCCCCCAGACAACGTGGGTCAACATATATAAATTTTCCAATGGCATTGCCAATATCAGTTAGAGCCTGTTTGGTCCATAATTCAATTGGCAGGCTGGGCAATTTAACCCAGACCAATTTGTTTGTAGGCGTATTGTGTAGAGGGTTATACCCTATATACCATTTATGAAGGGCCAGGAAGCTTTTGCCATGAATCCATGGTATGGCTTTGATTTTCTCCAAGTCCTCCTGACTGAGAAAATGAAAGTTGTACCAGCCTTTCAATAGTCTCACAATGGTTGGCAAGTACTTGAGCATAGTTTTCCATTTCTTATCAATCCATTTTCGCATCTCAGAGTCCTCCATCTCCGAGAAATACCATCTGCCAACGAGGGCTCATTTTTGGAGACTATTAATACGATCCACTAGAGTAGCGTTATCCAAAGCCAGAGTCGGAGGTGGTGGAGAGGTTTTAATAGAATGATGTTTAGATCGTCGTTGATGTAATGCATGCCCGCCACCCCATGGCACAAGAGGCACTTGGGCGACATCTGGCACCCTATTATCCCCGAGAATGGTACGCCATGCATCAAGGGAACATGGGCTACTATGGCAGACGTGGTCAGAACAACCAATGCGCAGTGATTCAGCATCCATGGTGGCACGAATAAGAGTCGTGTTGGCAGACACATCAGAATCGTTATCCGCCATGGGATGGAAATTCGAGGGAAGGGTGGTGAAAATGAAACCAGCTCACAAAAAGATAGAAAAGAGAGATCCACGCCTTAGAATTCAGCCTCTTCAAGGGGGCAACCTCCTTTACATTACATAAATGAACAATTCTTGGATGATACAAATGAAAATACCTCCTTTCTATATATAGGAGTCTAAGTGGTCCCAATACAATCAAAGCCTACATAACAATAATATTGTAGGGCACAACAATAACAATAGTGGGCTTCTATGTGGCACAATAGTAACAATATGGGCACTACATGGGTACATCAATATAAATAAGGGGTATAACTACAATAGTAATGGGGGAATCACTAGTATTATAGGGACCCAACATGCCCCTCTCCTTCAAAAAAGTGTTGTCCTCAACGCTTGAGTAGTTCAGGATACTTCTGCATAAAATTCTCATCCTCCCATGTGGAATCTTCAGCGGATAAGTTCTTCCACTTGATAAGGTACTCTGAAATTGATCGATTTCGTAGCTGTCGAGTTCTTGTTTCTATGACTGCTTCCGGTTCCAATATAATTTTTCCTTCCTCGTCAAGTTCTGGCAATATTGTTTGAACTGGGAGCTTGTCGCCTATAACCTTCTTTAAGCATGAAACATGGAAAACTGGGTGCAATCGAGAAGCTGCAGGAAGCTCCAATTTGTATGCCATAGTACCAATCTTTTGCAACACCTTGTACGGACCATAATACTTTGGTGATAATTTATTATCCTTCTTAGCTTGCTTGAGGGACATTTGCTTATATGGTTGTAGCCGTAGGAATACCCAATCACCTACATCAAAACTTCTTTCACTGCGATGTTGATCTGCCTGTTGTTTCATTCTATTCTGTGCCAACACAAGGTTATCCTTTAAGAGTTGGAGGACTTGTTGTTGATGTTCGATGTGATGTTCCACTGCCTGAACCTTAGAATTTTCTCTTAAATATGATGTGATGGATGGTGGTTGATACCCATAAAGTGCCATAAATGGGGTCATTTTTGTTGCTGTATGGAAGGAAGTGTTATACCACCATTCAGCCAGAGGCAACCATTTGACCCATTGTGTCTGTTTATCAGATACAAAGCAACGAAGATATCCTTCCAAACATTTGTTTACTATCTCAGTTTGCCCATCAGATTGAGGATGATAAGATGAGCTATGAGCTAACTGAGTACCAAGACAAGAAAATAATTCTGTCCAAAAATTTCCAGTGAAAATGGGATCTCTGTCACTTACAATAATCTTTGGGTTTCCATGTAGCTTTTGAATTGTTTCCATAAATGCAGTAGAAACTGTACTGGCTTTAAATGGATGTGATAATGCACAAAAGTGTGCATACTTGGTAAGTCTGTCAACTACCACCATGATGACACTCTTTCCCTCAGACTTGGGTAAACCTGTGATAAAATCCATTGAAACCTCCTCCCAACGTTGGCTTGGAATGGATAAAGGTTGTAATAGACCCGGTGTCTTAATTGTTTCAACTTTATTTTGCTGGCAAACCAAACATTCTGCCACAAACTTTTGAATATCTGATTTAAGGCCATCCCAAAAAAATTCCTTCTTAACCCTGTGGTAAGTTTTTAAAAATCCTGAGTGCCCTCCTAAGGGAGAAGTGTGCAATTCCATAAGAATCTTTTGTTTTAGCTGGGAATTCTTACAGAGGTATAAGCGATCTTTGTACCATAACGAATCATTTTTCCAGCTAAATGTATCAGACGTACTGGAATCTTGTTGTAGCTTTCGAATAAGTGCCCACACTTCTTCGTCATTCTTCCATTCCTCCCTTGCTTCATTTATCCAATCTGGTTGGATAATAGAAATGGCGCACAACAATGCTTCCACATCCTCATCCTTTCTTGAGAGTGCATCTGCCACCACATTTTGCTTCCCCTTTTTGTAGATGATTTCAAAGTCATAACCCAACATCTTTGTGACCCACTTTTGTTGCTCTTCAGAGGATAATCTTTGTTCTAAAAAGTATTTAAGGCTATCATGATCCGTTTTTACCTTGAAGTGTCTTCCCATTAGGTAGGGTCGCCATTTCTTAAGTGCATGGAGTATTGCCAACATTTCCTTCTCATAAATAGCTTTTCTTAAAAACTTTCCCTTGATTGGACGACTTTCAAAAGCAATGGGTCTTTCATCTTGCATTAGAACAGCACCAATTCCATTTCCTGAAGCATCACATTCCACAATAAAGGTTTTTGTGAAGTCCGGTGTAGCTAAGACCGGTGCTTGGCACATTGCCTCTTTAAGATGTTCAAAGGCCTTTGTTGCTTCCGGAGTCCATGAAAATGCATCTTTCTTCAATAATGTTGTTAGAGGTGCTGCTATTCTCCCATAATTCTTAACAAACTTGCGATAATACCCTGTCAACCCAAGAAATCTCGCAAATGCTTTATGGATGTGGGGATTTTCCATTCCTTAATGGCTTTAATTTTGCTAGGGTCTACCTTAACTCCTTCATGAGATACAATATGACCCAAATATTCCACCTCCTGGACTCCAAAGAAACATTTGGATCTTTTTGCATATAATTGTTTCTCCTCCAATAGTTGTAGCACCCTGTCAACATGTTCAACATGATCCTTCCAAGACTTGCTGTAGATTAGTATATCATCAAAAAATACTAACACAAATTTTCTAAGGAATGGTTTGAAAATTGAATTCATCAAACCTTGAAATGTTGAAGGTGCATTGGTAAGGCCAAAAGGCATGACCAAAAATTCATAATGACCCTCATGAGTTCTAAATGCCGTTTTCGGAATGTCTTCAATCTTCATTCTGATTTGATGATATCCTGAACGAAGATCCAACTTGGTGAAGTAAATTGATCCATGCAATTCATCCAGTAATTCATCAATGACAGGAATGGGGAACTTATCTTTAATAGTGAGCTTGTTGAGCTCCCTATAATCCGGACACATGCGCCATGATCCATCCTTCTTGTGCACCAATACTACTGGAGCAGAGAAAGAACTTTGACTCGGTTGAATTATACCAGCCTCTAGCATTTCTGCAACCATACGTTCAATTTCACTTTTTTGGACATAGGGATATCTGTACGGCCTGATGTTTGGAGGAACACTTCCTGGAATCAGATGAATAGCATGATCATGATCACGCATAGGTGGGAGACCTTTGGGAGTCTCAAATACCTTGGAATGATTGTCCAGGACTTTTTGGAGATCTGGAGAAATAGATGATTCTAATGTGGAAACATCTAGCGAACATAATTGTGCAATTACACCTCTTTGCTCCTTTTTTAGAAGCTTTGTCATACCATTAGAGCTGATTATCTTTCCTGGTTTCCCTGCAATACCCCTTAATTCAACTTCCTTTCCTTCCACAGAAAATTTCATGAAAAGTTCTTGAAAATTAAAAGCTATTGTACCCAAGGATTGTAGCCATTGGACTCCTAGTACAACATCAGCACCTCCCATTGGAATGGAAAGCATTGGGCTAGTCAATACATATTCTCCCATGGATAGCTTGATATTATGGCACTTTCCAGAACAATTTATTGTTCCTCCATTTGCAATCATCACTTGACACTCTGGTGCTGGATATAGGAAGCAATTCAATTCTTTTGCTACCCTACAATGAATAAAATTGTGGGTGCTTCCTGAATCAATCAACACTATTACCTTTTTCTTCTTGATTTGTCCTTCTATCTTGATGGTTTGAGGAGTGGTAATTCCCGCCAATGCATTACAAGATATGGTCGGATTTATTTGTTCTTCATCTAGGCTTTGTTCCTGGAATATATCCTCTTCTTTTGACCTTTCTTGCTCCTTTTCTTCTTCCTCTTCACAATCTATGTAGAATAATTTCTTCTCAGCACACTTATGACCTTTTGTGTATTTGCTATCACAATTGTAACAAAGCCCTTTTGCTCTTTTTTCTTCCAATTGTTGTGGTGTCAACCTTGTAGGTTGTGGAAGACTATGGGCAACAACACTTCCATCTTTATAGTTGTGAATGGTATGCTTCCTAGTTGCCATAATTTTGCTTTCCATTTTTCTTGCTAACCTGAATGCCTTCTCTAATGAATCAGGTTCCCAAAGGCGCACATCATGTTGGATATTATCCTTTAAAGACCCTATGAACACATCAATCCTATGCTCCTCTGGAATATCTTTTACCCTTATGTTCAATTTTTGGAACTCCTCAATGTGCTCCATTATTGAACCCTTTTGTTTGAGATTATCAATTGGCTAAAAAAAGTGTTGCTTTTTGTATCCTCATAATGTGCTATCAATTCTTCCGTAAAAATTGCCCAAGTGATAAATTGTTTACGAGAACAAAGCCATTGATACCATACAAACTGATTTGGTTCCAAATATAAAGTTGCCATACGTACCTTTTGTGTGTTTTGCACATTATTGAGATCGAAGAATTGCTCCATCTGTAATATCCATGTGGCGGGATCCTTGCCATCAAACTTCCTCATATCGATTTTTGGAACATGATGAGTCTTCGATCCAACATTAGCGTCTATGGTATCATGATTAACATTTCTTTTGTTCTCATCATGAGTTTCCTTTACTACCTTTTCACCATTAGTGACACTTTCTTGTAGCAACTTCTTCAATTCATCCATCTTATCATCCATGCCATCAAATTTAGCGTCAATCTTAGCTTCCATGCCATCCATCTTAGCTTCCATTCCCTTTATCTTAGATTCCACGCAATTTACCTTAGATTCCACGCCACTTATCTTAGCTTCTGTTAGCTTTTGTGAGCGTGACATTTGTTGCACTTGTTCTTGTAATTTTGATATATCATGTAGCATTTCTTCCTCTTCTTCATGAGTCATGCTAGAGCTTTCAGGTTCCTTACTAGGTGTTTGCATTTTCTTTCCTCTGGGCATCAGTTACCGATAATAAAGTTTTACTATGCCCTTTGAATTCCTTAAACCAAGCTTACACAAAAATTAAAAAAAAACTACACACCTTTTTTCACTTTATAGAAGCCTGATATTGAATCTGATGTATCTCTGTAATTTCAGATCCTCCAATTCTGAAATTGCTACCTATAGTAGCCTTCTGTGTCCTCTTTCCAATGCCACAAGTCTGAGCCAAATTGGATTCTCCAAGGAAGAGTTATGTGAAATCTCCCACAGTGACTTGCTTTTAGACTGGTTTAGTAGAGAGAACTTGTACGACGTGCCACGAGTCACTGTTTCAACCTTTGAATTTGAAACACACACACAAGAAACTACAGTCCATCCTCTTTCTGTACCTTTTTACGAAATTTCAATCCGATCCTCAGAGAGAGAGTTATGACGATTTTCCCCAGGTCACCTGTTTTGAATGTAATTCAGGAGTCTGCAAAAAGACCAACTTCCTCAGATCATATCTCCGAAACTATTGTGAGAAAAGCTCGGAAATTCGGACTCAAGGTTCAGCGCCAATGCTTCTCAAATGGGTTTTTTTTTCGACTTCTGAAACGTCACAGAAAAAAAGTTATAGCGAAAATTCCACGATGACCTGTTCGGAGCAGCGAAACCCTAAAATCCAAAGCTCCTATACCAAATGTTATGAAACCAGCTCACAAAAAGATAGAAAAGAGAGATCCACGCCTTAGAATTCAGCCTCTTCGAGGGGGCAACCTCCTTTACATTACATAAATGAACAATTCTTGGATGATACAAATGAAAATACCTCCTTTCTATATATAGGAGTCTAAGTGGTCCCAATACAATCAAAGCCTACATAACAATAATATTGTAGGGCACAACAATAATAATAGTGGGCTTCTATGTGGCACAATAGTAACAATATGGGCACTACATGGGTACATCAATATAAATAAGGGGTATAACTACAATAGTAATGGGGGAATCACTAGTATTATAGGGACCCAACAAATGATGTTTAGATCTTCGTTGATGTAATGCATGCCCACCACCCCACGGCACAAGAGGCACTTGAGCGACATATGGCACCCTATTTTCCCAGAGAATGGTAAGCCATGCATCAAGGGAACATGGGCTACTATGGCAGATGTGGTCAGAAAAACCAATGCGCAGTGATTCAGCATCCATGGTGGCACGAAGAAGAGTCGTGTTGGCAGACACATCAGAATCGTTATCCGCCATGGGATGGAAATTCGAGGGAAGGGTGGTGAAAAAATCTGTACCACCTAACAAAATATTAATGGGAGACAGGATAGTAGAAAAGAAAGGCAGGTATGACAGACTCGAAATTAAGCCCACCGTGCTTTGGGATCACCAAATCCGCAAAAACGAGGAGATAGTGAGCGTGTGAGGAATAAAATATCGTGCACCGGGAGGTCGGACGTCGTCAGATGGACGATCCAAAACAGGAAAGAGATAGGTTACTGACAGAAGGAATAAACCCCAGATTTGGAACGATGTGAAGTTAATGATCACATGAAAAAGCATCTGGATGACGCGTTGTCATAAAACAAAGTGGTGTCAGTAGATAAAAGTGCCACCCACCAGCCGAGAAATTTAAACAATCACCCGAAAGTGATAAACCGACAGACGGAAAATAGAAACCAGAGAACAGCTGGTAACACCGAAGATGACGAGCTCTGAAAAACCAGTCAGGGAGGAAAGCTCACCATAGCATCAAGCAAAGGGTCATTCAAACAGTTGGTGTCTGAAACCAATATGAAGAACTAAGAGAGTATTCCACCAGAGATATGGGTCGACAAAACCGGAATTATGGGTGTAAAGCACAGTGAGAAAAACATGCAACATGAAACCAGAGTATGGATTTAGAAACCTATATCATAGCAACAGCAGTAGCACCCCATGCACTTGACCCAGAGGTTGCATAAACGAAAACCAAACTGCTTGCAAGGTCTAGTAATGACAATGTGATTTGATAATTGGGGCCATGTTGTATTTTGAGAGTTAAAATGAAAGGTGGTAAACCAACCAGTAGATAATGCAGAATAATAGTCCCGGATAGCTTCAAAACCACATGGCATAGGGCAGTGATGAGAAGGCTTCAAAACAGAGGAAGATAAAAGGGTATTGCTTCAGAAATAATGGAAGTGTTAATAATTATCACCCTATGGATAAAGCTGAGCCTATTAAATTTTATCAGAGCCAAAAAAACAAAAATTGAGGCATTAACATTAACACAGTAAGCAAGAATGATAGAGTCAATGGAAATGACAATGTTTAGGCTAAAGTTAAGAAAAAAGACACCAGTGAAGCCACCCAGATATATTTACCGCATAAAATGTGTTTATAGAGTGGTTGTTATATACTTGGTTGGTATATCATGTCCTCTTGCAGTCACAGTGCCATTAGCAGGAGGAAATTGTCAATATACGTCCACTAGAGAAGCCTGCATAGAAACTAAATTTAGTGAAAAAAACAACCCAGCAAAGAAACTTTCACTGCCCATCCAGCGGAAAACAATATAGCCACTAAATCACCATCTAACGAGGAGACATGTTAAACCAGTTAAAAAATTAACCAGTAAATTATGGAAAAAAACATGTTAATCCTCGCAAAAGGCACTGTAATCCAAGTGGCCAAGCATGGTTCGGCTCCCATCTAAATTTTGTTCAATCTCTGTTGCTAGAGGCAAATTTTGTGCCGAGGAATTTGTTCTCGGTGAGCATTGAAAAGTTGTATGCATAAGGGAATTGAATTCTAACAGTTTCCCCAACAATGCCAAGCCTCCTCACCCATGGGGCTTTGGATTGACGGTGAATGGGTGTATTGTTAAGGCACTCCTTGTGATAGGTCACCAGTTCAAATCCCCCATGGGTGCTTAGGTAGTATTATATAGAAAAAAAATCAATGTCATGCCTCCTCATCGCACCGAGGCGAGGCACAGAAAAGAAAGAGGAAGTGGTTATGGCGATGGGAATGAAATTAATAATTAATTGTCAATGCATTACTTATAGTCACTCTAGGCACGGGTATGTGCTTAGCAGTTTCTTATTCGAAGATTCCTACAGTTTGGAGCGATTGTGGGAATAGCAACTATTATCATTTACATTATATGTAGAGAAGATTCTTTACTATTGAACTATGGTTTATGGGCATGAATAGACAAATATTTGACATTGTTGGTATGCAACAAAGTTTTGATCTGAGAAGTGAGAATATTCCCTTACTCTAAGCCTTAGTCACATGGAAGCAAGCTTACGGGTGTGATTGTAGCCTCTCAGCCGCACGGAAGTAAAATCAAGGGTGTGGTTGTAGCCTCTCAATCGCTCATAAGAAGGCATATGGGTGTGATTATGCCTATAGGACACAAAAGAGAAGCTTTGTGCATAAAAGCATAAGTACACCTAAAGGATGGTAGTCCTACAAACATGGAGCAGAAAATAGAATGTCTTATGAGTAGGAAAGTTTGAATATTTGATTTACTATAATGTGAATATGTTGACTAAAATTGTGTTTGCAGGTGACCAGAATATGCATATTAATTTGATCATTGATGCTAGTGTAACACTTCTATTCTCTTTCTTGGTTTTGGCTCGCATAGGTCTAGGGCAGATTCATGGAGGAATGGATTTGCATAAAGATGAAATTGCAAGGTTTGAAGCTCGCATCTTTGTTTTAGAGTTTTGGGCCTTAGTCACAGGCATGCCACGGAGTGATCTCGACTACAGCCACTCTTTTCCAGGCTCATATGTGTGACTAAAGCCTTTCAATCGCACGCGCAGCATGTCCTCCGTGTGACCGACATCTAGGGTTTGGTTTTTCCATTATCTGAAATTTTCGCTCCTTGACCACAGGGTTCGGTAGTTAACGCAATCAGTGACAATTCATTACAGGCTTCTGAATTAGGGTTTTGAGTATAAGCATTGATGGGTTCATTTTATGGATATTGTTTAGTTTATTATTGTTGGATAGGTTTATGGTTGAAGATATGGATTATTGTACTCTCATTTATTGAATCATTCAATGATGATCTAATAAGAAGAAGAATTTGAAAGGGTTTTCCCCATAGTGGGTTTTTCCCTGGTCTCTGATCAATCTTGGTGTCTTTATGTGTGAATGATTTTCTTCTATTGTTCCTTTATGTTCCGCTGCATTGATGATGATGATATTGTTCTTTCTACATAGTTGCATATGTTGTTGAATAATGATGTGAATCTTAATAATGCTATGATGCTATGGGGTGAATTTAATGTGTTAATGAAGAAATGAAACTATCAAAGAAAAGAACAATATAGTCCTAAGAAAAAATAACATGATTGTTGAGAAGAGAGGTTTCTCCCACCTAATTTCTCTTGGTAATTCATGGGTACATCATTTTTTAATGTCGATACAACTGTAGTACTCCACCTTCGGGCCATACATTCGATGATCATAAATGTGACATCAATCTATTCTTGAGGGCACTGAAGATATTACTCTCCTTGAATTTCCTGTTGTCAGATCAGATTGGGAAATCCTCATTTTGTTCCCTAAATGTTTTCTTCAATGGTGATCGTCATAATTTCTTTTAATGTAGAATGGGCATTGTTCCATTCTATTCATGGAATTGGGAGGTAAATTGTTAACAATCCTTAATCCTTTTCCATAATCTAAGCCAATGTTGTTCCTTTGTTTCCCATTATATTAGTCACAGTGTTGAGGTTTTTGTACACATGGTAAAATTAACAGGACTGCAAAATTATACTTTTTAGGATAGGAGGAAGAGAAGAAATAGAATTTTTCTGGTTTTTTTTAACTTGATGAATCACAAGCATTGAGTCTCCAAACACCAAAATCTTAGAGATTCTGCTTGTTGTTGTCAGTTTTAATCCTTGCCATAGTGCTAAATATTCAACTTGGTTATTGGTCGAGATACCCAATCCCTAAGTAAATTGAATCTCTTTTTGTTCATCAAAACCAAAAATTACCCCTCTCGCTCCTACCACCCCTAACAATCTTTTTAACGTTTTAAATTATCAAATTATGATGATTTTAGAATACCTTTATTAAAAAATTTGAATTAAATATAATAAAATATAAACCTCTTTCATTTTTTAACCCCTCATGAATCAAATCTTTCTTTATAACACCTTTGTTAAAAAATTTGAATTAAATATAATAAAATCTAAACCTCTTTCATTTTTTAACACCTCATAAATCAAATCTTTCTTTATTGACATTAATACATTATTAATTATTATGTCCAGCGACTAATCCTCCTCGATCATTTAAATACATAAATATAAAAAAAAACAGCAACAACAAATATTCTATAAGCACCTCATTTCTATTAAAATATACCATGATTTAATTAAACAACATAATTAAAATTTTGTCTTATTTGATTGATTTTTATTTTTTTATTATTTTAAAATAAACCAAAATCCTTAAGAATACACTTTTTCATTAATAAAACTTTAACCATGAAATTCAACCATTTATATCATATTTAATTTATTTATTTTTAATATTAAAATAAAAATAGCTTAAATGCCCCTCATTCAATGACATAGAGTCATGCCTAGACAGAATTGATTACATTTGGCTTTGTTTCAAAATTTCTTATGAGTTTGTCACAATGTTTGGGAGGTTAATCTAAGGTTTACACGTATATGTAATGATGATGTCTTCGGGTTACATTATAATAAAATGATGATGTCTTCGAGGTATATCTTGTAACTATATTTTGAAATAGAATTCGACATATCAAATGCTTGCTCCTTCTAAATTCTATCACACTCTAGTGTTGAAGTTGTTGAGAGAAATCAACCTTGCATTATTCATAGATAAAGGTTGTGTACCTTTATATTCTCCTTAACAAATTCTTTAACTAATAAAATTGTTGGTTAGTCATCAAAATCAAAGCTGGTTGACCTTATGAATTAAGGCAAGAATGAATTATTTTATATAGGATGGCTAAATTTATGTACTTACAAATAAATTATTTATATAGTTAATAAATATAAATTATGGCTAAATTGTTTTGTGCTTACAGTCATAAGTACTTACAAATTAATAATTTAAAAAAAAATGTTTAAGTGCTTTTTTGGGCAGTGACGTAGATTCCCATGTTGAGTAGTATTTTCCATTTATATTTCAAAATACTTATTTTTCTCTCAATTTATAATAATTATAAAAAACAAAAAAACAAAAAAAAAAACAAAAATATATATATATATATATATATATATAATATCAAAAATTTTGGAAATAAAATAATTAAAAAATATAATATCAGTTAAACTCATTATTTATGTATATTTTGGTACTTTGAATTTGGGTCACTATTATTAACTATCATCATAAATATGTGTTAGAAATAAAATGGTATTTTTAATTTCACGCGATTAACTTTAGTGGGCGACACGTAGCATAGGAAAACCACTTTTCTCGTGCATTCTTGACTTGATATCAATCGAGCAAGAATTCACGTGAGATTACACAATAGTTGTTGGATCAAATAGGACAGATCAAAGATGGAGATCGTTTGGGCTAGTTGGAACGTAATACGACGTGATATTTGTTCGATCTAGAGAAGTAAGATCAACGGTGTTGATTGAAGCGCTCAGTCTGAGGAAAAGTCAAAGTGGGATTGGCAATGATTGATCAAGTTAGCAGGATCCTTGGGAAAAATCCACGTACAAGATTCGTCAACGCGCAGCTGATTGGTTACAAAATTATCCATTAGTCTAATTCTAGACTACCACCCCATTTTCATCAACCTCCACATCATTTTGATATCAGAGCTGGATTAAGTTTTGCTACAACAAGCATGCCAACAAGGAAAGGAGTTGGCATAGGTCGAGGAAGACCTGTAGTGAATGCAGTTTTGCTGGATGAGATCCGAAATCTGCGTACAAGGATGGAGACAATGGAGACTGCTCAAAGGAGAGCACATGATGAAGGAGATGTTAGTGCTGCAGAAGAATCTTCTCACAAAGAAGAAGAGGATGAAAGTGAAGCTGCTAACGTTCTCAAGATATTGGCCAAAGCAGGTGGAAGATGAAAGGTGGAAATACCTTTGTATGATGGGAATATCAATGTAGAAGAATTGATGGACTGGATCAGTTCATTAGACAAGTATTTTGACTATGAGGAGGCTGATGATAAAAAGAAGGTGAAATTTGCAGTTACCAAATTGAAGAGTCATGCAGCTATTTGGTGGGATGAATTACAAACATCCAGAGGGAGAAATGGGAATTCCAAGATCAAACAATGGGATAAAATGGTAAATAAATTGAAAGCCAAATTTATTCCAAAATATTATCAATTAAATCTTTTCAGACATTTACAAAATTTGAGGCAAAAAGGTATGACTATCAAAGAATACATAGAAGAGTTTTATAAGCTTAGCATTAGAGCATGACATGGCGAGGATGATGTAGAAAAGGTAGCTGGATACATCAATGGCTTGAGATATGAAATACAGGATGAAATCAGCTCGCTGAGTCTGAAGACAATTGAAGATGCCTATCAAGTAGCTTTAAAGGTAGAAGAGAAGATGTTGAGAAAAAAATATCAGAGGAATAGAGGAAAAAGTTCACCAAGAGGTAGAGGAACTACCAGATCAAGATTTCAACACCCTTAGGGTGAAGCAAGAGGTTCAAGCAGTAGACCACCACAGAGAGGATAATTTAGTAGAGGAAGATTCGCGCCCAGAGGAAGAGGTCGAGGAAGAGAAATTTGGTGTTACACATGTGGAGAATGGGGACATGGATCATGGGACTATCCTCATAATAAAGTAAAAAATCAGAGGAATGTGAATGTGGCTGAGGCAAAGGAAGAAAAACCTCAAATTACAAACAAGGAAGAATCACCTGAAATAGGAGAATCCTTGTTGTTGAAAAGGGTATTTTTCAAAGCAGAGAAAGAGACGGGAGAACTAGCTCAGAGAAAGAGTTTATTCAAAACTACATGCAAGTCCAAAGGAAAATGTTGTAAAGTGATAATTGATGGTGGAAGCACTGATAACCTTATTTCTACAGAAATGGTGGACAAGTTAGGACTAGTGAAAACAGTACACCCTACTCCTTACAAAGTATCATGGCTACAAAAAGGACATCAGCTTATTGTGACAGAACAATGCAACGTAGAGATACATATTGGTACTTATAAGTATGTGATATTGTGTGATGTAATTCCAATGGATGTATGTCATGTGTTGATGCGAAGACCTTGGCAGTTTGATCAGAAGGCTATTCATGATGGGAGAATAAATACTTACACTCTGGAGAAGGATGGAAATAAACACATAGTGGTGTCATTGAAGGATGAAGCAGTCAAAGCAGCACCTAGAAACAGTGTTATGCTGATGAATGGGAAAGAATTGCTGCAATAAGTCAAGAAGGATGAACAGATGCATTTTTTTGTCATAAGGAGACCTAAGGTAATTTTAACTTCCACAAACTTAGATGATTTATCTGAAGAAATCAAAACTCTATTGAATGATTTTGTTGATATTATCATGGATGAGTTTCCAAATGCATTACCACCCATCAGGAGTATTAGTCATCATATTGATCTAATACCTGGAGCAAGTTTGCCAAACAAAACAGCATACAGGTTAACTCCTCAAAAAAACACAGAAGTTGGAAGACAAGTACAGGAATTGATGGATAAGGGATTAATCGGAGAGAGTCTTAGTCCATGTGTTGTACCAAAAATACTCAATCCAAAGAAAGGTGGTGAATGGCATATGTGTACAAATTCCAGAGCCATAAACAAGATTACTATCAGGTATAGATTTCCCTTACCACGCATGGATGATTTGATGGATTGTGTAAGTGGGTGAAAGTATTTTTCTAAAATAGGTCTGAAGAGTGGATATCATCAAATAAGGATTAGAGAAGGAGATGAATGGAAGAATACATTTAAAACAATTAGTGGGTTGTATGAATGGTTAGTGATGCCTTTTGGACTCACTAATGCACCTAGCACATTCATGAGATTAATGAATGAAGTCTTAAAGGGATATGCAGGGAAGTTTGTCATTGTTTATCTTGATGATATTCTGGTTTTCAGTAGAAACAAAGAAGAACATCTGGAGAATCTTAAGTTGGTTTTAAGAACTCTGTAGAAAGAGAAACTACTGATAAATCTAAAGAAATGTAGTTTCATTAAAGAAGAATTAGTCTATCTGGGATTTGTAGTTTCTAAAGAAGGTTTGAAAATGGATCTAGAGAAATTCCAAGCAATTTGTAATTGGCCTACTCCAAGAAACATATTTGAGGTAAGAAGCTTTCACGGTCATGCAAGTTTTTATATAGAAATTATCAGAAGTTTTAGTCAGATATGTGCACCAATTATTTAAACAATCAAAGAGACTAATCATCCATTCAAGTGGACAGAAGCAGAAAACCAAAATTTTAAGTTGCTAAAGAAGAAAATTATAGAGAAACCAGTTTTAGCTTTACCTGATTTTGGGAAAGTTTTCCAAGTTGAAACTGATGCTAGTGGAGTTGCAATTGGAGCAATTTTGAGTCAGGAACAGAGACCAATAGCCTACTTTAGTGAGAAACTAAATGAAGCTAAGAAGAAGTATTCTTCTTATGATAAAGAATTTTATGCTATTGTGCAAGATTTAAAAAAATGGAGATATTATTTGCTACCAAAGGAGTTTGTATTATATTCTGACAATCATGAATTATAGTTCATAAGCAACCAGCCAAAATTGAACCAGAAACATGCCAAGTGGGTATAGTTTTTACAGAGTTTCACTTTTGTGATAAAACACACAAGTGGTAAGTTGAACAAAGTTGTTAATGCTTTGAGCAGGGTAAATTTCATTGTACAAGAATTAAGAGTTGGTTTTGTAGGATTTGAAGAAATTGTTGATATGTATAAAGATGATGCATAATTCAAATATATTTATGCAGTTGTACAAAATCCAATAGTTCATAATAGAAGTCAATGGTTAGATTATTTTATCGAAGGAGGTTTACTGTTTAAAGGTAACAAATTGTGCATTCCCAAATGTTCTATGAGGGAAAACATAATCAAGGAGAAACATAGTGGAGGATTATCTGGTCACATTAGACAAGACAAAACCTTTTCTCAGGTAAATTCTTTTTACTATTGGCCAAAGATGCAAACTGATGTTAAGAAATTTGTTGATAAGTACAGAATATATCAGCATACTAAAGGGAGAAGACAAAATATAGGATTGTACCAGCCATTACCAATACCAGACCAACCATGGGATGTAATTAGTATGGACTTTGTTTTGGGATTACCTAGAACTCAAAGAAGGAATGATTTCATTTATGTTGTGGTAGATAGATTTTCCAAAATGGCACATTTTATTGCATGTAAAAAGACTAGTGATGCAACACATATTGCTAATCTGTTTTTTCAAAGGTTGTAAGGTTACATGGATTGCTTGTAAGTATTGTTTCTGATAGGGATACAAAGTTTGTTGGGCATTTCTGGAGAACTCTTTGGAAGAAGCTAGGTGCCAACCTTAGTTTCAGTTCAGCATATCATCCTCGAATAGATGGACAAACTAAAGTGGTAAACAAAAGCTTGGGAAACATATTGAGAAGTTTAGTGTATAACAATCCTAAGCGGTGGGATTTAGCACTTGCTCAAGTTGAGTTTTCTTATAATGACACTCCAAACCAAAGTACTGGGATGAGTCCATTTCATATTGTTTTTTGGAATGAATCCAAGAGGTGTGTATGAACTCAGAAATTTGGGTAAACAGGGGATAAAAAGTGCAAAAGCTTAAGAGTCTGCAGAGTAGATGTAGATACTATAAGAATATGTCAAAGACAGATTGCAAGAAAGCAGTGACAAATACAAACAGAGATTTGATATGAGGAGGAGAGAAAAATAATTCCAAGTGGGAGATCTGGTGATGGTATACTTGAGAAAAGAAAGATTTCCTGTTGGGACTTACAATAAAATAAAGATGAAAAAGATAGGGCCATGCAGAATTGTGAGGAAGTTTTCAACTAATGCTTATGAAATTGAACTGCTAGAAAGGATTGGAATATTACTTATCTTCAATGTTGCAGATTTGTATCCATACAAGGAGATAGAGGCAGAGTTACAGAAGGAGCCTACAGAAGATGAAGAACAATCTGTACATTGGGAAGAACAAATGCCAAAGGCAACTAAGAAAGAGGTGGAAGTTGTTCTGGAGAAAAGAGTATCGAAAATAACCAGAGGATATGTTTATTTTCAATATTTAGTCAAATGGAGGTGACAACCAATAGAGGATGCCAGTTGGTTGATAGTAGGAGAGTTGCAGAAGTATGGAGTAGACCCTGAAAGTTTGATGAGTGATTCTTTTCTTCCTCAGGAGTCTGACGCAGGAGCATCCAGACTTAGCCAGCAATGTGATTTCATGTTCACATGTTGTGGTTAACACGAGATGAATTTCATTGACCTGAGTGGTCAAAATCAATTCTTGGTAGAGAGGGTTGGATCTCTCGAAAATTATCTTGACTCCAATTATTGTAATAATTAGAATATTGTATTATTTTTAGAATAGGAGATAATTTGTTAGTATAAGTGTGTATCAGAGCTTGAGAATAGGGATTTAATGGTCGAGTTGATAAAAATAGAGATTGAATTATCATTGCAGTTAGGATAGGATTTGATTCATAAAAGAGGAAAGAATGTAATGACAGAGGGAGTAGATGATCGAGAATAGAGTAAGTAAGCGAGAGGTGTGTGAGAGATAGGGTTGGAGAGTGAACAGAGGTTAGACAAACTATTGTAATCAAGCCAAGAGGGCCAAGACTCTGGAAATTCTATTTTATTGAATAAATGATTAAGTGTGGTGTTGTGTGTTAATCCTGGTGCAAAAATTCATTTGTATCTGTGTATCGATGTTTTGGACCCTAATCGGGTATTTTTCTCTATTTAAACATTTTATTTATAAATCACAATCAATTAGTATTAAGAGTTAATATTGAGCTTAAGCGCTAAATCTTTCCTTAAGCGTCTTTCTTAAAAGTATGAATTAAGCACGTGGGTAGTATTCGGAAAGTGGTAAGTAGTATCTCGCACAAACAAAAATTGGAAAATGATATTTCTCAATTTCACGCGATTAACCTTAGCAAGTGACACGTAGCATAAGAAAACCACTTTTCTCGCACGCTCTCAACTTGATATCGATCGAGCAAGAATTCATGCGAGATTGCGCGATATCCATTGGATCAAACAGGACAGTTCAACGGTGGAGATCGTCTAGGCTAGTTGGAGCGTGATACGACACGATATTCATTGGATCTAGAGAAGTGAGATCAACAGTGTAGATTGAAGCGCTAGTTCTGAGGAAAATTCAAAGTGGGACCGGCGGTGATTGGTCAGGTTAGCGGGATCCTCGAGAAAAATCCACGTACAAGATCTGTCAACGCGCAGTTGATTAGTTACAAAATTAACCAGTTGTCTAAATCCAGACTGCCACCCCATTTTCGTCAACCTCCACATCAATACTAGAGCACTTTTTTATGTAACAATATTTTTCATTACGGTTGTGATGGGAGTTTAGTATTAGTATAACTTTATTTTAAGTGTATATTTAGTGTATATTTAGAGGGGGATTAACTTTTTTTAGGTGTAAATATTTTTAGAGTGTAAAATTTGGAAAAATAATTAATTTTTTATACATGTGAAAAATTATACAATATATATTTTTTTATTATTATAAATTATATTTTTAAATTCTATATAGAGTACATAATTTAAAAATTTTAAGTATTGATGTATTGTATGTTTAGAGAATTAATTTTTTTAGGTGCAAATATTTTTAGAGTGCAAAATTTGAAAAAAACAATTATTTCTCTATATACCTGAAAAATTATACAATATATATTTTTTCATTATTATAAATTATATTTTTAAATGCTATATAGAGTACATAACTTAAATATGTAAGTCCAAAAAATCTTTATTAGATTTCATGGAAAATTTGACCATAATACAATAAAACCCAAAAAGGAACTGAAATATAAAATTGAGACTCCTTCAAACATTTTAATCATAAAAAACTTATTTTTTTTCAATTGCTTTATATGATATATATATCCATAATTTTTTAAAACAATATATAATATATACATAGTTCACATTAAAATATTTTACATAGCATGTGCATTTTCCAATTTATCTATGCACTATATTGTCTACATTAAAATGTTTTATTTTGTTATTAATATATCTTTAAATGTTCTTCAATATTACTTAATCCTGCATATTAAAATATTTAAGTATGACTCACATTAAAAAATTATTACAATGAATATTTTTACGTGCCACATATTAATTTTATATTAAGATTTGAATGAATCACACATCTCTCTCTCATTTTTTTATTAGGAAGTATATTATTTATTTTGTTTTTTAACTGTCAATTACTTTTTATCTTTAGACATTGAATATTTTATTTTTATTATTTTGTAACCAAGCAAAAAACCTTTATATTTTCAATATTTTAAATAAAGTATAGTCAAAGAAAATATGGAGTAGATAATGTCCAGGATGAGGTGTTGTTTGCAAAATAAACATGTATGTCCTGAGGAGAGTATTGGGGAGATCATTTGCCCAAGAGAGGGAAACCAAGTGGTATCTGAGAGAGTTATGAACCAAAATTGAAACAATATTGCTCCATAGCAAAGTGAATATGACTGAGACTAAGAATACAAGAACAATAAAATAACATGGCAAATTAAGACACTAAGAACGCCTTTTCTAGAATTTATTGAGCCTGATTGAGTTGGTCCTTTACCTGGTCATTCTTGACCTAGTTGTGTTAAGCTTGCACCCTTTGATCTTTGTCTTGTTGAACCTTGTCCCTCCAAGATTATTCTTGTTGTTCCAAATAGAGTATGGGGTCATCAAATCCTTCACGAAGCCATGGAGGGCAATCCCACTTAATATACACAGCCCCTATGCAATATTTTTCTTCCCTTTGTGAGGATTATCCCTTGGTTTTCCCCTCAACATTAGTCTGGCTAGCCAAATTCGATACTTTCCCTGCTTGTTCTAGGGAGCTATGGCATTCAACAATATTTTTTATTATTATCCTAAGACTATAGGTGAGTAGGATTGGATGGTTTTTATCCTTGGTTAAAAGAAGTTGCTTCTATCATGTCATGCAAATTATAGGAAACGACAGGAAGGGGAGGAGGGGGAAAAGGAATTCCCAACACTCTAAAAACAATCCTTAAGTACATTCGTGTATGAAATAGATAGGAGTTTATTTATGTTATTCGACCTTGCACCCTCTCCCTAGTTTCTTCCTGCTCCTGAAAATGTTTACCTAGCAAGTGCTTGATAGCCCAATGGCGATTGCATGTATTCATTTTCTCTTATGCTTATATGGTGGCGACAAAGCAACAAATGTGCATCAACATGTCTTCATCAAATTGTTCTTTGTCTTAACCATGACAGTGAGGGAGAGGTTGATGCCCACGAACTATGCCAAATTTCTTGGCTCAACCCCTTTCATGCACCATGATTATCAGACCTAAAATTTCTCTTCTTCTTACCTAAAACACCCTGGACCTCTCATCCCTACTAGACCCACAATGAGAAGCCACCCATGGAGTAGAGAAACTAGGGGAATGAATGTCAAGTTATGCAATAATGGAATAATTCATGTCTCTCTCTATCGGTAAATGCCTTGACCTCATCTGAACATCCATCACTTATCTGCAATGAATGTGACCTTTGGTGTGCTCATAGAATGACTGCCACCTAGCCCTTCTCATTAAAGATTCATGTATGTGTTGGCATGCAAAATATATTGTGCCACAATTGATGCAAAGACACCTAGATCCAAGGAGACATTGAATATTTTATTATATACAACAATAAAATATTATGTTTTAACATTTTATTTCTATATATAGATATATATGAAGTTGATATCGACATAAACTAGTTAACATAGATTTAAATCCTACGAAATATTTTTGAAAAGTATAAGGTTTAAACATCTTACTCAAATTTCTTTCTTTCTTATTTCTAATTACTTTATCTCTTTTTAAAGTTGATATGAAATTATATTACGTCATGTGGACCTCGAAATGTTTTATATATGATTCAAATTGAGGGTAATATTTTATCACATTGGGTTGTAATATCAACAACAAATTGATTGACCATAATGAGGTTGGTGTTATTAATGTTTTATAATACTTTTAATTAAGATTAACTAAACATGCATATTATTTTCATTTTTTATTATCGCCGACATTGCTTTTCAATTTGGATAATATTTTATTTTTATTTTAAGAGAGACACTTGTGAACTCCACATTGAGCATGGACGAAATCACACATAGTGCTCATGCTATGTTGTATAATGCGCCTCTCGACTTAATGATCATAAATTTTCTAGAAAATGAATGACGTGGATTAGATAGTCATGTAATTTGTTATTTATTTTGGTAATGTCTACATAAAAAAATTGGAAGAGTTGACATGTAAAGCCAAATTTAGTGATAGATCTTAGTTTGGAAAATTGGGATTTAAAATCATTGAGAACCATTTTGAAGCATTAAACAATGTTTTTAAGTGTTGCAATGTCTAAGTATTATGCAAACATCCTCAACATTGATCTACACATGAATACCTTTCCAATTTTTTGAAAATCGCCTCAATCAGAGCTTGCATGAAAAAGTTATGCCTCCCACAAGTTGATGTACCTTGTTCACCACCATGGGATGAGTGGATGCTACACCATACCCCATTACTCACACATTTGAGGATAGCCACATGTGTACTTTCGGGAAGATTTTAGAAGGTCCAATACCTTATCACAATTGAGGGCTAATGAAGTCAAACCCCAAACCCTCAATGTCTTTTGAGCTATGTTAAATAATGAGTCACTAGGAGGAGAATGGGTTCCACTCTTTAGCATAACATATTGTTCCATCGTTGAAAAACAAAAAATCTAAGACTAGTAACTTGTGAGCATAACAGAGGAAGAGGAGGAATTTGTAGCAATCATCTAGACCACAATATCAAAAAATTACTCCATAATGAATTTCCATTCCTTTGTATGTGCATTTGTATGTTGAAGCAAAGAGAAAAGAGGACAAACCTCCCCTTCTAACTCATTTTACCCATAATGGGTTTCCTAGGATAACTTTTGTGTTCATTTGTGTGATTGTGTTTTTATGTGCTTGTTCTTTCCATTTATTGTGTTTTTATGTGCTTGTTCTTTCCATTTATTATTTTAGTTATTTCATAAATTTGAGAAAAGCTAATAATTAATTACTCTGGGATATATGGGAAAATAATTTGCATAGTTTAAGATTCCATAATACTATAAGATTTATTGTGATGAACTTTTCCAATGGAATATCCATGAGAGTTTACAAATCACTGAATCTCTCACCTTAATGGGAACATTATACATACTATGAATATTCTAACACCTCCTTGTGTGGCATATTCTACTCCTTGCTTGTAGTACAAGTTGTCACTAGTTTTGATCACAAATCCTTACCAAGAGAAATGTAACACCAATGAATTTCTATGTTGAATGCCCAATGTTTGCATGCTTCAATTTAATATTGTCAATCCATGGCTTGGTTAATCATAAAATGCTACTAAATTTAATCGTAAATCTGTAATATTTGATAAAATCTGCACAAAAACACTTTTTTGGAAACCACCATCAATGAAATTCATGAAAACAAGATTTTGTACGTTTGATTTATTTTATAGATTTAAAAATTTTATATAGTTTTGGGAGTATTGAAATAAGTGAGTTAATACATGGACAAACTCAACTTTTTCAACAAATTTATTTTTGTCTAGTGATGTAGAGTTCAACCCTAATCCATTCATTCTTTTAAAATTCTAACAACTTAAACCAACTTAAAAAGTAAATACTATATCCCACGAAGATTTTGCATCTACCTTGAGGTGAGGCATTTGTGGTCATGTTATTGTATGAGGTTTCCATGTAAAATCTAATGACACAACCTCAAGTTTCTCAATGTAGATGCAAACTCTATTGATGTAGTATTTTTATTTGTTGGTTTAACCCACATGGATTTGAACCTTGAATCTCATGGTTTAGATAATACTTCATAACACAAAGATCACAAATAGAGTTACCCCCATGGACATTGATGTAGTTTTAATATTTATATTTTCTGGTCAATTTTACTCAAAATTCCATAGGATTTTTTGTTAGGTAAACTTGACTCAGGATAGAGTCAATGTTAACCAGGTTAAACAGTGATGGTTTTGGGGCACAAGGTATTGTGCACCCATAGTATTTTGCACGTGGTATTATATGTAATGGAGCTTATAAAATGCTGGAAGGACTTCATTGTAATGCAAGACCTGGAGGTGAGCGATGAAGGCTCACTTGGCCAGATTGGCCAGGGTTTTGGCCAAGGATAATGAAATTTCATTATGGTTGGGTTTTTCCCCGGATTTGGGGTTTTCTCGGATAAAAATTTGTGTTTATGTGTTTATGGTTTTCGAAGCCTCATGAACAATTTTCTTCTGCTGACCTTCTTTAAAAGCCGCATGAATCCCGAACAATTCGTCAACATGTTCCAAACCGATAAATATCGCAAATGCACTGTGATCCCTGGCAGTTATGACATTATCTTCCGCACATTCTCCTCGAGGTTTTTCCTCGTACGATTGTTCCACCATTATTTTCAGACCCAGATCTGTAAAAAGGTTGCATTCATCAGGCACTATAAACCCCTGGCATCAAAAAATCCCTTTGAAGCCAATATCTGGCTCTAATACTAGTTGTTAAAAAATTTACAGCATAACATAAATAATCACTGAGAGGAATAAATATAAAAAATAACCAGCAACAACCATAAACACATAAACACAAATGTTTAACCGGGAAAACCCCAAATCGGGGGAAAATCCCAAACTAATAAGATCTCATTAGTGTTGGCCAAAACCCTGGCCAATCTGACCAAGTGAGCCTTCACTGCTCACCTCCAAGTCTTGAACTACAATGAAGTCTTTCCAGCCTTTTATAAGCTCCATTACATATAATACCACGGGCAGAATACTATGGGTGCACAATACCATGTGCCCCCAAACCATCACTGTTTAACCTGGTCAACTTTGACTCTATCTTGAGTCAAGTTTACCTAACATTTTTTTGGAATCATAAGTTTGAACTTATTAATTAAAACACTGTATAAATATTTATTAGATTATTGTCATTTGACTGGGTAAAATAGGTTGCAAATAATTCATAAATAATGATTTGATAAATTATTTCCACGAAAATATTTTAAAAAATAAGACAATCAAGAAATGAATGTTTTAAATTAAATTATTTCAATGGAAATGAATAATTTGAGTGAAAATATATTAAATTATTTTCACCTAAGTAGGTAAAATTATGAGAATAACATAAAATTAATTAACTCATGAGTGTTTCTCATGTAAATGGGTTAACTAATGGAAATAACTTAGGAAAAGTGGTTCCTTAGGTTCATTCATTAGGTGAAAATGGGTTTTAATGTGTAAAATCCATACTAACGTAGTGTATTTCGATCCACCTACTGATTTTGGCTAGGTTATCACCTTGTTTTGTGAGAACAGATTGCCCCATAATGTATGAGTGTTAGGAGCACAATGTATGATTGAAATACATTATAGTTTTCTTTCACTAGACAAAAGAGGTGGTCATGGAGAGAGAGAGAAAGGGTCATTGCTATGGGGATTAGAACCACACAGTAGGAGGAGGTGGTTACCACTTATTGTTGGGCTATTTGATTGTTACTCCATAAACCCTTTACTTGCCAATATGATTTGTAAACTAATGAGTTGTAAACACAATATTTGTAGGAAATGGGATAGTATAAGCTACCATATTCACTCACAAAGTGGAGAAACTACTCTATGGTCTATTCAAATTGAATAAAAATTACTATAGGGAAGAAATATCAAACACACTCATAAAGTTAATATTGAGAAAAACCAAGATTCATGAGATTTTATTTCATTTTCTAGATTTTTAACTCAAAGTTCAACCTAATCTTATCTTCTAATGTTGGTCAATAAATATTCAAGTTATCTATGCATGAAATAATATAAAATGTAAAAGAACACACACTTTTGAAAACTAATTATTAGTCCTCTATTCAAAGTCTCCTTATAGGCTTAAGATGTAATCTTTCACTCATTTCATTCAAGCATTCTTGTCATCGAAAGAAAGATTAAACTTTAATACTAGAAAAATCTAAATGTTGTTTGTAATCAAATGAAATATAATATTGTAATGTGAAACAATATGTCATCGAAATAGAATATTAGAAAGAGTAACAAAACTAGCTATCAGTGAGGGTGGACCTAATCTCACAAGTGCACAAATTACATGTTTTCTTTCTGTGCTTTTTTACTGGTAAGGAGTGATTAATCCAAATCCAAATAGTGAGTGCAACAATCCCAATTCAAGTTAAAATAATGAAAGAAACAACTTATTATTTATATGGAAACAAAAATTCATATAGCTTGGGAACAAGACAAGTAAATATTGCAAGTGATGTAAGAATATAGAACTGCTACAACAATCAAATGAATTATATTTAATCAACTAAAACAATTTAGACACTATAGAGAAATAAAACCGTAACTTAAAACTATAATTAAACTAAGTAAAAGTATAGGGGTAGCTTTGCATTTTGGCTAGTGGGTCCTTCCCAATTGGGTAGTGAGCTATCTAGTTACAAGTGTAAGAAACCAATCACTATGAAACCAGTAATCAAAGAAAACCATATTTATATTAAGAAAATTATCTTTAAATTATAACAATACCAGTCTATACATATCATATTCAATAATGACTTACATACGTGGGTTCACGGTTTCAATCTAGAAACTATTGAAAATACTAATAGCACTATTATCTTGCATTGCCATTGATTTATATCATAGAGTGATTACTCTTGTAGAAGGGAGAAGTTATAGGGATTAACCTAACACCATTTTTCTTGTGAAATAGAGTACCAAGATTATACAAAACAACTAATGGAATCAACCCTCTTTGATCCCTTCTAATAGTATTGACACACTTAAAATGGCACTGAAGACACTTTGCACTATGAAGGGTGATCTAATTTATGTCATGTCCACAAGGTATCTTGACTAATGTTGACCCTTGCATGTATTCCTATTGTAGGTTTTAACCTTGTAAAGAAATCACCTACAAATAGATTCTTAAAACAAAAAAATATGCAATGGTGAGAACATAAAATATACACAGATAATTTCTCCTAGAATGCAAACTGGGAAAAACAAATTGATTTTTCATTAATGTTACAATACATTATATACATGTTGAATCATCCATAAACCCTAGTCCATTAACCCTGGATTAGAGCATAATCGTAGTTTGTATTAGAGCATAATCGTAGTTCCCTTGACCGGTTCTACAAAATACCAAGGGAAAAACCCATCATGCCCAAAACCATGCATGAAAACCATGTGAAAAACCATGGGTAGGTCTTCCCACTATCCTTGGGTCTACCCCCATCTTGTGTTTTCCAAACTATTATTGGGTCCACATAAAAAAATTCATGGGGAATTTCCCTAGACCCCGTGCAAGGGAGTTACCGCCCTCCTACAAACCTCCCAAAAGGGGGGGCTACCACCCTCCCAACAACCCCCTATTGCACTTGGCATAACATAACAACACCTAGAGCTAGTCATGGAAATAATATAACACATACCCAGCATTCTCCCACTTTTTGTTTTCTTTCCACACAGGGGGACAGAGGAGTACACAAGTCATTGGTCCCAAGATGCAATGCCCATTGTTTCTCTACACCAAGAAAACTTTTCAATGCTCACATACTTTATCAATGCATCTGCAATATTATTGAAAGTGTCCACTTTTACTAGCAACACATTTTTTTCTTCAACCATATCCATCACAAAGTGATATTGAACATTAATGTACTTTTTCTTCGAATCATAGGCAGGGTTCTTTTCCAAGAAAATTACACTTTTGTTGTCACAGTCTATCCATATATCTCATTTTACCAACCCCATACATGAACACAATCTCTGCAACCAAACTTCTTCCTTACTTGCACAAGTGGCTGACATGTATTCAACCTTTGTAGTTGAAAGTGCCACCATAGACTGTCTCTTTCTCACCCAACTGACCGCTCCTCCAAATAGGTTAAACACATAACCACTTGTAGATCTTATTTTATCTAGATCTCCAACCCAATCTGCATCAACAAAGCCATGTATTTCCAAAACTTTGTCCAATCCTAGTCTTCCTTGGTAGCACAAACCATAATCACTAGTTCCACGTGAATACCTGAAAACGTACTTCACTAATGTCTAATGCCTCTTCCCTAGTTTTGACATAAACCTGCTCAATACTCCCACTGCATGTGCAATTTTTGGTCTAGTCCATACCATTTCATACATCATGCTATCAACAACACTTGCATATGGAACACGAGATATGTCCCCTTTGTTACAGGGAAAAGTCTCTATCCAGAACTGCTAATCCCACTAAGGCTGGTAGCTACCTTAGAAACAAACAAAGTAAAACTACTTTCGTTTTCCTTTATGAAAGATAGATGAGAGAAGAATAAAGGAGACCAACCTCTGTCTTGCGCTTGGTTCCTTGCTCGATTCCTCTCTCTTTCGATAGTCCTTTGCTACTTGCTTTCTTATATACCCAGCTTCACAGAGTACCTGTAGAATCAAAGCAGCATAACACTATACGAGAACATGGATCTATTATCATAAACAATCTAGGATCATATGTAAATTGACCATACAAATGCATAAAACATAAATCACACAAGAGTATGGAGGAAAACTTGAATAGCTTTATTAATAATCAAGAAAGAGCCAAGAGAGTTACAACCAGTTGTTCTGACCCAACATCATCCTCTCAGCAAGTAAGCCCTTCTTCACCTCATGAAAAGCTTAGATCACCCAACACTATGATGTTGCCTCAAGAAACAAACAACAATTCCTTACAAGATGCAAAATTCCATCCTCTGGATCTCTGGGTTGAGGGATCCATATATAGATGTCTGCAAGGGAGATGAGTCAGCTTGTGATTTGATTAGTGTCTTCCCTCTGATAGTTCTTGATTCCACTTGGAGATTGATGGTCTCTTACTCATCCCTGGTCAAATTCAGAGAGGCAAGTGTCACAGGAGAAGTTTCTAGAAGATTCCATGCTTCTCCACCTCGCGGATTGACACTGCCATTTGTCCCTTCTCGCCCATCGCACCCCATAGAAGGGCTTTTTGAAATGAAACATACCTACTGTGTGTATTTAGGTGAGATGCAATGCACTTTGCCTATGGAGCAGGTGAAATGGTCCAGTTTTAACCAGTTCTGAGCAGTTTTTCATGGAGAACTTCTAGGAGAAGATGTAATCAGATGAACTTGTTCTTTTAAGGGTTGGAACAACACTTTTAGGGACTTAGGAGCCCTTATTTTATGGACATTTATGCTTGGGGTTGCAGTGCCCAAAAATGTCTATAACAGTTGCCCCCTAAAGCATGAGGTCACTAATCTTTTTGATGTCGGGTGAAATGCTTTATCACGAGGATTCGAAGTTCTTTCAAGCCGGAAGGAGACCTGTAATAAGATACAATACAATACATTATCTTCATAATATTTTCATGATCTAGCTGAGGCGGGCATTCCCATGCTCAGCTTTATAAATTTATTTTCATGTACATAGGACAGACAATCGTCTGAGTGTAGACTGATGATTCTGGTAGAGCCATCATCCCTTAGATTGGATGATTATCTGTGCGGAAATGATGTACATTTGATGTTTTTATTTTCCTGAATATATATAGCAGCCCGGATGGATGAAACTAGATTCGGGGTCTTCAATCTCATTCGATCTTTACTCAAAGTACAAGTCGATCCATGTGAGAGATGTTCTGGAGTCGAACATGGAAAGACATCACCTCATTACCAGCCAATGATGTAAGTTGTTAATAGGCGCAAGAGGAATCACCGATAATGATAATGATCCTCAAGGTACTGCAGTACAATTCACGTGGTTTGAATAAGGGACTTGGCGTCGAATACCACGCAAAATCTTTCGGTCGAAGGCCATTGATGTAAATCTGTCACCGGAAATGAGAACTTTCCATTGAGGCATGCAAGCTTCAAAGTACAGAAATGGGTGTTCCTAGATCGACTTCTTACATAATGAGCTGATGTTGACAAGAAGTGATCCGTCATAGGAGGGCCCACATCAATGACACAGAATGGAGCAAATGATTTTAATGGAGGTGAAAACGATCTGGTGATATACGGTTCAGGGTGGCGGTCATGAAAGAATGGAGCATAAATGTATTGCAGCGGGTGAGACACAGGTGAATTCTCTGAGTGACTTCTCTTGAACATATCAGTGACACTGACATGATGGATTGGTAGCATTAACCCCAAATGTGGATGGTGTGATGTGACCATGGTGATGTGACCGGTGAATGAAACAACGCAACCCGACTTGGATGCGGAGTGAAAGTGTCATGTTCAAGAGCGACTTGCTACCAACAAAGTTTCTTCAAGTTTTCTTCCCAACTTTTCCCCAGTCATTGCTGACCAGTACCTCTTTATTTTTGTCAAGCTTGAGGAGGATAACATATGCTTGTTCTATAATTTTCCCTTCGGGCAAACCCATCGCTATGTTTTAACTAGCCTAGCGATAGTGAAACTCGTTCTTGTCTGCTATGGACAAGTTTATCGCTATTAGGTCTTAACGAGTTTAACGACAAAGATAACTCGGTCCTTTTCAATTTTAGAGAGTCTGGAAAGGGACGTAAAGGAAACTCCAAAAAATCCTTTTTTGTCATCTAATCCCTTAGGTCCAAAAAAGTATAAAACAATACAAAAGGCATGAATTTTTGGTACTTTTAACAAGCCGAACAAAACAAGCGCTCGATCTTTTTGTGTAATGATCCCTCAGGTCCAAAAAGATTAAAATCTAAAGGAGGGATAGCACTTCCGGTCCCTTTAACAAGCTGGAGAGGCCAATGGCTCGTAAATATTTTCATATTTTACGAGTCAGCTGAAAAGAGCTTAAAGGAGACTCGTTTTTTGAGGAACGAGTGATAGAACCGGGTAGCAGCTGATTCCAGGTAAGGTTTGGAATTTCTCAATCATGGCAGTGTTACAAGGATGGATAATAGGATCACTCTTCACAGTTTTTCCTCAAAAGGGGTAAACAATCAAATGGAGGTGAATGATCGGCCAATACAGAGTGGAGGTGATGATGAGAACACGACCAAGACTTTAAAGGCTGAATTACTACATTCACGATGGTTATTTACGAGAAATTGGTTCATTTTTTAATGAGCTTAAATGCTGGGGGAAACATTTGCTCATTTCTTATGTTTATTTTTTAACGAGCATGAAGTCCGCGTTAAAACTGCTCGATTAATCCAGTCGCATAATAAGGATGTCTCATATATAAAAACGGCAATTTTTCAAAGCTTTGCCCCACATCCTTTCTTTATGCAAGTTAGGAAACGACCAATCCTACGAGTTTAAAGGGTTAGAGGACCTACAAATTTAAAAAATAAATGGTCGCTCTTTGCTTGCACGCCAAAAGGTTTACATGCCCCTAGGTATAAAATAGAGTTTCAAGGTCACCCTTCAATCTACTGACAAAACATTTGTTTTATCGGGAAAGGCCTACCTCTTTCAAGTTACCAAAGATTGTTCTATCTGCACCGCAAACAAAACACTTCTTCGGCGATGCCTACTGAAATAGACAATTGCAAGTGGCGCAAACACCTCCACCCACATAACTTTGACAAGGGAATCTTATTCCAGTCTAACCCCCTTTTCCAATCAAGGACGGGAGTGTCAGACTAGTCATATATCTCTCGCGGAAACCTATCCTATACCTGAAGTTTTCTTGCCGAAGCAGACCACGGTGCATGCCCCCTTGGTTTCAGTCATGTCCCCTGAATCACTCGCACTCATCAGGTGGACGGACTGGGGATTGATGAGACATTCCTTGTGTGAAAAGACCATTCAGGGATGGTATATGACTATTTTCCATGTGTGAACCGGGAAATGAAAGCTGGTCTACGAGCTTGACCACTCTTCCCTCGTGCGGAAAACACATTACTCTAAAGAGTGATGAGATAATGGCTCCCATGCAATAAATATAGTCTCATCCAAGGAGTAGATTATAATCTAGGGGCCCTTGGACTACCATTACGTTCATTTGAACGGTTTTCCCTCTCAATGTTATGGGCACATTGGGAAGGATCCCTAACGGTCGACTGGTTCCTTTGTCAAAACCTGTTAGATTTCTCATCTCAGGCAAAAGCAATGGCAAACCAAGCTCTTTCCAAGCAGTCGAGGAAAGGATACTCACAGAATCCCCTTCATCTATGATGGTACCGGCCATAACCATTCTATATATTTGAGCAATGATTCGGAATGGTACACTAGCCGATAAATGGGGTCTGCCTAGTTGATTCCAGTCGAAGGAGACAACCAGGTTGCTTGGAGGTGGGACCGAATAGACGGTCGGATATGACTCTGATGAACTTTCTTCCTGCGGTAAAGGAACAGGTAGACTGCCCCCATGTTCTTCGGAGACTGTGCTTACGAAAAGAATTTGGACGGTGTCATCCTTGTTCTCTTCGGTGACTGTATCATTTGAAGATAGAACCTCTGAAGGCAAGATCGGGTCAACTGCCGCCTCAACCTTTTGACTTTCTTCTGGTATGGGTTCAGGTGGTTTATCTTCAATGATAGATGCTTCGGCCGACCACAAGGGTGGGTTAGCCAGATTTTCAACTAGTGACAGACTCGGCAAGAGTTTCTTATGTCCAGGAGGAAGTCGTAACGGTGAAACCGGACGATTGTCAAAAACTCTTTTAGCCTCGTCTAAGAAGGGACAACGGTGGATGGTGTGATCGCCTTCACACAGTTTACAAGGAAATTTGCACTTTCCTTTTTGTCCAGGGGCTTCACTTTCACTAGTCAACGGTGTGTTTTCAACATGATCATCAGAGGTTGACGACACTGGGTTGTGCAAACAAGGAGACCAGTCCCTTAAGATCCAAGGGATGCAAGGACAATCTCTATGATAGTGTTCTCCTTTGCAAATGACACATGGCGATTTAGGCCTGGTCGGTGCAGTGTGTGTATTTTCGCTAGATGACGCTTGGTTGCCCCTTTTCACCTTTGGCTCCTTCTTCTTCTTCTCTTTCTTCTTCTTTTCCTTCTTCTTCTTAGGTACTTGATTTTTGGCCTTTCCAGCCCCATCAAGCGAAGAGGAAGGAGGAGAGGAAGAATTGGACGAAGTAGAGGGTTGGGGGGTAACTCTGGAATTGTCTAGTTGTTGACTTGATTGTTCAAGAATTGCGGTGTTCTGAATGACGGAGGTTGAGAAAAGCCATACGGGCAAGCCGATTGTCAATCCTGTAAGCGATAATGTGGCCATATGGGGTGCACCAACGTCTCGCCAAGAGGAGAAGGGACTAGGATTTCCTCCAAGGGGAACTCCTTGGTTGGTGGACTCCATTTTCTCAACCTAAGACCAACGTAGGAAAGGTGATGATTATTTCGTTTAAAATAAATTTTAGACGCTTTGACACAACTTGTTTTTTTAATTTTAAAGAGTCGATAAAAAACAAAATATGACTCTATTCACCTTCAATTTTTAATGAGCCTGAAGTGACAAGTGTTCAGATGGACCTTTTCCATTAAGGAGTCTAAAAAGGAATGAAAGGGACTGCTCTAGAAATCTAGACAGAGGGATTACCAAACCAATCGTAAAACTGTAGAATACTTTTTATGGTACGGCAGGCAATCTTCCCGAATGCTGTGTTTAGTGCATTGCAATCGATAGGGTGGTAGACACGGTTTCCTACGGATAAAGGATAAAGCCTATTGTGGTCTCCCAAAATATACTCGACGATACGTGGGAGCACAAGTCCGTACTGGCACTTATCGTCTCAAAGTGGAGGAATCACCCAACCAACAATGAAAACAATAGTTACCAGGCTTTACGACGCCGGAATATGTCTCTAGCCTAGACTTCTAGATGTTGTGTGTTAGGTTCCAAAGCGTTGTTAGATTCATTAAATTTATTTTATAGTTGATCTTGCTTAAGAAATTTTCCTTTCAAGTTCACCGCGTGATGTAGATGTACAATTCCTAAAATCCAATCTAAGATGATAAACAGTCGTTTTATATTCTTTGTGCAATGAAAATCCTAGCTGCTAAGGAAAGAGAGACAGTATTCTTTCAACAAAGAGCAAAGAGCACACACTATATGCACTGTCCTAAATCAAACCAATCAAACAGTCTAAATGCAAATGCACATGCATGTATTTGTTTTCAACCTTCTTAATGTTTGAATGATAAAAAGAAAGCTAATGCGCAAATTTGAATTATTTTTCAAAGAGACAATTACTAACACGTTTCTTTTCAAAATCAAAATGAAGACAATGACAACACTTTGCGATTTGGAAATGAAAACTTGCTTCGACACTAGGAAAAACTACTAATTTAGACCAAATACAAGAGTAACAGTGTAATCAACTATCAAGAACAATCAGATACTCTTCTATGACTGAAAACGACACTTGCGACACTTTCAAATCAAGAAACGACAGTAAAATTACATTACTTCTTTGTAAAGGAGAACTGAAAATGACTCAGAAAATACATAAAAAAATTTACAGTTCTTTGCACAATGGAGGTGGAATATCAGCAAGGAAAGGGGTTTAAAGCAAAGGTGTACTGACTACAAGAAGAAAAACTTCTAAATATATTTGAAAAGAGTGAACACAGAAACCAAAATTTAGGAACAAAGCCTTGTCTGATCAGCGCACCTGTAACACAGTGAAACTGAAATGCAACGCACCTGCTACACTCGGGAAGTGCGCTGCATTTGAAGTTCACAGAACAAACAGCGCGCTGGACCAGGGACGATACTTTGGTTGGGTTCCGGGTCATAGTTTGCAGTTCAGTTCAGGGATTTTGGCCGAGAAAGTGGTAATCAGTAAATCAATCACGGGGTAGATCTAAGGAGGTTACTAGAGCCACCACGAGGGCAATTAGAAAGCTTGTAAATCAATTGTTTAATTCATAAACAAAACCTCGAGATTGACTGAAGCAGCGTTGATCTACTTTGAACTTGCATATCAAATGCAGTTCGAAGGCTATCTAGCTTGACTTCAGGCTCCATCTGTAAGTTTATAAAGTAAACAAATGTAGATAAACAATCAATCTATTCGCTCCCCAACGGAGTCGCCATTTTGTTACAAGGAAAAGTGTCTATGCAGAACTGTTAATCACACTAAGGCTGGTAGCTACCTTAGAAACAAACAAAGTAAAACTACTTTCGTTTTCCTTTATGAAAGATAGATGAGAGAAGAATAAAGGGGACCAACTTCTGTCTTGCACTTGGTTCCTTGCTCGATTCCTCTCTCTTCCAATAGTCCTTTGCTACTTGCTTTCTTGTATACCCAGCTTCACAGAGTACCTGTAGAATCAAAGCAGCATAACACTATACGAGAACATGGATCTATTATCATAAACAATCTAGGATCATATGTAAATTGACCATAAAAATGCATAAAACATAAATCACACAAGAGTATGGAGGAAAACTTGAATAGCTTTAATGATAATCAAGAAAGAGCCAAGAGAGTTACAACCAGTTATTCTAACCCAACATCATCCTCTCAGCAAGTAAGCCCTTCTTCACCTCATGAAAAGTTTAGATCACCCAACACGATGATGTTGCCTCAAGAAACCAACAGAAATTCCTTACAAGATGCAAAATTCCAGCCTCTGGATCTCTGGGATGAGGGATCCATATATAGATGTCTGCAAGGGAGATGAGTCAGCTTGTGATTTGATTAGTGTCTTCCCTCTTATAGTTCTTGATTCCACTTGGAGATTGATGATCTCTTACTCATCCTTGGTCGAATTCAGAGAGGCAAGTGTCACAAGAGAAGTTTCTGGAAGATTCCATGCTTCTCCACCTCGTGGATTGACAGTCCCATTTGTCCCTTCTCGCCCATCGCACCCCATTGAAGGGATTTTTGAAATGCAACGCACCTACTGTGTGTATTTAGGTGAGATGCAACGCACTTTGCCTATGGAGTAGGTGAAATGGTCCAGTTTTGACCAGTTCTGAGCAGTTTTTCATGGAGAACTTCTGGGAGAAGCTGTAATCAGATGACCTTGTTCTTTTAGGTGTTGGAACAACACTTTTAGGGACTTAGGAGCCCTTAGTTTATGGAAATTTATGCTTGGGGTTTCAGTGCCCAAAAATGTCTATAACACTCTTCCTCTTCCGGTGTCTTGGGACACTGCTCAACATGTAACTTTAAACCTATAGGAATAGAAACCTTTATCGTTTTACTATCCCACATATTAAACCTCTACAATATTATCTTGGTATACTTCTTCTATTTTAACCATAGCTTCCTCTTTTCTCGATTTCTTTTAATTTCCATGCCCAAAATATAGTTTGTAGCACCAAGATCCTTCATGTCAAATTTAGAGGACAATTGGGTCGTCAAATCCTAGATATTTTCTTTTTCATTTCTAACCAACAACATAGCATCCATATACAAGACCAAATAAATAACACGGTCACCAATTATTTTAAAATATACACAATGATTCACTTTGCTCCTTGTGAAGCTAAGTCCCCATATATATGTATCAAATTTTTTATACCACATCCTCGGTGACTATTTTAACCCATACAAAGACATTTTTAACCTGCATACCAGTTCTTTCTTACCCTTCATCACAAAGCCTTATGGTTGCTTCATGTAGATCTCTTCTTTCATATCCCCATGAAGAAATGTTGTCTTCACATCCATCTTTTCTACCTCAAAGTCAAAGCAACAATAACAGATAAAAGTAATCAAATTGAAGCTAACTTGGCAATAGGAGAAAAAATATCACCAAAATCAATTCTCAACACCTAGGAATAACCTTTTGTTACCAATCGAGATTTGTATTTCTCCACCTTTCCTTTTGCATTCATCTTCTTCTTAAACACCCATTTGCTTCCAATGGGTTCCTTTCAGCCAAAAACTCCACCAGATTGCAAGCCTCATTTTTGTCTAAAGATGCAATTTCTTCAACCATGGCCTCCTTCCAAAGTTTTTCATCCTATGAATCCACTTCCCCCCTTACAATTCTTTGATCATCATTAATAATAGATAAATCAAAAGTTGAATATAAAGTAGATGGACTATACCTTTCTATCTGCCTTCTCTCTCAAACTGATCTCCTCAAAACTGGAGTGTGGGGATCTTCCTCTTATGATTCTTGTTCTATTGTAGAGTATGATTCTTCCTCCTTTAGTTCAAACTCTATGTTCTTTGGTTCCTTTTCCTTTGGTAGGAATTCATGTTTAATAACATATTTTGTCTCTCTAAACACCACATCTCGGGTGTACACAACCTTCCTTGTTTCTGGGTTCCAAATCTTATAACCTTTTAAACCATCCTTATACCCAATAAAGGTGCACGTTCCATATTTACTATCCAACTTAGTTCTTTTCTCCTTTGGAAAATGTACATATGCATCACAACCAAATACCCTAATATGTGAGAGAGGGTTTCTTACCATTCCATGCCTAATGTGGAGTATTATCCTCCAATGTTGATGAAGGTGATCTATTAAACAGGTAACATGCAGTATCCACTACCTCTGCCCAGAATTCCTACCTTAATCTACGCCATTGAGCATGCTTCTTTCCTTTTCCATCAACATCATATTCATTCTTTCTACAACTCCATTATATTGAGGTGTGTATGGAGTAGTCTTTTTCCATCATATACCACTTCTTACATAAATCTTCAAATTCCTTCTTGCATAACTCTCCACCATTATTTGTCCTCAACACCTTGATCATATTCTTTGTTTTATTTTCCACTAGAGCCTTAAATTATTTTTAAACTTGTCAAATACTTTGAATTTCCTTATGATGAAGTGTATCCATGTATTCCTCATGAATTCATATATAAATGAGACAGAGTACACAAATCTACCCAATTATGGAACTAACATAGGTCCAAACACATCATTGTGCATAGGATCCAATATCACTTTCTCTCACTTAACACCAAAGGGGAAACTCATCCAATTCTTCTTTCCATATACAAAATGTTCATAAAAATCAAAATCTAGAGAGATATTAGACATACCTTCTACCATACCATTACCATGCCGTATTCGAAGGCCCTTCTCTCCAATATGTCCAAGTCTTCGATGCCACATCATAGTCTTTTTCTCCAAAGACCACTAGATTTTCTACTCCACTTTTATGAACCATAGAATAGTTGCACCCATCAATAACAGTGTTATATAGAAGCTTGTACAAAGTTCCAAACTGAAAACCCCACATCAATACTAGTGCTCCCCAAACCATCTTGCAGGTATCTTTCTCAAACATTGTTTTTACACATGCATCATCCATCTTGCTTACAAAAATTAGATTTTTGGCCAATGCAAGAATGTGCAAAACACCAGGAAGTATTCTAATCCTTCCACCTTGCAACTTCAGCTTGACTTTTCCATGTTCTATGATTCTGGCCTTCCTGTCATACCTTAGGAAGACATCACCACCATCATATTTTGCGTACTCACAGAACCACGCCCTATGGGGAGTGAAGTGAAAGGATGCACCTGAGTCAATCAACCATGCCTCATGATCTACATGTGTATTTGAATAATCAGCCAAGTACACATCCCCACCTTCATCTAAGGTGGTTTTCACCTCTGCAAAAGGAGCATCATCAGATCCCTTTCCTTTCTCAGGAGTTTTATATTTTTATACCATTTTTGTAATGCCCTTATTTTCGACATTTCCAGGATACCTTTATAGGTTTTCCTAGAGATTTATATCTCCCTCTAGATTTATATCTCCCACTTGAGGAATTAATTCTAAATCTGTTCTGGGACAATCCTCTTACATACAAGGAATATCCATTCCGTCTCTCCAAATTTTTATGTCTCATCTCCTCCAACAACAAGGATGAGACTATTTCATCAAAGTTAAAGGTAGTTATATTGATACCTATAGCAACAACTAGACTATCCCGCATGTCGGGTAAAGAACACAATAGACTAATGCACTTATCTTCATCTAAAATTTTACTATCAATAAATAACAACCTACTTACCATAGTATTGAAGTCATTTAGATGCTCTTTCACCAAGACTCCATCCTTCATCCTCAGGTTATACAACTTTTTCTGCAGGAACAATTTGTTCACCAGAGACTTAGATTGATAAAAAGTCCCTAACCTTTCCCACAAATCCTTTTCCATAGCTTCCCCTGATAAATTCAACAATATTGAATCTAATAGACACAATCATATTGTGCTCTTTTCATTTCGATCTGACTTTTCCTAGTATTTTGTCGAAATTCTTGTTGATGTCGTACTTGGATCTATAGTGATCCACTGATCTTTGTCCACCAACAGTTCCTCTTGCTTGAGCTTCCAAAACTCAAAACTTTTTCCATTGAATTGCTTGATCTCTATATTTCTACTATTTGCCATCTTCTTTCACTGCAAGAATTAATCTCGTAGATATCCCACTATAACAGGGTCTACCACATGCCTGAGAAAATGATCCAGGTGGCTCTGGAGAGACACATAGGACAAAGAAGGTTTATGAATGCTTGAAAATCAAAGTGTTCATAATGATGTCGACCTAGGACTAGAGCATAGATCTCATCGTTCTGGTTCCAACGGTGTGAACGGCGCTCCAATCCGAGTCTGGATGATGAAGCTATGGAAGAAAGTGTTTGCCTTGGTTCCTTTGAAAAAGGAGGCATTTCCTCTAAAAATGGGCTTTAAGCCTTACAAAGGAAAATCGCAATCGGAGGAGTCCAAAGGGAGGACTTAAGGTCAGGCCTTTAGAACCCCCAATCAGGAAATCAACGATATCAAGACTTTAGAACCAGCGACATGCGATTTGTCGATATCGGTGTCAGCGGATGTTAAAGGCAGAACCCTGGGCCGTAGCAATAGCAATATGTGATGCGATCTCAGTCGTTGGACTGGAAGTAAGATCAATGGACCAAATTTAATCAGCAATATCAGCGATCGGCAAATCAGCGATCAGCAAATTAGCGATTGTAGGATTAGCAAATCAGCGATCAGCATATCGGCGATTGGTGGATCGGCATATCGGTATCGGCGATTGGTGATCCCTGTGACAGGTCCCTTAAATAGTACGATGGTTACATGCGATGTAATCTGGATCATCCAATCAAGGAACAGATCAACGGTTTAGATATAATCGGCGAATCGGCGTATCGATGATCAGCGATTCCCGATATATAGGGCCATTGAAATCAATGATAGCGATTAGTGATATAGCACAGACCCAATGGATTTATAAGCCCAATTTCATAAAATTTGAAGTCTGGTTTCTTGTATTTCTCAATGTTTCTATGTATTTCTATTTAAATGGAAAAAGGCTTATTTTCAGGTTTTGTTGTGTTGTCGATCCTTCTATGCAAACGGCTTCTATTATAAACAAAACAAACCCCAATTTTTAAGTGGCCTTGTCACAAAAACATGTTATAAAACATGATGAGTGACAAAGAGTCAAGGCTAGAGAAGGCCAGAGAGCCAGAGAGCCTGAAGTGCCAGAGAGCCAATGTGGAGGTTGCGCCCGATGGAGAGCCACAACACGAGAGGGCCAAATAGCCATAGATAGCTAGACATGGCCGTGTTTACTCATAGAATCTTGAAAGCGAGAGCGCTGAGAGCTACAGAGCCATAGAGCATGATCGAGGCAGCGCGTGAAGGTGAGCCATGAACCAGAGGGTCAGGCAGAGCCGCAGAGCTGCAGCGACACAACCAGAGCGCTACAAAGCTAGATAGCCAAAGAGCCATAGAGCCCAAGAAGTATTCTTCTTGTATGATCGATGTTGTCAGGTCAAAGCAAGCTTCAGCACGTTGATAGCTTCTATTTCAGATGCCCCTAGTTTTTATCATGATAAGCGAGAAAACGATCAATGCAAGGGGAGCCGCAAGTCCAGATTCGTAACGGGCTACCTACACATCGACAACGTGAACCGCATATTCACTATGGATTGTTTTCGCTAAATATATGAACATCCACTTCTTCAGATGGCCTGTGGTGTGAGGTATATGATTTGTTCATGTATTTCTTCCTTTACATTATGCTGCCCAGATCCTTGATTGATATTGATGCAGGATCTTGTTTATTACATGTTTTCATGATTCCTTGCTTGATTTGATGTGGAATCTTTTATGTGATGTACTTGCTATCATAACTCTTCAGGTTATGTTTTGAGATCCCTTGTTTTATGTTGCTAGGATACTCTTGTTGTCATTATGCATGCATTTTATTTTGACATCCCATTTGTGCCATATTGGCGGGATGCTCGTCATGCATGTTTTTGTGTCATACTGATAGGAGTCTTTGATTGAGAGTTCTAGCTGTGGAACATCTCTTAGAGCCACTCCTGTGTGAGGGAATTTGTCCTTGTATGATCACGACATCATCTCTTGTGTACATCATATTTATTAACAGCACTTAATGCAGTGGCCTACACCATCTTGACACAGGACCCGAAGAAGTAGTCCCTCTTGGATGAACTCTGTTATCAACGCTTATGTTTTCATGTGTTGATGATTATTATATTCCTCTTCTTTTCTGCATGCAGATGTATTCATTAATGTTCTTTTAAAATGCAACTTAACACATCACGAAATTAAAAGGTCTTGGAAGGGTCCTTCTTAACATTCAGACCTGGATCAAGTGGTATTAGAGCGGTCTTTGCGTTGATGTGAATTGCAGTGTGAACAATGACAGAGGATGAAAGAGCAATGTATGAGACCATGCTCAACATTTCCAAGAGAGTGGAAATCATGTATGAAACTCTATAGAAAGAGATAGAGGAAAAGGAGCGATTGCAGCTTCAGTTGCAAGCCACAGAAGAGGCCCTGGAAGAACTGAAGCAAAACAAACATAATCTTCAAACAGAGAATGATGAATTGAAGATGCGCCTACATGAAGAGAAAAAGGAAAAACAAAGTTTGCTACAACAACTACAAGCAAAGGACAAGGCCTTGGAAAAGCTATAGCGTGACCCATGTGAGGTAAAAAGTAGTTCTCCATCTTCATGTATGTTTCTTGATGATGATTTCGTTGTGTTTGAAAATCATACCATAGGAATTGGCTCCAAACTATTGAAGAGAATGGGATATGAAGGAAAAGGTTTAGGCGTTAATGGCCAAGACATTGTCAATCCCATCAAAGTAGAGGAATTACCCCATCAGAAAGTACTTGGGTATGTCAGGAAAGAAGTTTGGGAATGCACTGAGACAGGGGGCGAACCACCAACAACAGATGATGAACAACCCTCATCAGATCTTTCCAAATCGAAAGAAGAGGTAAAAGATGTTGATTCCCTTTTGGTTTCATATTGTTATAATATGATGTCTATTGGAGATTTGGAGATCCCAATAATAGGGACAAACATGAGGCTCCTTACAAGGACGAGGCACGAGGAGAAAGAACTTGGTGTTAATAACCAAGACATCGCTCAACCTTTGGAGGTTGTGCATGAACATCGATTTGCAGGCTCAAGATACACTAAAGAAGAATGCTTAAAGGTGTTAGATTCATCTGAGACATTTTCAAGGAAAGAGTATGATGGGAAAGCATCCCCATCATCACATGGCAGTTTCCATTATAGGGAGAGAGCAGAGGCAAGCTATCATCACCATACTGACATTAGAAATAGCAAAGGAAGGTATAACCACTTTCGATCTTCGAATGTTCATTTTGATTATGATCATGTTGTTAATAATGAATGAAGATCAAGGCATCAAAAAACATGTACCTTTTGTGGTTTACCTAACCATACCTTTTCTAAGTGTTGGAAAAGAATGGCAACACTCATGAGGCATGAAAGACCCTCTCAACAGCATGAAAAGAAATAGGTTAAGTAGGTGTGGAGGAAGAAAACCTACTGCAGTCATTGCGATAGAAATGGCCATCAAAGAGCCACTTGTTGGAGGCTCCATCCAGAGTAGCGCCTTAAATACAAAGTGTCGGTGCGTGAACCAGGAAGAGTAGTTGTTCGTCAAGAAAAACTACCACAAGTAGGTGACCCATTCACATTGATAAGTGAAAAATGATTTTTAGACATGTTGTCATTTCATGGTAATTCTTTTATAAATCATTTGTTGCATTTTAAAGTGTAAATGTGATGATGTGTTTTCCATCACTTGGTCAGCAACAATGATGTTTGGTCATGTTTTCAATCATATTTTGAGTTGTGTGTTAAAACTCTGAAAGTGATGTTATGTTTCCATCACTTGTTAAAACAATAGTGTTTGGCCTTATGTATGTAAATCATGTGTTGTAGTGATGATCACTTGTTTAAGCAACCATGATAGGTTGGCCTTGTTGTCATAGCTAGGATATTATGTCCATCTTGTTGTAAACTTGACCACCGAGTATGTGTTATAAACTCGTGGCAACTGTGGAACGTTTGGGTCATTAGTTGGTCATGTCAATCAAGCATGTAATATGAAAACAATGTAATATAGGTTGCAAAGGTAGCAGGTGTTTGTTCGTCGCTGAAGGCTCTAAAGAACAAAGGTGAAGGAGATGGAAGCGAGACCATTTCAGGACACTTGTAATGCAAACATGGTACAGAGAAAGTTGCAGATTATTTTTCATGCTTTTGGATAACCAAAAGCTCCTCAGTGAGGAGGATTGATCCAGGTGGCTCTAGAGAGACACACAGAACAAAGAAGGTTTATGAATGCTCGAAAATCAAAGTGTTCAAAATGATGTCAAACTAGGACCAGAGCATAGATCTCATCATCCTGATTCCAACGGTGTGAACGGCGCTCCAATTCGAGTCTGAATGATGAAGTTATGGTAGAAAGAGTTTGCCTTGGTTCCTTTGAAAAAGGAGGCATTTCCTCTAAAAATGGGTTTTAAGCCTTATAGAGGCAAATCGCAATCAGAGGACTCCAAAGGGCCGACTTAAGGCTGGGCCTTTAGAACCCCCAATCAGCGATCTCTAATTAATCGAAGTCAGAGGCAGGCAATCGACAATATCGGGACTTTAGAACCAGCGACATGTGATTTGCCGATATCAGCGTCAGCGATTGGCGTTGGCGGATGCCAAAGGTAGAACCCTGGGACATAGTGATAGCGATATGCGATGTGATCTCAGCCATCGGATCCAAAGCAAGATCAATGGTCTAGATTTAATCGGTGATATCAGTGATCGGAAAATCAACGATCGGCATATCAGCAATCGGAGGATCGAAAAATTGGTGATCAGCATATCAGCGATTGGTGGATCAGCATATCGTTCATCCTCACAACAAGTCCCTTGAACAGTGCGATGGCGACATGTGATGTAATCTGGACCGTCTGATCAAGGAACAGATCAACAGTCCAGATTGGCGATCGGTGATCAACGATTCCCAATATATAGGGCCATTGACATCAGCGATAGCGATTAGTGATATAGCACGGACCCAATGGATTTATAAGCCGGATTTCATAAAATTTGAAGTCTGGTTTTTTGGATTTTTCAATGTTTCTTTGTATTTCTATTTAAACAGAAAAAGGCCTATTTTCATGGTTTGTTTCGTCGTTGATCCTTCTATGCAAACAACTTCTATTATAAACAAAACAGACCCCAATTTTTAAGCGACCTTGCCACAAAAACATGTTATGAAATACGATGAGTGACAGAGAGCCGAGGCTAGAGAACGCCAGAGAGCCAGAGAGCCTGAAGTGCCAGAGAGCTAATGTGGAGGTTGCGCCCGATGGAGAGCCACAACACGAGAGGGCCAGATAGCCATAGATAGCTAGACATGGCCGTGTTTACTCATAGAAGCTTGAAAGTGAGAGTGATAAGAGCCATAGAGCCATAGAGCATGATCGAGGCAATGCGTGAAGGTGAGCCATGAACTAGAGCATCAGGCAGAGCTGCAAAGCTGCGTGACATAGTCAAAGCACTACAAATCCAGATAGCTAGAGAGTTACAAAGCCTGAGAAGTATTCTTCTTGTATGGTCGATGTTGTGAGGTCGAAGCAAGCTTCAGCACGTTGACAACTTCTGTTTCAGATGCCCCTGATTGCTGATTGTGATAAGCGAGAAAATTATCGATGCAAGGGGATCCGAAGTCCAAATTGGTAACGGGCTGCCTACGCATCGACAATTTGAACAGCGTATTCACTATGGATTGTTTTCGCTAAAGATATGAAAATACACTTCTTCAGATGGCCCATGGTGTGAGGTATATGATTTTTTCATGTATTTCTTCTTTTACATTACGCTGCCCAGATCCTTGATTGATATTGATGCATGATCTTGTTTATTACATGTTGTCATGATTCCTTGCTTGATTTGATGTGGAATCTTTTATGTGATGTACTTGTTGTCATAACTCATTAGGTTATGTTTTAAGATCCCTTATTGTATGTTGCTGGGATAATCTTGTTGTCATCATGCATGTGTTTTGTTTTGACATCCCTTTTGTGCCATATTGGTGGGATGCTCGTCATGCATGTTTTTGTGTCATACTGATAGGAGTCTTTGATTGAGAGTTCTAGTTGTGGAACATCTCTTAGATCCACTCCTGTGTGAGGGCATTTTTCCTTGTATGATCGCGACATCATCTCTTGTGTACGTCATCTTTATCGACAATACTTAATGCAGCAACCTACACCATCTTGACACTGGGACCTTTCATGTGTTGATGATTGTTATATTCTTCTTCTTTTCCACATGCAGATGTATTCATTAATGTTCTTTTAAAATCAAATTTAACACATCACGAAAGTAAAAGGCCTTGGAAGGGTCCTTCTTAACACACGGACCTGGATCAGAAAAACCCCTTAGAAACAAAGGCATCCCCTTGAAGTCGAAACAAAACCAATACCAAATGTAGGTTTCAACTCTATACAAAAATCACTTGCAAACATATTATTAAAACAAACAAATATATATTATTGCGAGAACATAAAACATACACAAATGTTTTCTCTTGGAGCCCAAACTAGGAACACCATATTGAATTTTCATTATATTCCTTTCAATGTTACAATACATTATATACATGCCAAAGAATCCATAAAACCCAATCCATTAACGCTGGATTAGAACATAATCATAGTTCCCTTAAATGAATCTACAAAATACAATGGGAAAAAACTATCAAGCCCAAAACCATGCGTGAAAACCATGTGCAAAACCAGGAGTAGGTTCATCCACCATCCTTGGGTCCACCCCCCATCCTTGGGTCTACCCAACTATTATTGGGTTCACATAAAAAAAAAAAAACCTCGGGGTGCTACCCTGGAGCTCATGCAAGGGGGCTACCACCCCCTACAAACCTCCCTATGCCTGGAGCTAGTCGTGGAAAGAATATAACACATACCCAACATCTATCAAAGAACCATGCATGTATTTCTATCAGAAAATCATAAGAATCCCTTAATATTTGTTTCTTCAACTCTAATTTATGGCTTAAACATAACATACCCTTGTCCCAAAGTATATCTCATCTCCACTCCCAATGTTCCATAGAGTTCATTCCTTCCTTTATTCATGGTATTTTGTTTGTAGTATTGTTGTGATTTTTCCATTCACGGTTATCTTCTTCCATCCATAGTAGGACAGAATATTAACTGGTTATAGGCTTGAGGCTTCTTCTATTCTACAAACAGTGTGTGCTACTACATTGTCCTTCTCATTCTTGTAGATTATTTCAAATTCAAACCCTTGCATTTTTGCTACCCATTTTTGTTGTTGAGGATATCTATAATGAATTTTATTAGGAGTGCTTCTAGATATTAATTCAATTTTATGTTCATGATCTCTAAATGAAGGTAGAAATTCAGGAATTTCTTGGAAAACCCTATATTTCTTTTCCAAGGTGACTTTTAATTCCTCAAGAATATTTTCATCTTCCTGCTTAACTTCCAATATAGGTTAACTGCAATTCCAATACTACCCCTTTCTAGGAGATTTTTCCATCAATGAGAGATGATGGCTTGATAAGGTCCAGATTTTAATCCTTTGAGCTTATATTTAACTCCTTTCAATTCAAATCTCATGAATAATTCATTATTCTTTGGAGAAATTACACCTAATGTTCTGAACCATTGAATCCATAGATCAACATCCACACCTCCAATTAGAATGGCATATATTATTCTTTCCAATTTATACTCTCCAATACTCATTTTAATGTTGTGTAATTTTCCCACACAATCAATTCTCTCTCAATTAGTAACTAAAAATTGAAAATTTGTCACTGGATATACAAAATAATTAAGGCACTATGCCAATATTTAATCAAAAGAGTTATGGGTACTACTTGAGTCAATGAACACTATAACCCATTGCTTCTTAGTGCAACAAATAAGATTTAGGGTCCATGCTGCTAACAAAATTTCTAGTGCATGGAAATATACATCACACATGTCTAAATCAACGTTGTGCACAATTTCCATCTACATTTCCTGCTCTTTTAATTTGACAAGTTCTTCCTCATTTCTTCATGTAGATGCTTCCATTTCCTCTTCATAATTATTTTCCAAGGTGAAAATATTTTCTTCTTAACATTTATGCCATTTTCACCATTTGTTGTTACAACCAAAGCATAGTCCTTTTTCTATTATTTCCTCCATTTCCTTCTATGATATTCTAGTAGGTATAGGTAGGGTTGCCTTATGAAATCCAAAATGATCTTTGCTTCCTATGTATGCTCCCATGGTAGACTTGCGTGTAGCCTTAACATGACATTTTTTGGTTGTTTTAGGAAAATTTCATGCCTAATGTCTTCTTTTCATCCACCCATGTAAGATTGCAATAAATTTTCATCACTTATGTTATCCACCCTTGTGGAAAAAACACTAATTTCTGAATTATAGTCTTCAATATCACCAAATTGCTTGATTCTTGTCAATTAACTAAAATAGTCTTGTTCCCAAGCATTGCCATATTGTGCTTCTAAGTCTCTTGTAAATAAACCCCAAGTATAATGATAAGAATGGGGCTTCCTTTAAACTATCCATTGATATCATTAATATGGTTTTATCTGAAAGTTCAAGCTGCTATGTGAATCCTTCGCTTCTCATCCAAATAGTATGCTTTGTTCCATCAAACTTATTTAATTAAACCTTGGGAAGGTTTGCTCCTTTAGGAAACTTTCAATGATTAACTCCACAATTATAGTCAAATCCAATTGAAAAATTCTTATGCCAAGTTGTTCAACGTGAATATTACCTTTATTTTCATGAGTTCCTTCAACAAATTATCAATTTTAAGGAACCTCCCATTTATAGCTTCTATAATATTTTGCTCCATTTGTTCCATCTTCTTATCCACTTATTCATTTGTAATATACCCAACCCCTAAATTACCTTTAGAGGAATGGCATAACCCCTTTCTTTCTTTCTTTCTTTCTTTCTCTTTGGGAAATTCAATTTTACTTCGGCTTCCCGACTCATCATCAGAGCCTCACAAATCGATCTTTCACTCTGTGTGAATATATATATATATATATATATATATATATTCATCAGCCCGTTAGAATCCAATGGTCACTATTCAATCCCACGCATTCACATTAGCTCTCCTTGTGCCTCTCAGGCAAGTCCTACTGGACATAACAACCCACTTCGCTTCTCTTTATGATTCTCCAAGTGTGCACTTAGTTACCATCGAGGCCTTTGTACCAGGCTTATGAGGATGGTGGGGCCATACCACCCCATCCTCATTGGTTTGTCCACCTACTCTTACCTCTCGTCACTACGTATCCCACATCATCCCAACCCCTTCATATTGGTTCCTCCTTTGTTTCACCTCTTTACTTTTCCATGGTCATAGCGTCTGGCTAATCTGGATAGTGGGACCCCTTCTCCACTAATTTGGTACATGTTATACCAGCGTGGTATGACTTAGATCATCCCGCAAGTCTCCTCCTAATGCTTACATTTGACTCCTCCCTTTAACTCTCAGGGTTAGACCTCTGGGCCCACGTGGATTGGTGGGTCTCATCTCCAAGAATTACTATTTCCGATTGGTCCAACAGGCCCCACTCCCAGCCAATGGGAATGCCACTTCATCTCCCAGTCATAGACTTAGCTGGCCTGGTGCTTCTTGGCCCTACTGCTCCATCAAGATATTTCATACAAATACTTTGGGGTGAACCCGTTAACTAACTTGACATGTGGACTAGCTCCTAAGTAATAGCACACTGTAATAGTTCAGGTCCTACCTCACACTCACCTTACCTCATACCGTAAGGCTTCTCCCGACGCATTCAATTCTTTCACCCCACCATTTTTCTAGGGTGGAACTTTCAAGGTGATATCATCTCACCTTTTTGCTCTCGCTGTTTCTTAGTGCACCTCCTTTAATTCTTTCTGGCTAAGCTTGCAAGCTTATGCAGACAGTGGGTTGCCCTTCCATCCAATGGCATAGCTTTCAGGTGCACTTCATCTTTCCACCTCATCCCAGCGCCTTAACCCTCCACTAATTCACACAATATTTTTGGGGTGAGCCTTCAGAGTTACACCTCCAGGCCACATTGAGACATCTTTGACCAATCACATTAGGGAAAAATCAAGCCTCCACGACTAGCGTTTTAATCAGTGCACGGATAAGGTTTTCCCTAATTTTGTTATAATATTAGAGCATGCCCTCCTTCACCACATTGAGCGTTTTCTTGGCTTCCCCATGGCCTGGCTAGGGAAACCCTGTCAACCTTGAGCTATGATTTTGGTATGGATTTCGTCTAGCATTGAGATAGCTCTCTTCAACTCCTCGCCAATCACTTATCTCTAGATGTTCCACCTAGGGTTTTATTACTAGTGTTCAATAGACATTTAGACCATCATTGTTTTTTAACGACATTGTTAGCAAAAGTGGCTTGCTAACGCACATTGTGGAGCTACCCCTCATGATCTTTGGCGAAAGACTCTCCAACGAGTTCTTGGCCCTCAGATATTCACTGCACCAAAGTAAGGGAAATTATAGGGTTCTGACATAAGCACTCTTGTAGCCACACTCTATCATGGACTTGCAGTGAACACCCGAAAGGCTCCAAATTTCTTGTCGCACTTAAGGGACTCCAAAATTCTAAGCAATCTTGTCGACAATCCTCTGATGCCATGCAGATCCATCTTGTGCCTAACAAGCTACACCATGAGGCTAGTGGAAGACAACCAGGCCACTATTGAAGCATGGTTGATAGCCCATTTAGGTAAAGCATAAGGGGCTTGACTGGGCCCCAAGGGGGAGAAAACCCCTCAGCATTAATACAACGCTTGTCATGTGGCTTAGAAACTTCTTATTTAGGAAAATAAATTGATGTATACAATTACAAGCCCTGCTAGAGAAACGGTCTCCCTTGTAACCTTTTCATAATAATAAAATGGGTTTCATATGCCCAAGGTTTCCAATTTTTTATTCCAAATCCTTATGGACCCTTCTGATGCCTATGTTACTTCATGGCATCTTCGTATTGTTTATATATTCATTGTTAATCAATATTAATGAGCATTTACCCCAAGACAGGATTTTGGTTTAGGTGTAGGTTTTAACCCTGTACAGAAATTACCTACGTATGAATTCTAAAACACAGAAAATAAACAATGTGAGAGCATAACATATAAAACACATATACATAGATATTTTCCCCTGGATCCCAAAACCGAGACTACCAGCTTGATTTTTCATTATCGTTCCTTTCAATATTACAATACATATTTATACATGTTGAAGCATCCAATACCATGGACCGAAAACCATCGCGTCCAAAAGCATGCGCGAAAATCATGCGCAAAACCGTAGGTAGGTTCGCCCAACCTAATATAGAGTCCAAAAAAAAAAATTCCAGGGCACTGCCCCAGACCCCATAGAGGGGGGCTACCCGGTCCCCTCAAACCCCCTGAACAGGGGGGCTTGCTACTACCTCGCTGTGCAATCAGTGCAACAAAGGGGGGGCTCTGCCCCCTTGTCTAACCCCCCAGTTCACTACGTTGACTAGTCGTGGAAAGAATAATACAACTCAACATTCTCCCACTTGTTGTTTTCTTTGCACAGGGGGCCACAAGAGAGCTTAGTCATTTATCTAGTCCTGCAATGCCCATTGTTTCTCTACACCAAGGGAACTTCTCAAAGCTCACAGATTTTTTCAATGCATCTGCAGTATTCTTCAAAGTGTCCACCTTTACTGGCAACACCTTTTTGTCTTCTATCATATCCCTCACAAAGTGATACTAAACATCAATGTTCTTTTTCCTTGAATGGTAAGCAGGGTTCTTTGCCAATAAAATTTCACTTTGTCTATCACAGTCTATCCTTATAGCTCCCTGTACTAACCCCATACTTCAACACAATCTTTGCAACCAAACTGCTTCCTTGCTTGCATGAGTGGCTGCCATGTATTCTGCCTCTCTAGTTGATAGTGCCACTACAGATTTTTTCTTAATCATCCAACTAACTGCACCTCCAAATAGGTTAAACACATACCCACTTGTAGATCTTCTCTGATCTAGATCTCCAGCCCAGTCCGCATCAACAAAGACATGGATATCCAAAACTTTGTCCAATCCTGGTCTTCCTTGGTAGTACAAACCATAATCACTAGTGCCATGCAAATACCTGAAAACTCACTTCACTGTTGTCCAATGCTCCTTCCCTAGTTTTGACATAAACCTACTCAATAATGCCACTACATATGTAATGTCTGGTCTAGTACATACCATTGTATACATCAAGCTACCAATTGCACTTGTATATGGAACACGGGACATATCCTCTTCCTCTTCCTACGTCTTGGGACACTGTTCAGCAGATAACTTTACACCTACAAGAATAGGAACCTTCACCCGTTTACTATCTTGAATATTAAATCTCTTGTAATATTGTCTCGAAATACTTCCTCTAGTTTAACTAGAGCTTCCACTTTGCCTGATCTCTTTTAATTTCCATGCCCAAAATATAGTTTGCAGTACCAAGATCTTTAATGTCGAATTTGGAGGACAATTGGGTCTTCAAATCCTAGATAATTTTTTTCTCATTTCCGATTAGCAACATATCATCCACATACAAGACCAGATAAATAATACGGTCACCAATTAATTTAAAATACACACAGTGATCTGCTTTGCTTCTGGTGAAGCCAAGTCCCCGTATAAATGTATCAAATTATTGATACCACATCCTTGGTGACTATTTTAACCCATACAGAGACTTCTTTAACTTGCATACCAGTTCTTTCTTACCCTTCACTGCAAATCCTTCAAGTTTCTTCATGTAGATCTCCTCTTCCAAATCCCCATGAAGAAATGTTGTCTTCACATCCATTTGTTCTACCTCAAAATCAAAAAGCAGTAGCAACAGATAAAAGTAATCTAATAAAAGTTACCTTGGAAACAGGAGAAAAATATCACCAAAATCAATTCCCAGCACCTGGGAATAACCTTTTGCTACCAACCGAGCTTTCTATTTCTCCACCTTTCCTTCTACATTTGTCTTCTTCTTGAACACCCATTTGTTTCCAATGGGTTTCCTTCTAGCCGGAAACTCCACCAGATCCCAAGCCTGATTTTTGTGCAAAGATGCCATTTCATCAACCATGGCCTCTTTCCAGAGTTTTCCATTCTCTGAATCTACTGCTTCCTTCATAGTTTTGGGATAATCATTAGTAATAGATAAAGCAAAAATTGAACAAAAAGCAGATGAACTGTACCTTTCTGGCTGCCTTCTTTCTCGAACTAATCTTCTCACACCCGGAGTTTGTGGCTCTTCATCTTCTGATTCCTCCTCTGCTGTAGAGTCTGATTCTTCATCCTTTAGCTCAAACTCTATATTCTCAGGTTCCTTTGGTTGTACTTCATGTTTAATAACATCTTTCACCTCTTTGAACACCACATCTCAGCTATACATAGCCTTCCTTGTTACTGGGTTCCAAAGCTTATAACCCTTTAAAACATCCTTATACCCAATAAAGATGCACTTCTCAAATTTACTATCCAACTTGGTTCGTTTCTCATTTGGAACATGTACATATGCATCACATCCAAATACCCTCAGATGTGAAAGATAGGGTTTATTACCAGTCCATACATCTTGTGGAGTCTTATCCTCCAACACTAATAAATGTGATCTATTAACCAGGTAACATGTTGTCTCCACCGCCTCTGCCCAGAATTCTTGTCCTAACCTAGCACCACTAAGCATGCTTCTTACCCTTTCCATCAATGTCTTGTTCATTATTTCTATAACTCCATTCTACTGAGGTGTATATGGAGTAGTCTTTTTCCATGCTATACCACACTTCTTACAGGATTCTTCAAATTCCTTACTGCAAAACTCTCCACCATTATCTGTCCTCAACACCTTTATCTTCTTCTCTGTCTGGTTTTCCATCAGGGCCTTAAATTCTTTAAACCTGTCAAAGACTTCAGATTTATTCTTAAGGAAATATATTCATGTATTCTTTGAGAAGTCATCTATAAATGATACATAGTACATAGACTTACCCGGTGATGGAACCTTCACAGGTCCAAACACATCACTGTGCACAAGCTCTAATATCTGTTTTTCCCTCTCACCACCAGAGGTGAAACTCACCCAATTCTGCTTCCCATATACACGATTTTCACATAAATCAAAATCCAAAGAGCTATTACCCATACCTTCTACCATACCTTTACCATGAAGTATTGGAAGGCCCTTCTCTCCAATATGTCTAAGCCTTTGATGCCACATGTCAGGCAGAAAGAGTCGATAGTGCGGACACAACCAACCTCCCTAGGAGCCTAAGACTCTCTAGTGACAAACAAGACAAACAAGAGCAATCCTTCTCTAAACATGCATTTACCATACGAGAAATCAAGTGTTTAGATCCTACCTGTAGTCCAACGCTGTTGTAGCAGTCCAGCCTCGCTGATCCGGATGAGCTCCTCCTTCACATCGAAACCTACATTCAATAACAATCAAACGATTAAATAGCACTTGATAATCTCATAAAATAAAACATATTTAACATATAGATCAAGGAGTACATGAAACAACTCATAAATAACAAGTTATTGAGAAGAATGGACTCATTTGCATTAATAGGAAACAAAAGGAACAATTACAACCTGAGCCTTGGTGTTGTGCAAGTCCCTCCTAGGGTCCATCAAGAGTTCTCCTTTACTTTGACAAAGCTCACCCACTTCCAAATAGAACAAGCAAAGATGGTAATCTCTCCTCGCAAGCTTCTAAATGGGAGTCCAAATTCCAGCAGCATCTACCCTTAGAAATGTTTAGCTTTCAACCTCCCCTCCTTCTGGCCCAATGCCTGTATTTATAGTGCTCTAGAGGAAGTTATTCAGGTCCACCATCAATGGGATAAGTCCCTCTTTCGATGGGATAGCTCCCTTATTGATGGGATAAGTTTCTCTTTGGTAGGGATACATGAACCATCTGGAGGCGCTTCATACACGTCAAACATACTTCTAGAAGCCTCTAGAAATGACCACAAGTAACTTTTTTGAAGTGAAACTTGCACCCTTTGACCTTTACAGGGGTACGCACCTGCCCCTTTACATACAGAGCGTACAAGTACGCAGTTTTTGTGAACATTAGGTGCGTATACGCAGGTAAGGCCGAGAGAATCTACGTACCCAGAGATAAACACATTTACAAAGACTTTCTCTCTTTTTTGGAGTTTGATATGGAAAGCAAAGGCATAAGACTTGCCCAGGAGGATAGCATGACTGTTGATAGAGCCATACTAACTGTAAATAGCCATGGTGACATTTTTTAGTGTAACATATTGCCCCCTAAAGTGCGAAGCCTATAGTAGATTAGGGTTTTGTATTATCTAGGAAGGGTGAAGCGCTTTATCATTTCAAGGATTATCTTGTGGAGAGCCTGGTCAGAACCTGCAATTTTCAACACAAAATACATGTATAAGATTATATCATCGCTGAGGTAGGAATTCCCATACTCAGATCAAAACTTTTAACTAACAGACTAACTACTCTGATACAGGAATGATCTTGCAGTACATCATAATCATAGACTTTTGTAGACACAGTATGGACGCAGCCATCTGTTTATAATTGGTCTACTATATAATGAATACAAAACTCCTCGCAGCCTGGATGGTGGGAACTAGATCCAGGGTCTTCATTTCTACTTCCTCAATTGGTACGATTCTAGTCATGCGAATAAATGAGTTGATGTCGAACATGGTAGAAACCACTTGATTACCAGTCAATGATGTAAACCGTTAAGTGTGAGAGAGACCACCAGTGATGTCAATGGTTCTCAAAGTACAAAGTACAATCCATGAAATATGAATAAATGAGTTGATGTCGAACACGTCACGGAATCCTCTGATCGAAAGTCAATGATGTAAACTGTCGTCAAAGGCGAGAAACCTGCCATTGATGCATGCAGACTTCAAGGTATTGTCAATTTCTAAGTCATATTTCCAGATAATGTGTTGATGTCGATAGAAAGCGACCCGTTGTAGGCAAACCCACAACACGAAATCATTGTTCAAGTTGAAGAAATGTTGCTGTAAGGACTGACTCAGGGATGGTCAAATGGATGACAAGTATTTTGCATATGAATGGTTTATTTGCAAAGACCTCTTGAACACATAACAACACGACAGATGGTTTGGTGACGATTGACCCAAAGTTAATACCCGGAAACGGTTGAAGACTTTCAAAGTGGTTTGATCAACTTTTAAGGCAAAGGATTTCCCAACCCAGGTGAACGGAAAGTGTCGTGTTCAAGAGCGGTGATAAGGTTCTTCTGTAACAAAGGATAACAAATAGGCTCATTCTTCTCTCTTTTCCCCCACCATTTCTGGCAAGTACCTCTTTATTTTTAACAAGCTTGAGGAGGATAACATATGCTTGATTATAAGCTCATCCTTCGGACGAGTCCAACCTAGTCTTGATTCGAACCCTAGGAAGGAGTGGTTCGTTCCTGTTTGTAATTGAACAGGTCCTTTACTGTGAAATTTTAACGAGCCCAGTATAGGAGAAACTCGGCGTTTTTCAATATTAGAGAGTCTGAAAAACTTAAGAAGACTCCAGGTTGAACTTTTTCGTAAATTTGTGTCCCCCAAGCCCGAAAAAGTATAAAATAATACCTGGGAGAACCGCTTGATCTTGCGACCCAGGAGTACTTTCATGATTAGTGTCTCTGACCTGAAAAGTAAAAAGCGATCAAGGACACGTCATTTTATTTCCGTATCGAGTTTGAAACGACAAAAACCCGGCAATCTTTTCCTGTTTTTAGGGTCAGAAAAGAGCTATAAGGGGACCGTCTTTTAATTCCGTTTTAACGAGTGTAAAAGAAACGCTCGGCAATCTTTTCATGTTTTAGGAGTCATAAAAGTGCTTAAAATATGACTCTGATGTTTTGGTTCGTGAAAAATGACAATTTACCCTAAAGTCCCCTTGTCCTGCACAAAAACAACAGATTACTCATACCTGTTTAAGATAGGCAAAAATACATTGAAAAACATCTTTCCATGGTGAAAAATAAACAAACTTAGCATTCATTCATCCAAAAAACTTATAAAAAGACCTTTTACCATGTCATTTTACCATTTTACTGTTGAGGTTGAGAAAAGGGCTTTTGACAAGAAAACTTCCTGTGGACATTGCGGAGAATCCGACCGTCAGAATCGAGCGCTGTCTCTTTCAGGTATTCCACAACATCCTCCTCTTCAATTTCATCCATTTAAAATTCATTTTTAGGTTTTAGTTTTATTTTTTAGGGGGTTTAGGGTTTTAGGGTATGTTTCTCGGGGTACGCAGGTGCCCCATGGGCGACCTGCATACCCCGACCTTTTTTGTACGCAGCCCGCCTTCAGACCAGCTGCGTACCGCCGCTCTGTGTTCTGAACGCGGGGTGCGTACCCCGTGAAACACGCATTTTGAAACCCCAAACTCCAAATTCAACCAATCAAATTTCTTCTAATGAATTCTAACTATTGTTTTTTGGTGTGTAGGGCATTCACCATGCTAGATTGGAGAGAAAGAGAACACGAGGACGTTGATTTGGCCGCAATTGGTCATAAACCTTTTATTGATGTGTTAAAAGCATGCGGACTGTACAAATACTGGGCCATACCTGGCATGAGGGGCCAGGTGTCATTCCTTGAGTGGCTGGTTGAAAGGTGGAACATTCAGGATCAATGCTTCTACATCGGAGAGAACCATCTCGAGATAGAGCCCTCCGACATATATTTTCTCTCTGGCTTGCCAAATAGGGGCGAGCAACTGACTCTGTCCGGGACTAGGCCAGGTGGCCAATCCCTTGCTAGCCTCCGGCTAGAGTGGTGCAACAATCAGAACCAGGAGAAAGGGATAGAAATCAAGTACATATCCCTGCCCGAACTTATGGTGATAGCCTTTACTGTTACCAGACGCTGCGGCGCAGCCGCCTTACACATTGCCACCAGGTCCCAAATGCGGATGGCGATAGATTGCTACCGAGGCACCATTTTCAACTAGTGCAATGCTGTGTTGGCCAATATGAAGGGCCAACTAACCAGGGCAAAGAACGGACAACTGAAGACCTTTGGATATGGGCCTTTAGTTGTGAGCTTTGCCTTAGAGAAAGTTCCAATGCTGATCCCCCAGCGTCTTACTATTCCAGTTGGGGCTCCTCGGGAGCCTAAGTTGACAAGATGGGTTGCGGTAATGGCCCGGCATCCTGATGAGGGCGCGATAGTTGTTCGATTTCCTGATGGTTACTTTCACTAGCTAGAGGGCCAGGTCTTTGCTATTCAGGATTGTCCTGATGCCGGAATGGATTTTCGGAATGATCCGGACATGGTTCTTCCACAGGGAGAACAGTGGGACGACAGAGGTATTTCATTCTTCACAAGTTTTTAAATTATGTATTTTTTTGTTTTTATATATCGCCTCAAAACTGACAGCACAAATTTTCAAAATGCAGATGTAGGTCCATGGTGTCCGGCCAACCTCCGGGCTTTTGAGAGGAGAGTACCAGCTGTACTAGCACCAGCCCCACAGGATGCGGCTGCAGAGACCTTAGCCGAGCTGGAACAGGATCTAGAGCGTCTGACGACGGGTATACCAGAGACCACCATAGATGACATTCCTATTCGACTTCAGCGCTATGTGGTCGCAGTCCTAGGACCTTTTAGGAGGTTCCTGTGTAGGGTAGCGCAGGCAGTGGTCTCGTATAGAGAGCACCACCAGTGATTGGCTAGTCACTTTTGTAGACACATATGACATTTTTGGTTTTTTGTACTTATCATTTTGCCGATCATAAGGTGTTTTTCAACCTATGATCGAAGACGATGTATATTTTTGACACACTCCTATCTATATATATATATATATATATATCATTATTACCGGCTTATCTTGTTTTAACATATGTGATGAAATGTTTTTTAAATTTACTTGCATGATTATCGCAAATATCTGTTCAACATTCGAGAAGCAATTGCATCTGCTAATGTATTTAAAGACCTTGGAATATGCTGATATTCAATGTAATCAAATTCACGTTCCAAGAGGCGCACTCTCAAAAACAACCTTAATAACACAGGATTTCTAATGGCATATACTCTATTAAGCTGTAATACAACGAGTTCAGAATCTAACCTCACTATCAAACGTCGAATTCCAAATGAAATAGATTCAGACAATAATTCAACCACTGCACTGTATTCTGCAATGTTGTTCGTCGTTTGACCGAGGCTCACCCCATGCATAGAAACTAACTCGTCAGAGGGCGAATAGATAACCCAAGCTGCGGAAGAGATATTATGTGTACTACGACAAGCACCATTGGCAAATCCAATGTACGTTTGGAGAGGCGTTGACATCTGCAATATCAAGAGTAAAACCAAGATAAGCCAGAATGACGACGAAAAACACACTTTCTAAGCTAAGCACACTATCTAAACTAACAAACATACTAGCTAGAAAGAAAACCTAACCTAACTAAAAATTCTCCATACCCATCATTTAAGCATAATACCTCTTTAGGTAAAGTCCATTTCTGGGTTTACCCAAAGAGTCCCCATCAAAATCTACCAGCTCATAGGCCCCTTTTGCTAGCTTTCGCTTTACAATGTAGGGTCCATGCCACATAGGAACGAATTTTCCAGCACCTAGCTTATCATTAGCTTGATCATATAATAGCACTAGGTCTCCCCCCGAAAAACTTCAAGGGGTCACATTTCTATCATACTGAGCTTTCATTCGCTTCGCGTGAGTCTCGATTGCCAATGCAGCGTCATGTCGAGTCTCATCTAATTGACCTAAGTATAATAAACGTTTCTCCTCTTCGGAAGTAGCTGGGAATAATTCGACAGCCATTTGAAGTGATGGGATTTCGCATTCAATGGGTAACATAGCTTCCAAGCCATAAACTAGCTGGAAAGGAGTGAACCCTGTTGAAGTTTTCACTGAAGTTCGGTATGCCCATAGCGCTGAAAATAACATGTTGTGCCAATTCGACCGATGAATCCCAATGATTCGTCGGATCATGATAACCAGAACTTTGTTGATAGACTCAACCAAACCGTTGGCTTGTGGATAATAAGGAGTAGAGCTATCGTGGCATAAACCAAGCTGGCTTGTAAGCTCAGTCATCATGATGTTTCGAAAATGGCTCCCATGGTCAGTGATAATTGCTTGCGGGACACCAAACCTAGTTATAATGTGATTTAATATGAAAACTGCAGTTGTTTTGCCGCTTGCGTCGAATGTAGGCATCGCCTCGGCCCATTTAGTAAAATAATCAACCGCGAGGATGATATACGCATGCCCCCCGGCCGAGTGAGGGTTACAAGTAATAAAATCAATACCCCATTTGGCGAAAGGACCAACGGCAATTATAGGGTGGAGAGGAGCAGGTGGTGCACGCATCTTGTGATCAAACACTTGACAGTTGTGGCATTTTCGGACCGCAATGATACAATCTTTAAACATGGACGGCCAGAAATAGCTAGCACGCAACACATTCTGAGCTGTGGCATACCCAGACATATGACCTCCACACGCTCCAGAGTGACAATCATTAAAAACTCTCTCAGCCTCTTCGTGAGTTAAACAACGTCGAAAAACCAAGTCTGCCCCCCGGCGATAAAGTGTATCTCCAATAATTCTGGATTGAAACCAAATTTTTCGACGCTCCGACTTTGAAGCTTCAGGCCGAAAGGTTTGGGTTTGGAGATAGATGATTATATCCCCATACCACGGATCTAAAGTACTGATAAGAAACAAAGATTCGTCTGCAATGGACTCCTCTGCCACAGTCTCTGTGTCAGTACGCGGGAAATCACACATCAATTCTACAAAAACTAAGGATTTCTTAGACTTGGACTTCTCGAACTCCAAGTCGAACTCTTGCAGGATAACGATCCATTTAGAGTACTTGCCCCCTAGCAGTTGTTTAGTCAAAAATAAATCATAGGGTTACAATCTGAAATAACTGTAGTTTTACGGAGAAGAATGTAGTGACAAAAACGCTGGACAGCTTGAACGGCTGCCAGGGCCAATTTCTCCACATGCGAATATTTTAGCTCAGTGGGGTTTAATGTCCTACTAAGATAATATATCACATGTTCCGTTCCGAATTCATCTTCTTGGACTAACACCATTCCAATAGTGGAATGCGAAGCTGTGAGGTATAAGAAGTAGTCTTGGTTGTAGTTGGGAGGATGCAACAACGGTGTATGGGTCAACGCGTGCTTTAGTGCATCAAAAGATTGTTGGGCAATCTCATCCCAAAAGAATTGAGCGTTCTGTTTCAACAACAGTGTAAAACCTTTAGTGACCTCGGCATAGTTTGGAATGAATCGGCGTAAAAAGTTTGCTTTCCCTTGCAAACTTTGGAGTTGGCGCAAACTCGAAGGAGGAGGCAATTTGATGATAGCTTCGACCTTCGAGGGATCGACGCGAATGCTGGCTTTTGAAACAACAAATCCCAGCAATCGACCCGTTTCTATACAGAATACACACTTGTGGGGATTCAACCGAATACGATAATGCCTACACCTCATAAAGATTGCTCATAAGTGGACAAGGTGATCAGCTCGATGTAAAGAATGAGCAGGCAAATCATCGAGGTACGGTTGAACAATGTGCTTGATGTCATGAAATGCATAAGACGTTGCCCGTTGAAAAGTAGCTCCGGCATTCTTAAGCCAAAAAGGTAATTTGCAATAAGCAAATGTCCCCCATGGACAAATGAATGTCGTTTTTGGTTGATCGGCAGGTAGAATATTGATTTGATTATAGCCCGAAAAACCATCCATAAAGGAAAACATTTCACTTGCGACACAATCATCAATTATTTGATCGATATAGGGCGTAAGATAGTTGTCTTTTGGACAAGCTCGATTTATATCCCTATAGTCGATACAGATTCTTATTGTTCCTTGTTTCTTGTTAACCGGAACAATATTCGATACCCAATCCGTTAACGGGATTGGATAAATGAAACCTGCTTTCAACAGCTTTTCGACTTCTGCTTTAATCGCAGCTGCTTTTCGAGGGTGAATCTGACGCAACCGTTGCCAGACGGGTTTAGTGTCCGGGTAGGTCTTTATTTCATGAACAACAATGCCGGGATCGATTCCTGGCATTTCCTCGTAAGACCAGGCAAACACATCGCGGAATTCTTGGAATAGGGCCTTGTAAGTTTGAATTTCATCTTCTGTACATGAGGCGCCTATATGAATGTTTTCCTCAATTCCGGACTTCACGGAAATATCAATGGGAATAGTACGAGAAATATTCCCTAAATTGAACTCTGAATCAGGATGTTTCGTCGGATTCTGAGCGTATTTGACATATTCAGTGGTAAAAATAGATGAAAAATCGTTTTCAAAAGCATCACCCTCAGGTAAAAACGAAGATCTATGATGGAGATCTTCCCATGGTAGATCGTCTACACTTAGGATTTCGCGAAGTTGTTCGTCAGATGACACGAATTCAGGAAACATTATCCGTTCTGAGGTTGATGTGAAAAGTGATTCCTCACTGACCACATTCATTTGGTCGATTGGGGTTGAACGCGAGTCGGTAAAGGACACGACGACTTCATAAGCAATTTCATATGGACTCAAAGGCATAGCATCATCGAATGAGTCTATCTCAGATTCAGATGGGACAATCCAAGGATCGTCGTAAATAATGGTGTCTGATGTAATCATATGAATTTATGCAAACGAAGGGTCTGCGTTGATTGGAGGGAAAGGAAAAGTTCCCAGTAAACTGGAATCTTTAACTAAACCTACGCCAACGTCCCTATAAGGGATTGTCGTCTTACCGACATGCTGGATACTCTCTGAAGAGGCTGGGTCGGATGAAAAGTATGTCAGCTGATCAATTGTCACGATCTTGCCATTATGTGGAAACTTTATTACTCTGAAGACCGATGAAACGACCGCTGTCATAGCATATGACCAACTTCGACCCAAAAGAAGGTTGTAGTCTAGAGGGGCATCAACCACCTCCACATCCAGACTAACGGTTTTACCTTCTACCCCTATAGGAAATTCCTGTAGAATACCAAACGGACGGAACCCACGGCCATCAAAGGCCTTAAGGATGGTCGGGGATTGGTTCAGTGTAGGGGAACCAAGCGATCTCCAACACTGAATCGACATAATACACGTGGAAGCTCCCTCGTCAATTACAGCCCGATGAATAGGCCTGTTTTTTACTATCACTGGAATCTGGAAAGCCATTTGATGGGGAAGGCGCGGTGTACTATTTTCTAGATCGAAGATTATCAGATTCGGGTCCTGAACATCAACAGCTCCGATAGCCGACAAAAGTAATTTTCGTTGTGCTGGGCATGATTGCAGCACTTCTAAAGCCGACATTGCTGAGGGTGAAACAGCTAAGTCCTCAACAATGTTGTAATTCTGGGCCGCTCTCGCATGTGGATTGAAAGCAGACCTTCGAAGAACACCCTTGGTGGGTGGTTTGATTACTAAGTCTGGGTTAGGTTTTTCGATCTGTAGTGGATCGGAACCAGGAGCTGAGGTTGATGGATTAGAATGAGAAGATTCTGCTTCCTTACCATCAACAGGATTCTTACTACCATAATCTTGCGACCGAGTCGCAATCCTCACATGAGACATCATCAAAATGGGTTCTTCACTGGCAGTCGAGGAAGAACCTATCATCTTACTCTCCTGCTTTGGAAATGGATCTTTCAACACAGCAGGAGTGGGAGAACCTTTTACTATTTTCACAACCTCGGCCCGATGAGGGCAATCTCTTGTAAAATGATCCTCTTCACAAATAAGACAAGGATATCGAGGTTTGCGCTTTTCGTCATTGGTTTCTGACTTTTCTGTTTTCTCCTTCGGAGCCTTGTCTTCTTTAGCCTTCTTCTTTCCTTTCTTCTTTCCACCGTTTTTTGATTTGGCCGTAGATGACTCGAAAGCGTGAATATCGGCGGAAAGTTCAGGAGAAGACTCTCCTGTCGGGGAATCAGGCAAGGTGATTATAGGAGTAGTAGAATTCTTGGAAGATTTCTTCTTGCTCTTTGTGTTCATCGTACCAATCATACCATTAGCGGCATGAGATCCCGAAGAAGCAGCAGCGATTTGATTCGATTTTGGAAGATCTGGGATCTTCTCGTGTAACGTACCCGACTGAGTATAAACTAAGTCAAGGTACTCCGCCTGAGCAATGACTTGCTCCTCAGTAACTACTATGGCCTTAGCTACATCTTCAGTAATCTTCGGTAATAATGATTTAACAAACCATTCAGCTAAGATTTGGTCCGGAATAAAAACTTTCACTAACCTTCTTCGACGTCTCCACTCATGAATGTGATCGGAAATATACGTGGACGTCGATTGTTTTAGTGAAGTTAATAACTCCGTGCCGTTATCGTATCTGACCGGCAACTGAAAGTGAGTTAAGAACGAGGTAGCTAACTGGCTAAAATTGTAAAAAGAGGCCCGTGGTAACTCAATGTACCACTTGGCCGCGAGACCAATGAGTGTACGCTGGAAAATACGTAAGCGGATCGAATCATCCGAGATAGAATTTGAAGCACACCAGAGGTGGTAAGTCATCACGTGATTGGACGGATCCTCTCCAGACTTACCTTCGAACTTGGGTATATCATTGGGCAACTTATTTGGCATTGGCGGCCAGAACGGAAGATATTGAATTGGATCGTTCGTTAGGTGCGTCAAGTCTGGTAAATCCAAAGTTGCGATAAACGGTAATTGCCGGTTAGGATCTCTAAAACTCTGGGCCACAAGACCAGTCCCAGGAGGAGGATATCCAGGATAACTAGGAACAGGAATCGCATTATGGATATTATATCCTCCTGGAAAACCAGGATTAACCGGACCGTACTGGGGTTGTTGAGGTTGTTGATAAGTGTACCCAGGATACGGTTGATACTGGTAAACCGGCTGCTGGACAGCTTGCCCATATTGGTACTGTCCCTGGTACGGTTGATGAACAAATTGTGGTTGAGTAGTGACAACCGTACTTATACCAGGCTGACCTACAGGCATCTGAACCGTAGTTTGAATCGTAGATCCAGATAAGGGTAAAGATGTCTGAGGAGTAGTTACAGAGACAGTAGAAACAGGAGCTGTCGATACTCCAGAAGTAAGTGCGGCAGATGTTGCGGTAGTTGCAGCAGCTGTTTGAGATGGAGTACTAGGTGCAATTGGCGGCTGAGTAACTACCGAAGTTACAGAATTTTGAACATTTGACTAGACAGGTTGCGGTTGCTGGGGTGAACCAGAAACTACGGGTTGTCCGGTTTGAGGTAACAACTGTATACTTAGCTGCAACACCTGTTGACCTTGTGATGGATCCCACACTATCATTCCAAGGTATTGAACTGTAACAGGTTGAGGATACTGAGATCCATAACCGGGTTGAGGATAGGATTGATAACTGAAAGGTACAGTTCCCATACCTTGAACATATGATTGACCTTGGGGCGGTTGATAACCTTGACTCGAGTATTGACCTTGAGGTTGATAACCTTGGGGTAAATACTGATACTGGGGTTGACCTTGAGGCATGTATTGTACCATAGGTACATACTGACCTTGAGGCTGCCCCCCAGACACAATTTGTATACCTTGAGGTTGCCCCCCAGGCGTTAATTGAGGCTGCCCCCCAGGCGGTAATTGGCCACCTTGAGGTTGAGAAACGGGAACTGATCCTGACATCATGTAAATGTCTGCTACACCCAATGGTTTATTACCATTGTTTCCAGCTAATAACCCATGATCAATGGGTTGAGGAGATGCTCCCGCAAAGGTACCAGAAAGTGACTGATACCCAGTGGGAACAGAAGGACCGCCGTGTAAGAAAGATTCAGGAGATTGAGTGAACACGGACGACTGACCAGACATATTTACAGGAGTATAAATACCTCCAGGAGGAAAAGGAGTACGAGGTGGAGAAAAACCTAGCCCTGAGTTGTCTAAATAATTGGTTAATGAAAGGTACCAAGTAGTACTTCTAGGAGGACTGTAAAAGATAGATTCACGCTCTCTTAGATCAAGAGTAGGTTGATCTTCAAGGGTAGATACACCTAATTCTTCCTCTGGAGCAAGTTCTTCAATAGCTATCAAACCAGTAGGAAGATTTTCGGTGATGACTCTTTCTACCCTGGGTGAATCTGGTACACTAGAAGTTGGAGTAACAGGTTCAGATATTTCAGGTTCTTCGCCTATATCACTAGTAGATGAAAAACTACCAGCAAGCTCAGAAACTGTAACAGCTTCAGGATTATAACCTGTTTCTAGACTTTGGTAATCTGGATGGACTACCAAGGAAGACTCTCCTTCTTCAGGTGAACCTACTCTACTGCCACTAGGAGGAGTTACAAGGACCTTCAATCCTTCATACTGACGCGGGATGTCTTCAAGAGGTCCACCCCATGATCTACGGAGTTTCCTCAACAAATCAGTTCCGGTAACAATCTCAGGTGACTTGCCCCGAAGTCTACGGGACTGTCTCAGTAATTCCGCCACAGCGAAAAACTTTTAACTACTACACACGAAAACAAAGTAAAATCTCAAATGAAACCACCTAAAGTCACTAAAGAACCAAACAAATTTGAATCACACGCCTAAAGAATCTAGGGCATCAAACCAAGCACAAACAGTAGCCTTCCAGACCAAAAACGCTAGTTGGAGATGAAACCCAACATCGTCGGATTCAGTACAGAAGTGGCGGGTGGAACAGTTATCCCAGCAACCTGCTTAATGAATAGACCGGCACAAGTTCCTCCACTTTAACCGTCTCGAGTGAAGTGAACCCCCCGGAAAATCCAAGTGAGTCTAGCCGACGTCTGCTCCAGGTACAGTGGGATCTTCCCTCCACCGTCACCTCGGTAGAATCCTAAAGATAATGGTCACTAAGGTTACCAATCGCAACAAATGCACCTGGGGGAACAATCTACACTCCGACAGCACGCAAGGGCAGAGTATCAAGCTCAATCCCCTTACCGGTTCCTTGACAATAATCCAAGGTTTACCGATAAGTGACCCCTGGCTCCTCGACAATGGTTAATCTGAGGTTTACCGTTTGTAATACGTGCATGTCTGGCGTCGTTCCCAACGAGGGAGGATTGATCCCCTCACTGGTTCGGACAGGAGCTCGTGCTTCTCCTTTAAGAGGAGCTTTCCCAGAGTACAAATGAGACAATTGGATTTATTCTATCACAAGATAAGCTACTTGTTTGGTTTTGTTGTCTTGGAGAGTTAATTACTCTCCTACTCCAAGACACTAGCCTGATCTAAATTGGTGTTTCAGAGCCCTAGTAAATAAAAGTTACTAAGTTGATTTTACTTTAAGCGTTAATTTTATGGTTTTCTTTAAAGACAAAAGGTAGCGGAAATGAAACCAATGGTGTGTAGACTCGACTCAAACCACTACAAAGATGCACCTAAGATGATTTACGCTACTTTTCTCTTTCAATGAAACTCCTAACTAAGAGAGTTGGAAAATGCAAATTTTATAGAAAACAACTTTCTTAGTAAAGACAATCAAAGAAACAATTCTCTTTATCTTTCCAAGCATACAAACATGACCACTCATTACGTGCACGAAAAATTCTTTTTCTTTCAAAATACTCCAAAAGCTACTTGAAACAAAACTTTTCAAAGGAGATGTTTTTGTATTTTTTCTTTAATAAAGCATATAAATCTATTTTAACGAAAATCAATCTCAAAATCTATAAAATCTATGAAAAATTGACTTACAAGAAAATCAAAAGGAAATTTACTCTAAAGCAAACCTAACGAGGCAAAAGCCTACAAGGATGATTCTAGGTTGTTTTACTTGACCACAATCAAGCCAAGGACCAACTAATGCAGAATCAAAAAACCAGTCAAAACAAAACTCAAATCTTTTTGTTCTTTTTGTAAAATGGAATTCAATACTCAATCAACAAGCACTTTGAAATCTTCCAAAGAGACAACTCAAAGGTAAGTTGCTCTCACAGGTAGACTTTATGATAGGTCTGACTCCTAAGAAGGCTGACAAAACCAGAGAGATCTAAGGCTTGACAACTTCTACCGCCAAAGTCACTACAGGACCTACTCAAAAATCAAACCCTAGGGCTTAAACTTCTATGAAATCCACTAAAAAACTCAATGCTATCGAAACAAGTTCAGGTGAAGATCTTTGACAGGAGACTAATGGATCTGGGCAGTAAAAACTAAGAAAAAGCAAAATCTAAGAGGAAAAATGTAAAAAATGGAAATTTCTTAATTTTTAGCAGGGTACGCAGGCAACCTGTTAAGACAAGTGCGGGTCCGCTCTGTGCACACAGCAACAGTGCGTACAGGTATGCATTGTGCAATACTCAGAGGGTGCGTACTACTGGAAAAACCAAGAAAAACTAAATCTAATTTAACCCTAAGCTAGCCCACCCAAATACAAAGTCACAGAGCCAAAAACCAGAAAATAAATGACTTTTCTCAGATCAAAGTTGCATACAAAGGAAAAAACTTTCACATCAATGGATTCCCCAGTGGAGTCGCCATTTTGTCAGGCGGAAAGAGTCGATAGTGCGGACACAACCAACCTCCCTAGGAGCCTAAGACTCTCTAGTGACAAACAAGACAAACAAGAGCAATCCTTCTCTAAACATGCATTTACCATACGAGAAATCAAGTGTTTAGATCCTACCTGTAGTCCAACGCTGTTGTAGCAGTCCAGCCTCGCCGATCCGGATGAGCTCCTCCTTCACTTCGAAACCTGCATTCACTAACAATCAAACGATTAAATAGCACTTGATAATCTCATAAAATAAAACATATTTAACATATAGACCAAGGAGTACATGAAACAACTCATAAATAAAAAGTTATTGAGAAGAATGGACTCATTTGCATTAATAGGAAACAAAAGGAACAATTACAACCTGAGCCTTGGTGTTGTGCAAGTCCCTCCCAGGGTCCATCAAGAGTTCTCCTTTACTTTGACAAAGCTCACCCACTTCCAAATAGAACAAGCAAAGATGGTAATCTCTCCTCACAAGCTTCTAAATGGGAGTCCTAATTCCAGCAGCATCTACCCTTAGAAATGTTTAGCTTTCAACCTCCCCTCCTTCTGGCCCAATGCCTGTATTTATAGTGCTCTAGAGGAAGTTATTCAGGTCCACCATCAATGGGATAAGTCCCTCTTTGGATGGGATAGCTCCCTTATTGATGGGATAAGTTCCTCTTTGGTAGGGATACATGAACCATCTGGAGGCGCTTCATACACGTCAAACATACTTCTAGAAGCCTCTAGAAATGACCACAAGTAACTTTTTTGAAGTGAAACTTGCGCCTTTTGACCTTTACAGGGGTACGCACCTGCCCCTTTACATACAGAGCGTACAAGTACGCAGTTTTTGTGAACATTAGGTGCGTATACGCAGGTAAGGCCGAGAGAATCTGCGTACCCAGAGATAAACACATTTACAAAGACTTTCTCTCTTTTTTGGAGTTTGATATGGAAAGCAGAGGCATAAGACTTGCCCAGGAGGATAGCATGACTGTTGATAGAGCCATACTAACTGTAAATAGCCATGGTGACATTTTTTAGTGTAACACCACAACATGATCTTCTCTCCATAGACCACTAGATTTTCTGCTCCACTTTCAGGAACCATAGAACTGTTGCACCCATCAACAACAGTGCTACCTTGCAGCTTGTACAGAGTTCCAATCCGAACTCCCCGCATCAATACTAGTGCTCCCCAAACCATCTTGCAGGTATCCTTCTCAAACACTATTTGTACACATGCATCATCTGGCTTGCTTACAGAAATCAGATTTCTGGCCAATGCAGGAATATGTAGAACACCTAGAAGTGTTCTAACCCTTTCACCTTGTAACTTCAACTTTACTTTTCCACGACCAACGATTCTAGCCTTCCTATCATCCCCTAAGAAGACATCACCAGCATCCTATTTGTCATACTCACAAAACCACTCTCTATGGGGAGTGAAGTGAAAGGATGCACCTGAGTCAACCAACCATGCCTCATGATCTACATGTGTACTTGAAGAAGCCAAGTACACATCCCCACCTTCATCTGAGGTGGTTTTCGCCTCTACAGAAGGAGCATCATCAGATCCCTTTCCTTTGTTAGGAGCTTTAGATTTACAGTCCCCTTTGTAGTGTCCTTCCTTTTCGCATTTCCAGCAGACCACCTTTACAAGTTTTCTTGGAGATTTAGATCTCCCACTCGATGACTTATTTTTGTTTCTATTATGGGACTATTCTCGTACAGACAAGGAATCACCATTCCGGCTCTCCATATTTTTATGTCTCATCTCCTCCGTCAGCAAGGATGAGACTATTTCATCAAACTGCAATCCAGTCGCATTGCTACCTATTGCAATAACCAGACTATCCCACGAATATGGTAGAGAACACAACAAACTAATGCACTTATCTTCATCTGAAATTTTGATATCAACAGACGATAACTGACTTACCATAGTATTAAACGCATTCAGATGCTCTATCACCGATTCTCAATCTTTCATCCTCAGGTTATACAGCTTTTTCCATAGGAACAGTTTATTCACCAGAGACTTGATTGGTAAAAAGCCCTAACTTGTCCCACAAAGCCTTTGTCGTAGCTTCCCCTGATACATTCAGCAATACTGAATCTGAGACACACAATCGTATTGTTCTCTTGTCCTTTCGATCCAGCTTGTTCTATTCTACATCAGATACTCCCGTTGGTTAAGTACCCAGATCTACTGCGATCCACTTATCTTTATCCACCAACAGATCCTCCATCTTGAGTTTCCACAACTCAAAACTATGACCATTAAATTTCTCAATCTCTATCTTTCCACTACTCGCCATCTTCTTTCACCACCAGAGTCGATCTCGCAGATCTCCCACTGAACGGGGTCTACCACATGCCTGAGTGAAACCCCTCAGCAAAAGGCGTCCCCTTGAAGCCAAAACAACTCTGATGCAAAATGTAGGTTTTAACCCTGTACAAAAATTACCTGCATACGAATTCTAAAACATAGAAAATAAACAATGCGAGAGCATAACACATAAAACACATATACACAGAGATTTTCCCCTGGATCCCAAAACCGGGACTACCAACTTGATTTTTCATTATCGTTCCTTTCAATCTTACAATACATATTCATGCATGCCGAAGTATCCAATACCATGGACCGAAAACCATCGTGTCCAAAACTATGGACCGAAAACCATCGCGTCTAAAACCATGTGCGAAAATCATGCACAAAACCATAGGTAGGTCCACCCAACCTAATATACGTGGGCTATTCATGGAAAGAATAACACTACCCAACATTAGGAACATGACTCAAGTTAGTTTATCGTATACAACATTACACATTCTATTGCAGAGTATATGTTATGAACTACAGTAATGAGAATTTAACATAACACTTCGTTCCATTACAAATGCATACATTGGTTCAACTTGTTTATCAACATTTTTCAATTCGAAGGTGTGACATATGTGTTTATGTATGCATTTATTTATCATAACTACAAGGATATCTCTACATAGACAGCTATCCACATGATCATCACATTAACAATGTTGTTGCAGTCCTAAAATATTCCAAACCATTTCAACCATAAATTCATCGACATGTAAACAAGTACATTACTTATTTTTTTAAATTGCAGGGTAATTGAGTCTGGGACAAGAAATATCCACCCAACCATAGACATTTTTAACCACGCTTACTTGCAATTGTGACCGTCAAGCCAAAATACAAAGTTTGAGGTGGGGGGGTGGTGGGGGGGTTTGCTTGCTTAAACAAAATTGCACACTAGCTGCTAACTAAAATAGGGAATCCAAGAATATATCTTCCTCAATCTCACTAGTTGATCATGGCCTTCTTCTTTAGCACAGAGAATCCAGAGGCTTGATGCCTCACCCCCAAATGCACACACAGTGGTTCACTCCCTTCCAGGGAGTCCAGAATCCACTATAACAACAATACAGTAACCAAAGGTCTTCAAGAAGGTCTTCCTTTGATGCTACTTCACGATTGGCCTCTTCCCAAGTTGTCTAGGGATCTAAAGTATATTATCTCAACCCACATCCTCCAGGCGACCCAATTTATTGCAGGGCTCCAGATATTATATTCTTATGCACAACCTCTAGGGACCTAAGTTGTTACAGGACTCCAAAGACTTTTTTTCAACGCATAACCTTTACGGACCCAAGTTGTTACAAGGCTCTAGGGTTCTACCTCAACCCATAGCCTCTAGGCTCCCCAAGCTCTTACAGGGCTCTAAAGACTAGCATCTCAACCCACAGCCTCCAGGGAACTTAAGGACCACTCCCCTTCTCTTGTCTTCTGCACATCTCACTAATCAAAAACTCAGAGTTCTTTGTTTCTCCGATGCTTGAATTGTGTCTCCTCTCCTACCTCTTGCCTCTATTTGAATACCATACTTGCCTTCTTTTCTTGGCTCACATTTACTACTTCGTCCTTTCTGCCCTGCAATGCATAATCTCTCTCTTATATCTCTTTTCCTATTTTCTTGTTACTATTTTTCAAGTAACATGGGCTTTTGTACCTTCTCTTGCAGCCCATTAAATTTTTATGAACCAGTTCATTAATTTCATGCACCAACCAATTTTTAATGGTTGTCCCAAACATTTCATATTTTCTGCACAAGAAAACCTCAACAACCCAAGCAAGCAATCCTCCTCCTCAACTTTGGAAATTTGTGTTCCTTTGACTTAGTCCCCTTTTAACAATGTAAACTTTGAAACGGGAACTATAAACTCAAAACGGGAACTCTGGCCCAAAAACCCCAAAAAAACCACAAAAACAGTGCTCAAAACGAAAAGTGTGTATACTGGAACGATGTTTTTTTTTTTAGGTGTCAATTTTGCGGCTGTTTTAAAAATGGCAGTGACTATGAAATTTTCTACGAAATTTTCCTGCAAAATATAGCTTCAGAACGAAAGTGTTGATACTGGAATAATGATTTTTTTTTAGGTGTCAATTTTGCGGCTGTTTTAAAAATGGCAGTGACTACGAAATTTTCTACGAAATTTTCCTGCAAAATATAGCTTCAGAACGAAAGTGTTGATACTGGAATAATGATTTTTTTTTTTAGGGTCAATTTTCATACTTTTTAAAAAATGCTAATAAAACAACAATACCTTGCAATGGCCGATGCAAAACATGTATATAGACCCTAAACAACAATACCTTAATACATGATTTAAATGCAACCCTAAACAAATTTAATATGGCCGATGCAAAACATGTATATAGACCATTTGCTTCTCATCTTAAATTAACAAATAAACAATAACCTACTTGTATTGAAGCAAAAACATAAATATCCAAGCCTTCCATATGCTTCAACAATAGGAAGCCTAATGTATGCAATATGCACTTGCTGTGATGTTGTGCTTCATTGGGAGTGGTAAGTAGTTCTCTTGTAAATCCAAGCAGTTAAATAGATTTAAAGATATATTAAAGGCCCAATTGATTATTGTTTGTTTTTTCAAGGTATTGATACACTGTTGGAAGGATTTAAAAATGATGATATGGCAGATGATCTTGGTCAGCCGAGGTACTTCAAAGCTCTTTCTTATCCATTCACAAACCTTTTGTTAACATATCAGTTGGATTGTTTTATGTGTGTATTTTTTCCAAATACAGTAACCCACCATCTAGTGCTTGGCAAACAAGTGATATTGTATATCAATATGCTTTGGCTTAGAAAAAATGTCATGATTTTTTTCAAGATGGATTAAACTTTGGCTATCATAATTCAATACATGCTTTTCTTGTTGTATACCTAATTCTTCAAAGAACCTCCTCATCCAACTCATTTTCTTGCATGTTGCAATATACTTAGCCTTAGTGGTAAAAAGATCCACCATACTTTGCAATCTAGATATCTATAAGACTCTTAGCCCCTCAAAAAAATACAAATATAGCTTGTTATGGATTTTCTAGAATCCATTCACCTGTTGTATCATTATTCTGGATCCTTCCAACAAGATATTATTAATATCTAAAAACCAAACAATAATCAATTTGAGCTTTTTAATTTATCTTAAAATCCATTTAACCACATGCCAATGTTCCTTGCTTAGATTTATAAAAAAGTTACTTACCATTTCCAATGAAGTGCAATGTCAAAACAAGTGTATACATTAGGCTTTCTAATAGGGCATTATTGGGTTGCTAACTTAATATGAAAAGCAAATGGGCTACGTACATCTTTCAGGGTTAATATATCTTTCGTTTTTGACTTCCGTTCAGTAGATTTTACCTTGGTGTTGATCACCAATCACCGACTACATTGCAGCTACGTGTAAATGAACTCTACACACACGAAGTCTCGGACAAACACTTCTCTTATATCAAATGGTTAGAAAATTTAGAAATAAAATTCTCAAAGTTTTAAGAACAAAATATATATTTTTATTTGTAGTATTTCCTTTTTAGTTGCTTGGTGTTTTAGTCGGCTATTCCATGTTTTAGAGTTTTTTTCTATTAATAATATTATTGGATTTGTGTGATTGGTAGGTCTGTGTTGTGTGGTTTACGTTTTAAATTTTCGATTTTTTTTATTAATCATATTAGTGGATTTGTGTCAGTGGTAAGTCTGCATTGTGTAAATGATATAATCTGAACAATGGTTGCAACATTTTTTGATTAATAATATCATTGAGTCGTTGATTAGTAGGTTTGAGTGGTATAGTTTCTACGATCAGAATAATTAATTTATACATTCAAAAATGATACCTGATTTATTTTATAGAATGCCATTTAACGTCAAAACCTAAAATACTTAAATAATTAAATGACACCTCATGTGAATGTCAATTGCAAAACTTTACATGCATTGTTAGACTTCGTACACACGTTTATTACACATACATTACGAATTGGAGAGCATGAGTTGCAATTACCACCACTAACACTATATACTATAGTAGTCAATCTGCAGCATTTAATATAGCAAAACTAGAGCTGTTATCAGTGCGATCCACGAGGAATGTCCCGTTTTCCATTGTAAAAGAGAATCCGCTTTCCGTTTCTTGGCTTCCTTTGGATGTCAGGAGTGCGAAAGGTACAAGGCAGTCGTGCGATTCTACTATTATTTTAGTTGCAACGAGGATTCCTTGCACCAGAGAATACTAAATTCTTTAATGGAGATAAGTAGAGATCCTTTCCAGCAGAATAATACATTAGATGATTGCTGTCACTATCATTAGATCAATCAAATGTGGTCGCTAGCACGGGCCCTCTTTTAAGTTTATGCATCATCCTTGTTCTTAAAATTGCAGAACAAGGCACTTTCTCCCCGACTAAGTCATACCGCAAAATTTTTTAAGTTATAATCTTGTCAAAGCATGTACCAGATAATAGAATGTTTTCATTTGTGTGATTACGAAGAGATATGTACCATCCATTACATCTACAAGTTTGATGGGATGGTTTAATTTAACGATGCATGACTCTGTAATAGATTGATCAGCGGTATTGCTTCATAAAACTCGTCGGGTCGATTCCCGGAATCGACCCGCCGCCGGTTGGGCGGGGTGGAGCGGTGCTGGGGTGGCGCTGCGCCACCCCAGTGCCGCTCCGCCCCACCCGACCAGCGGCGGGTCGATTCCGGGAATCGACCCGTAATGCTTCGGAGCTTGTGAGCTCTAGTTCATCCCACATTTTATATTAATTGGGATCGTACGCATCCGTAGAGATTGTGAGATTGTGGTGATTGCCAACAGTGGTGTGTTGGCAAAGAGAACTGAACAATGGATATATATAGAAAGCCGGTCATTGCAAGCGTTGTCGACCTTGTACACTGATACATTATTGTTGTTGTCGATGAAGCCACCATTACCTGCAAAACACCCACAATAACACGTTTTAAAACATAATAAATTGATAAGAGGATGTTATGTATTTGTTCAATAGTCTTTTCCGTGTTCAATACATTTAAGACAAAATCTGCAAGCGAAAGAGAAAAACATGCGACTTTGTTTACCACTTCGCCCTTTCTTCCCATCAACGCTAAATTTGCGACTGAAGTGGCAAAAATTGATATCAATAGTAGAATCAAATCTTGAATGATGGAAAGGCATATGAATTGCAAAATTATATGTTTTTATCTTTTCTTCTGATCTTTATCCAACTCTCGATCGAGCTAAGCACTACATGTTTTTTTTAATTGAATTCTCTCAATAAGAGGCTGCAGAATCTCTGACTCTTTGGAACGATAAGATCTCGGACAGTCAGGTCTGAATCAGCTCTGGTTTAAATTTTTTTAAGTTTTATGATTTTAGTTTTGATATTAATTGGTTGGAAAGGTAAAAGTGGCAAAAACATAAATTTAACGCCAAAAACACACCAGTTACCACTATTTTATAACGCCAAAAACACACAAGTTACCATTATTTTACTGAACACAACAAATTTGATTTTAAAAATATTTGACATACATTCACACACTAAACTCCTTAAATTTAACCAACTATTCCACTATGACTATGACTTAACCGAATTCGACTTAACTCAATTTGACTTGGTTCTTAAAATTTAAGCAACTCTTTGGTAATGAGTAGTAATTAACTTATTTTAACATTTATGATTCTTTCATGAATAACTTAGGGGAGATGTTACACGTTGACTGTATGGGTCGCTTTCAGAGTTTTGGGATGCAGAATAAAGAGACGTCCAGTTAGTTGCAGGAGATGTTGAAAAGAAATATTGAACAGGTTGGCCAGCTGCTTTCATGATCACCCCCACTGCAAAAATTACGGGTCAACGCTAATAAAGAAACGTGCGTTTGCAGGAGATATTGAAAAGAAATATTGAACAGGCTGGCCAACCTATCTATTGAATATAGTAAACGACATAGAAATGGAAAAGTCTTGGGAGTTTTAAAATATACACTTAGCTTTAATTACAAAAATTAGTTTTAGATTCCTTTGATTACTTCATGCTAACAACCCTTTCTAACTTCATCCATAAAATATTATAAAATATTAATACAGTCTAGGTGAAAAAAATATATTTTAAAAGTCTACTTCTAGAGAACATCTTGGATTTCTACATATGAGGATATTGGAGTGGCTTAGAGAAGACTCCATTATATTACAACCTAGATATTGAATGTAATCTCATTGAAATTGGATTTATCTAAATCATGTGATAGATCAAATTGGTTATATTTGAAATTAATCTTGATTCACATAGGATTCCATGTGCAAATGGTAAATTAGATAATGGGCTGCATGTCTTTACTATCTTCGAAAGTGGATTTTAATGGTATGGAATGAATTTTTTTAAAGCCTTTTGGAGGACTAATGCTAAAGGATTAAGACTATCTATCTTAGGCGTCAAATAAATGTATACTTAAAGAAAAGAAACATAGTAATTTTTATTTGACACCTATTTTATTTGTTGATGATGTGTTATTGTTCTATGTTGGTTCGAGAGATGATGTCAATAAATAAAAGGACATATTGGAGTTCTATAGGTATTCTATTACAAATATAGGTGTTCAAGGGGAGAAAATCAGTTTCTACATTTAAACCATTACTCATATATCTTAACAAGGTGTCTCCTGTACATTCTTGGAACAAAAAGACAAGGTGTCTCACCTCCATTCTTGGAATAAGAAGAAGGATTCAGGGGAAGTTGCTAGGGGGATGCATGAGAAGAGAATGGGATAAAATGAAGTGCGACGAGTATATAGACTAGATCAACTCTTAAAAAAGGTGGATCCATTTTCAACATTGTCCCTCCTAACGTGCGTCTAGAAATAAAACAATTGGATGTGAAGGTGGGAGGATAAAATATTCATTGTTTGATTCGAAATTACTTGAAGATTTGGGTAGATGTGTTCAATATTGGTAATATGTGATTTTTGCATTGATTTTTAAGTTAATCATTATTTTTTGAAAAAAAAAGTAGTTATTATTATCTTTTTGACATGAAATTCATAAAAAAAACTATTATTTGACCATTTTTAGTTAATATTTTTGTATAAAAATTGTGATTTTGACATGTTAATTCTAGCAAAAAATTATCAAAACGTTTAGTTTTTTTGTTATATTTATGTTAAAAATGGTTATTTTTTATGTCCATTGTTAAAAAATGTTGTTTTTTAGAAACAATTATTTCATGTGGATTGAAAAATTAATTAAGGATGTCTAAATATGTAGATTATCTAAAATTCAAACTATCAACTTTCTAATTTAAAAACGCAAAACAATAAAAACCTCACTAAAAAAAAAAAAAAAATTAAGATAGAGAACAAGAAAATATGAATACAATGACGACTTCAAAAACTATCAAATTTAGAAAATAATTTTTTACATTTCACACACTAGAAAATTTAAAGTCAAAAAATAGGTCTTTTAAAAAAAGGGTGTGATGCAGAATACTCACTTTTTAAAATCAGGCTGAAAATCACTACCATTCACTACCATTCTAAAACTTAATGCACATGAAAAAAATTAAAGTTCCAAAAACCATGTTCTAAAAAAAACATGTGTATTCTGCATCAACACTTTTGAAAATCGGGTCATTTTTTTTCCACCTCTACAAAACGGGTAACAGTATCAGTTCCCGTTTCAAAGTTTACATTGTTTTTTTTTAAATTTCACATATTTGTAAAAATATTTACAATGTATTTTATGGGAGAACCATGGGTGGGGGTGTCACAGACCCCTCCCCTTGAGGGAACACCACCCTTGATGTTCTTATGCCCATATGCAACAAAGAAAATAAAACACGGTCACATATTGTTTTATGGAGCTTTAAATACACAACTATATGAAGTATTTACAATCATATACACACTTGCTTTAACTGGCAAACAAGAAGATGTAATTTTGTTTTACGACATCTGTCATTTCCCACTTGGCCTCCTCTAGCCCAAAGTGCTTCCACTGCACCTTTACTTTCCCTATGGCTCAATTCTAGACCATGAGTCTCCTCTTGTCTAAAGTGTAGATAGGCTTTGGTTGGAACTCTCCCTCTAGTTCCACCTGTAGCATAGAACAACCAATCACATGATTAAAATCCTGCACATATCTTTGAAGAAAAGAAACATGGAAAACATCACGAACTCTAATTGATGGAGATAAAGCCAGCCTACAAGCCATTAGTCTAATCCTTTCAAGGATCTAAAAAGGCCCAAAATACCATGGTGCCATCTTGGCACACAACCCAATATTTAGGGAACTCTTATTGGGTTTAATTCTTAGGTAAATATGTTCCCCAACCTGGAACTCTTTGTGCATCCTATGTTGATCTGCATAGCTCTTCTGCCTATCATGAGCCACTTTCAAATTCTACTTTATGATCTGAATTTGTTGCTCCATTTCCTTGAGCATATCAAGTCTGAAAAAGGACCCTATTCACTGGATTATTCCAAATAATAGGAGTGTTGCAAATCCTTCCATACAACGCCTCAAATGGGCTCGTCTTTATGGATTCTTAGTATCCATTGTTGTATGAAAATTCCGTAAGTGGAAGATATTCTTCCAACTTCTTAGGCATATTCATTACATACATCCTTAACATGTCCTCAAGGATTCTATTAGTCCTCTTTGTTTTCCCATATGTCTATGGATGATAGGTTGTGCTAATTTCCAATTTTTTCCCCAGTCCTGCAAAAAGTTCCTTCTAAAATATTGAAGTGAACCTAGCATCTTTGTCTAACACAATCTTCTTGAGGGTACCACGCAGCTTGACAATATCATTTACGAATATTTGTGCTATGTCACTTGTTATCACTCAGATTTTCCTTGAAGTTGTTGGGAAGAGGAAAGGCGTCCGAGGTAACCACAAACCAACTTTTAGGTACAGAATCTAGCCAATCTGTACCCAAAGAGGGCTCTCTCTTTAAGTTTTAGCTTTTTTTTGAAAGATATTATGCTAGTTATGAAATTTTAGGGGTTTTGATTGTGTTTGGTGGAATTCTGAAACAAATGGGTAAACTAGGCTTTAGGCCATTGGGCTATGGAGTCAATCAGGGATAATTCACTGGATTAAGTCAAACTATTGAGGTATGAGTCCAACAGGCAGGATAACAGAGTAAAAACAAATTCAGGGCTTGAAAGGATGATATTTCTTTTCAAAACAAGAGGGCAATTAAGAATCCTCAAGTTAGGATTAGAAGTAAGAGGGGAAGATAGGTCAACCAGCATAAGGTAATTAAGAATCTTGTACCAAGGACTTATTAGAGAAAACTACAAGGATAGAGGAGCAATTAAGAATTCCTTTACCGAAATAGTTTAGAAGAAAAGATGTAAATCGCATACTATTGATAACAGAGAGAAATAAAGCTATTTCTGATACACTTTGACTATTTTACCATTTAGATTGAGATGCATGAAACATTGAAACATGTAGAAAACACGTAAATCACAAGGATAGAATACTTATTTGTAATTAGACTACACATGAATCTGATGAAATGTCCTCAACTTTTATTCATTTTCCAACAAAAATCCAGAGTTGAGTACAAAATATTTCTTAGCTTGATAGCATAGAGTTAAAGAAATGTTATAGAATCCACACCAAAATACTTCAAATGAAGAAGATTTTATACTAATTGTAAACTAAAATATCTTGAAAAAATATCAAGATTAGTTTCACAAATATCTCCAACTATTTTACAATAATATAACTTAAATAAAGGACATTCAAAACTAATGAATATATTTGGCACTAATTTTATGGATTTATGGTGATGAAGAAGAGAAAGTCGAATTTGATAGCAACTCTTAGTTGATGATGAGGCATCCCAGTCACCAACTGCATCATTCCTTTGTGCATTTTGCCCCAGAAATTCTGCAAACTTAGGGTCCAATGATACGATTTTATATCTCAATCCGTGATCGATATATAAACTGTGAAAGAGGTTTTTGTAGATAAGAATGGTTTCGAGATAAACCTCTCTCAGTTTCCCAAAATACATCTCCATGTGTTCACAATATTCTCTACAAAAATATGTCAAAAACAGGACTTTACACAAACTGAAAAATAAGTTGTGAAGACATGCACTTATCTCCCTTTTGGTAATACCTGTGTAAACATTGAGATATTCTTTTGTAGATTGGCCTATTAGAAACAAAAACCTCCTCCAGTTTATCAAAATACTTCTTGGATTGGCCAAAATAGTTTTTTCAAAACTATGACTTAAACAGGAAATTTCTGAAGAATGTACCATTTTTGCTCTAATTTCATCTTTTAACCTTAAACTTCTTTTGATTGTTTTTCACTTTTACTTTGGATAAACTTCATTGTAGCTGGTGAAAGTGTTTTCATCTTTGTTTAACCCTCAATGTCTTCATGTTTACTTTTACCCTTTACTATTTACTTTTTACTTTTTACTTTTTCCGCTCTGTTTTTTCATCTGTCTTCACTTTGACATGAATTTGTATACTCTATTTTGTAACTATATTCCCTGTTGTTTACCTTCATGGCAGTTGATTCACTTGACTTGGTCTTCAACCTGATACTCATTAATCCTACTACACTTTGACTGCTCTTTGTTGTGTCCTTTTACCTTCCCTGTATATTTTAGGTTTTTACTGTCTGTTTCAATAGTAAATCATTTAATTTCATGTTTCCTTTGCTTGTCTTTTTACTGTATGTTTTATCAACAATCTTGGAGTAAATAGGTCTTATTACTAGTATTAAGACTATTTATCCAAGGATGTGGTCTTTTGATCACCTGTAAAATAAAACAAATTGTTAAGAAAGCATTGGTTTGCAGGGGAGGTTGAAACGGTTTCATTTGAGCTTGAGAGGTCTGTGGAGTGAGTCTAGAATGCTTTTCGAGACGTAAACCATACTTGAATCGGTTAACAGAGACTTTAGGTGGCACATATGGGCTACATAGGGTTTTACTACACAATCAGGTGAAAATGAGCAAAATTGGGGTTTTTGTGTTTAAACGGGTAAATGGTTGATATTGGCGAGTGAATGAAAATGACAATTGGCGGCGACTGAATGACGAGACATTTTTTCGTTTAATGGAGGCGGTAGGTGGTTTCTATCGCACCAGTTATGGAGAAAGGTGGTATTTAACATTGAGCTAGCGATTCCATAGAGTGTTCGACACGTGGCGAAGGCACTATGCAAAAACCACTTTGTGATCGCGTGCTAACGCGGGGTCACAAAGGGTCGCACAATATGCATAATAGCCATTAGATATCGGGGACCTGATTGGACAATTGTAGGGACTTTGAAGTGATGGGGATATAATGGAGGCAGGCCCGATACATTTAAGGATTAATTAATTATATCGCGATTAACGAGATCGAACAGGTAGGCTATTAATTAACCGTAAGGGTTAATTAATCCTTAATTAATGTGGTGGAGGATTAAGGGTTGTTAATTAGTTACTGATTAACTAATTAATCCCGATTAAGGATGTATTATGGTTATATTTAACCAAAGGGGAAGGCTATTAAGATTTCAGGGTTTTTACATAGCTAAAGTAATACGGGAATGGGTAAATTTTTATAAGGGAGTTACTATATAATATAAGTTAGTAATTAATATGATCAAATGAATGGAAAAAGCGTTAAGTTTAAACATTTCATATATATATTTCAAACTTAGGCGAAGTGAAAAATGAGGGTTTTTATGGAAAATATTTTAATTTTCCTAAGTAAAATAGGATTTTACTTAGGAAAAACTTTATCAAGGGAATGAATGATTTTATGAAGGGGTGAATATTGATGAAGGGGATTTAAGTGCTTTAGGTATTTCAAATTATTGGGCCAAGGGTCCGGTCCCTCCAAAAGTCAGAGAAATGACCTAAGCCCCCCTAACTTGTTTATAGTTACCTTTAGTACTTAGGGGAAATCAGTGAAAATTTAGGGAAAATGAGTAGAGAAGTTAATTAGTTTGACTTTGTCTCGTTGATGTGTTGTCTCCAATGTGAGTTGTGCTTTGTCCAAGTGATGAAAGCAAAATATTTAAGCATTAAACTTAACCATTCACCACACATTTATTTTGCAACCATCATCTACTTACCCTACCTACTTTATCCTATCATTTTTACTTCTTTATTAGGGCGCACTTAAACTGGCAAACCCTTATCACACTTTCTTTTCTTTTTCATGTAGATATCTATCTAAATCTAGCCTTATTACATCCAAGGACTCAGATTAAACTGTTGAGCTCTTTTTATTCACTCTACCTATCTACTTATCTACCAAGATTATACTATTTGGTCAGATCTTTATTCTCTACTTCTAAAACATGAAATTGAAAATATGAACTAGTCAAGCTTAAACTATTTGACTATTCTTGAATTGTGGCATAGGTTGACAAGCTGCACACAATTGTTTATTGTACATAAAAGTAATAGTAGTGGCATTTATACTTGCACACTTTCTTGGTATTTCTTTTTGTTGGGGTTCATTTTCTTTCATTTTTTTGACCATCTTTTTATTCTTTTTACCCTTTGATTTTTCTTTTAGGGTATACCCTTTTTACATTTTTAAATTTATTTTTATTTTTTACAAATATGGAAAACCTTTGCAACAAGTAAAGGTATGAACATATTACACAGCTCATCAAGTCGATCATGATATATGACACCTATTGGTATAGGAAAATAACACTGGCTCCACTTGGAGATGTCTTTTCCTAATGCAAAGTCAAAAACAGCAGGTCATATGCCTCTGAATGATTTTGACTACAATATGAAATCTTCTTCTACTTGTTGCTTTATTGTATGTATGACAGTAATACTTCTGAAGCTTAGGGCCTTCTCTTTAGGCTTCAACTTCACAATTTTACCATCCAATCAACACTTAAACATTTATTCTTCCTTCTTGAATCCCACTTGAGCACCTTGTCACTTAGGTAGGAATTTTTAGCCTTGGTCCTTTTATCAAAATCTTCTTAACCTTTTCTTGCACAACTTGAGATCTGACCTGAAACTAAAAGGTGTTGCAACCTTCAAACCAAATTAGTAAATCATCAAGATCTTAGGGCCTTTTGATTAGATTCAAATCTTTAAGGATTTATTTCATAATCTACTAAAAACTGAATTAAATCAAACTGAAATCCTACCTACTTACTCTAATCAACTATCTGGCTGCTAGTTAGGTAAAATGAAACAACCAATGCAACCACTCAAGCATCATATACATTGGTGACTTTTGTTGCTTGTGCTTGTTGGTGTTTAAAATTGAGATCTTACAATCAAATATAGCTTTGTTAACCTTTGAGAAGATAAGGAAATTCCTGATCTCCTTTGTTGGATCTAGAAACTGTACAAAAGGATCTTGTAACATATATACACTATTCTTGAACTGATTCAAACAACTATGTAATTTTTTTCGATAGCCTCCATGCCATGAAACTAAAATATCACTTTTATCTTTATCATCCTAAATGTTTTCAATTATTCTTTATGATGATATTTCTATTGATTGTAATGTTTGTCCGGTGAAACCATTATCATCTTGATTTTGACTCTCATAGTTTGTTAATGGAGAGAAATTCTGATTGCATTCATCATTCAACCTATCAGCTAATGGATCATAAAGAACTTGGAAGGATTGCTGCAACTTATTACATATAGGTTCAAATGGAACTTCATAGATTTCTACAAGATGCTCCTCCTTTTCCTTAAAAATTTTATACCACATTTCCTTTAAAAATTGAAATGATTCAAAACAATGAGGCAGGGAATCAACTTGGATCATTTGATCGTATGTTCTGTTAGCGTTCGAATTTGCCTCAGGCTGAGGAAGGCAAAACTCGAGGCAACATCAAACCAAGCTCAGCCTCGTAGCTAGCCCTACGAGGACAGGAGAGGGCTCTCTCCGGTCAATCTCGGCAAAAGGTAATCAAAGAGGCTCGAGATGACTGAATTGATGACTAATTTTAGGCTAGGTATGAAGTACAAGGATTATGGAATTTATTTTTTGAAGTTTTGTTGAATTCAAGGGAAAGGTAATTTTGGGTGCGGGGATGAAGCACAGCTTTTACAGAGGTCTACTTGGGGCAAGATAGGCGATTGTTTTGATGCCTTTAAAGTGATTGAATGAATAGACCTGATAGGTGAGGAGCTAAGGAGAGCAAGGAAGTCTCAAGGATTCTCCTTAAACTGAAGAAAACATGGAAAATTAAACAAACTTAAAGGCAGAGCATAGCAAATTTATGGATTCTACCTTAACACTTCAGTTGTTTAATTGCAGAAGATTAAATAAGGAAAGTGGTACACATGCACAACTTACAAGTACTGAGAGAAACACACCATCAACACATAAGGCCACATGAATCCCAAATAGTGTTGCAAAACCCTGGTCTATCCTTTGCCAAAATTGCAGATAAAATATGTACAATAGTGTATCAAGCTATTCCCAAGAGTCAAACCCTGAAAATGACTAAGAAAATGCATAATATAGGCAAGCTAACACATTCCCTTGCCTCTAGGGGTTAAGCTCATCATCCTAGGAGCTGTTTCAACCAATTCTAAACAAAGCACTACAATCTAGGTAGTCAAAACAACTTGCCTCTATAAGCTAGGAAACCAATTCATTCATTAAATTTTTGCTATTTTATGAATGGATCATCTAGAATAGGTAAATAAGTGTCAAGTCAACATAAATTTCCATTAATTACATCAAGGAGGGTGAAAAATCCCATCACAAGTCAAAACTGGTCAAACTGGCTTCGTTTCCTAAGCTGAAGATGAAAACTTTGCAAAAAATCCTGATGCGTAGCGCGCCTTTCCACCTGATTTTGGGGCAATTCACGGCATCCAAATTGAGCTCAAGTTGTCTTGTTGGAAATTTCTGGATGTCTACTTTCTAACCCAAGTGGAATTTTCCAATTTGGTGTCCATTTTCCCCTCCAAAAGTTCATTCTCCCAAGACTGCTTCCTGTGTGTCCAAAAAGGGGTAGTGAGGTCATTTTTTGCATGTTTTTTGACCTTTTGGGGACCCAAACCTTGATGAAATGCCTTGGAAATAGCTGAGCATGTATATTTCATCATGAAAAATCCAAAAACGAAAACCATTTGTGATTTGGACCTCCCAATCGTATGGGTCGCGCGCGGCGCGCTACGCGTTGAGCCCAAAAACTTGTTTTTTACACAAAAATTTCAAAATTGACAAAGTTTTCCCCAAGCTTGTTGAAATTTGGGCTGGGGCTGCCTCATCAAGTGCCATGCTCAACCAAAGAAGCTTCTACCAAGATTCGGAGCCGATCTTGCCTTTTACGTCGTTCTAGTGTCCTCCTGATGCATGCAGTTTCAGTTGTAAAGTCACCGTCTATCCGCCTTCATGGTGTTTCAAAGTCTGTTTGGCTTTCAATGAGATGAAGAATGAGAGTTTGGCGCAATTTCCAAATATGTCACATGTGTATCAAAGTATCATAGGAAATCCACAATGAGAATAGTTTTATCAAATGAGTTTGCATGAAAAAACAGTCATTGCTTTAATTATGAAGGAATTTGACAAGTGTGTAGAAAAGAGGTGGAAATGACAATGGCCATAACAATGACAACAGGGATGTAATGGAAAAAAGAGAGTGTGAGGCTAAGGTTAACAATGAGCATGGACACCACTGAAAATAGATGACATAGGCATATATTAACCCACACAGTCCCTAATATTTGTTTCAAACCCTAAGAAGTGAATTTGGAAATAAACATAGGGTTTTACATTTCGCACTTGTTTCTCCACTTCAAAACACCATAACCATGTCTAAAATTCACTGAAAAACAATAAAGAACCTACTTGCAAGTAGTTGGAGGCAATCTGGCATGAATCTGGATGAAGGAGCAAAAAATTTTACCCAATGCATAGCGCACACCTAAGTGCGTAGAGCCTGTGTATTTTTACACTGGCCAGTGAGGCCCAGTGCGTAGCGCCCATCTCAGTGCGTAGCGCCTTTTGCAGGAGGCTTTTGGAGGCGTTCACGGTGTCCAAATTGGGCATAGGATAGCTTTTTGGAAAGGGCTTTGAGTCTACTTTCCAACCCAACCAGAATGTTTCAATTTGGAATTTATTTTCCTTGTCAAAAATGAAATCTCCCAAGACTGGTCAAAATGTGCCAAATGAGGCTTCCTCAAGGCAGAGTGTTGTTGCAGTCAATTTTTAAATGCCTTTCGCAAGTCCAAAGTGAGCTCATGATAGTTAATTGGAAATATCTTTGTGTCTAGTTATCAATTGACTCATCAAGAAAGTCATTTGGCCAACCAAGTTGGGCGAAAACTGGATTTTCCCAAGGTCACTTCAGAGGTGCATTCTATTCTCCTGAGGCAATGGTATTTTTGAAATTTCTCTAAAACCATGACACCTGTGTAAAATGTGAAGGAGGTTTTTCTTCCTTGGCCTGTTGTGAACAAAAACCTCTCTTAGTTTTCAAAAATTCATCTTTGATTACTCTAAAACATCTTTTAAATGAAACTTATCCTGATGTGTGAAACAAGGAATTTTGTGGAAATGAAGCGAAATGAAGGGGATAAGAGGCTTATAAATTCTTGAGGAAATTTTTGGAAGTAGGGAGGGATGTTAGGAAGTAGGGGAAAGTGGAATCGCAGAGATTGAGTGAGGGGAAGGGGTCCAAAAGATCAAAACACAGGCCTAGCCTAGAAAATTGCCAAATTGTGGCAAGAAACTAGGGTTTGTGCAAAAATGAGGAATTTGGGGGATCTCAGTGATGGGAAGTGTTTAATAAGGTACATGAAGGATATGGGAAGGTGTATGAACATCTGGATATAAGTTTTTCTAATGATTTGACCATCCAAGAGAAATTAGCTTTCAAAACCCTAGGAGAGGGAAATGACCTTGCCTAGGCGCAACTGAAGCATGAACAAAGTGTGAAATGACTCATTAGACACTGACATGATAATTACAACCCTATGAATGATGATAGACTCAGCAGAATGATGACATGGACCGACATTTGGACAACTTTAGAAGGATTGAAAGCAAACCCTAGACCTAATGCCTAGTGACCAAATTTTTCTTGAAAACTCTTTGAAATGACAAAATTTGAAATGGACACTCTGAGACCACTTTGTAAGAGCATATTTGATCACTGGAAGAAGGCTGGAAAGACTGACACTAACATTGGCTCCAATGGGGATGGTAGCTCCTTAGAGGTGCCAAGAACGACAGATCCTTGGGAGAGCAGACAGTGCCTTATCCATTGGGCAGTGGAGTCAAAACTCAAACTAAAATGCATGACTGAAAACTGATGACTCGGATGACACAAATTGACTCTTACTCAACTAAAAACTTACTCAATACTTAAACAAAATTGACAAACTAGAAATGATGCTCAAAGTGGAGCTTATTCATCAAAACCTACTCTAACAGTTTCATTCATCACCTGATCAAGTGAAATGAAACAACCAGTGCAACCAAGTAAGTATTCCATCTGCTGTTCGAATTCTCCGCAAGTGCTTGCTTATGAACAACAAGAGAGAACTACTGAAAGGCAACTCCCATGACAACTTGGAAACAGATCCGTTGAATGATATGAATTCTCTATCCTCCTCCAAAAACACTGCATAAGGATCTTGAAATTCAAGCACACTGGAACTTAGCTCATCTAATGGATTACTTCTCGTTTCCTCATACCATGAATGCAAACTTTGATCTGAGCCTTGTGACGAGACCTCTGCTGAAAATGAGAAAGAAACCGGCTGCCGGATCAAATTCATATCAGCACATGTTTCAAGCTCACATGTAGTCAATGGAGAGAGACTTTTACTGCAAACCTCATCCAAAACATCAGCTATTGGATCATGAAAAACTTGAAAAGACTGTTGCAACCCATTTTATATTGGTTCCAATGTGATTACATGATTGCCTACATGCTGCTCATTCCTCACTGAAAATGTACTATGCAAATTTCCCTTCAAAAACTGAAATGATTCAAAACAGAAAGGTAGGGAACCTTCTTGTATCATTTGATCATATGTGTCAGCTTCCATGCCTTCATCTGCAACTTGACAATCAAAGGCATTCGGGGGCTGCAATTCTGATGCTACAGGCTGCTCAAGAATTTTGTTATATGTCTCATCCTCAACATTAACATTGAGAGATTGTTGATTTGTTATAGGTTGTTCATTTGAAGATTTACTATGCAATCTACCCTTCAAAAACTGAAATGATTCAAAACAGAATGGTACGGAGTCACCTTGAATCATTAAATCATGTGTGTCCACTTCCAAGTCTTCAGCTGCAACTTGAAAATCAATGGCTTTCGGGGGTTGCAAATCTGAATATGAGAAGTCTTGAACAAAATTTTCATTGCTGTCAAGATGATTCAAATCATGTTATGAAACCAGCTCAAGAAAAGATAGAAAAGAGAGATCCACGCCTTAGAATTCAGCCTCTTCGAGGGGGCAACCTCCTTTACATTACATAAATGAACAATCCTTGGATGATACAAATGAAAATACCTCCTTTCTATATATAGGAGTCTAAGTGGTCCCAATACAATCAAAGCCTACATAACAATAATATTGTAGGGCACAACAGTAACAATGGTGGGCTTCTATGTGGCATAATAGTAACAATATGGGCACTACATGGGTACATCAATATAATAAGTGGGTTATACTAATAACAATAAGGGGTTACACTAGTAGTATAGGGGCCTAACATGCCCCTCTCCTTCAAAAAGCGTTGTCCTCAACGCTTGAGTAGTTCTTGATGCTTCTATATAAAATTCTTGTCCTCCCATGTGGAATATTCAGCGGGTAAGTTCTTCCACTTGATGAGATACTCTGAAATTGATCGATTTCATAGCTGTCGGGTTCTTGTTTCTGTGACTGCTCCAGGTTCCAATATGATTTTTCCTTCTTCTTCAATTTCTGGCATTATTGCTTGAATTGGGATCTTTTGCAACTTTTGAATAAGTGGCCATACTTCTTCGTTCTTCTTCCATTCATCCGTTGCTTCGTTTATCCAATTTGGTTGGATAATATAAATAGCACAAAACAATGCTTCCACATCCTCATCCTTGAAGCGTCTTCCCATTCGGTAAGGTCGCCATTTTTTAAGTGCATGTAGTATTGCCAACATTTCCTTCTCATAAATAGCTTGCTTGAGATGTAGCAGTAAAAATACCCAATCACTCACATCAAAACATTTTTCACTACGATGTTGATCTACCTGTTGTTTCATTTGATTTTGCACCGAAGTGGCGTTATCCTTTAAAAGTTGGAGAACTTGTTGTTGATGCTCGATATGATCTTTCTCTACTTGAACCTTTTTCTTCTTGATATGTCCTTCTATCTTTTGAGGAGTGGTAATTTCTTCCAGTCCTTTACAAGATATGGTCGGATTCATTTCTTGATGCTCGATGTGATCTTTCACTTCTTGAACATTTTTCTTCTTGATGTGTCCTTCTATCTTGATAGTTTGAGGAGTGGTAATTTCATCCATTGAATTACAAGATATGGTTGGATTCATTTCTTCTTTCTTGATGTGATCTTTCACTTCTTGCACCTTTTTCTTCTTGATATGTCCTTCTATCTTGAGAGTTTGAGGAGTGGTAATTCTTGCCAATGCTTTACAAGATATGGTCTGATTCATTTCTTCTTTCTCTGGGGTGGTGTCCTAACGTATATCCTCTTCTTTTGATGTTTCTTGATCCTTTTCTTCCTCCTCTTCATATTCTATGTAAAATAATTTCTTCTCAGCACACCTATGAACTTTAGTGCATTTGCTATCACAATTGTAACAAAGCCCTTTTTCTCTTTTTTCTTCCAATTGTTGTGGTGTAACCCTTGTAGGTTGTGGAAGGCTGGGAGAAACAACACTTCCATCTTTATAGTTGTGAGGGGTATGCTTCCCGGTTTCCATAATTTTGCTTTCCATTATGTCACAAAGCCCTTTTACTCTTTCCAATTGTTGTGGTGTTGCTCTAAAGAAAGTGTTGCTCTTTATATCCTCATAATGTGCTATCATTTCCTCCGTGAAAATTGACCACGTAACAAGTTTTTTACGAGAACAAAGCCCTTTGTACCATAAAAATTGATCTGGTTCTAAATATGAAGATGCAATACATACCTTTTGTAACAGTTGTACACCATGTATATCAAAATATTGCTCCATCTGAAGTATCCAATTTACCGGATCCTTGCCATCAAACTTCCTCATCTTGCTTTTTCTTGATTTTAGGAGCTCTACCTTGAAACGACTGTAACTCTGTACTTTCGGATCTTTAAGTTCTAAACTTGTGACCTGTAGTAGCCCTCTATGTCCTCTTTCCAATTCCACAAGTCTGATCCAAATTGGATTCTCCAAGAAAATGTTATGCACAATCTCTCGCAGTGACCTGATTATAGACTAGTTCAGTAGAGCGAACTTGTATGAAGTGCCACGTGTCACTGTTTCAACCTTTGACTCTGAAAAATATATAAACAGAAACTACAATCCGTCCTCTTTCTTTACCTTCTTACAAAATTTCAATCCGATCCCTAGAGAGAAAGTTATGACGATTTTCCCCAGGTCACCTGTTTTGAATGTAATTCAGGAGTCTGTAAAAAGACCAACTTCCTCAGATCATATCTCTGCAAATATCGAGCGAAAAGCTCTGAAATTTGGACCCAAGGTTCCGCGCGATTTCTTCTCAAATGGGTTTTTTTTGCGATTTCTGAAACGTCACAGAAAAAAAGTTATAGAGAAAATTCTACGATGACCTGTTTGGAGCAGCGAAACCCTAGAATCCAAAGCTCTGATACCAAATGTTATGAAACCAGCTCAAGAAAAGATAGAAAAGAGAGATCCACGCCTTAGAATTCAGCCTCTTCGAGGGGGTAACCTCCTTTACATTACATAAATGAACAATTCTTGGATGATACAAATGAAAATACCTGCTTTCTATATATAGGAGTCTAAGTGGTCCCAATACAATCAAAGCCTACATAACAATAATATTGTAGGGCACAACAGTAACAATGGTGGGCTTCTATGTGGCATAATAGTAACAATATGGGCACTACATGGGTACATCAATATAATAAGTGGGTTATACTAATAACAATAAGGGGTTACACTAGTAGTATAGGGGCCTAACAAATCAAGACTTGTTTACATTTTATTTCTGATTGCATGGTAGTTATCTCTGGTGAACTGAAATGAATCAAAACAAAAAGGCAAAGATCCTTCACTTACTTCAAACTTTGATGCACTTTCCTCATCAATGTCATAGCTGATATGCATCATTTGATCATTGTACTCGAGCTGCTGTAAGTGAAATTCGTCCTCCCACAAACTAGCTGCTGGTTCGTTTGCAATAGTAACTTCTGTTTGGAGAACATAATCATCATCATACTGATCAAACTGAGGCAAATCATCAGTATAAAAGACATCATCAAGCATACATGTCATATCAACAGTTCTTTCTTCGCCAAGGTGATCTACAAAACAATCATTATCAGATCTATGACAACTAGGATAAGAAACAAAATGTTTTGGAGCGGCCATTTGTTCTTCTTCAATCAACAAGCCATGGGCTTGAACATCATAATCATTCCTTGCGTTGATCTTGTCCATCATCTTTTCCACTACACTTACCAAAATGTCAAGCTTCACCTCTAGAGATGTTGATTCGGCCGGATCTATGTTTTTCATCTCTTCTTCCTTCAACCTTGCCCTTCGGATCAGCAGATGCGCCTCTACATTTACTGCATTGTTCTGCATCTCGTGAAGTGTTGCAATATTCCTTTCTCTCAGCTGAAACTCCATCTCTGGATCAAAGGCACCCGGATAGTGCAAGAGAGCAGATCTAGGAGAAGGTCTTATATCAACTGGCATCGAATAATAAACTTGGTTAAATCTGGCAGAAAATTGTTGTACTGTCTCCCCTGGTAGTCTTTTCAGCTGATTATACTCTTCTATAATAAGGAAAAGGTTCTACCCGATCATCCACCTGTCGAGAAAAACTTTGACAAACTGCTGGAAATCTGAAATGCTTGCATCAGGCAGGGCTTTGAACCAACTCTTCACTTTGGCTTACAAAGAAAGAGCAAAAAGCCTAATACTAACATCTTCTTCATCAACTTCAAAAATATCAAGAAAGGCCTCAAAATTCTGCACATGTTGCTCAGCGTTGACATTCTTACTTTCACCATCGAACCTCGGCAAGTATAGATCATAGTTTTTGGGGAAAGCATGGAGAACAGAAGGTAAAATAAGAGGTTTATACCGATCTGGAATTTTACAAGGTGTATGGGTATGTACAGCAGGTATATAATTGGTCTTGGTCTTTTGAGGTTCATCAATCTGAAGATGGTCATCACAAAATTTAGAAGAAAGGTCTTGATCAAGCTCAAAGGCATGCAAATATTTGGTATTCACAATCTTCAAAGGGAAAGAATCAACTGCAGGTCGAGGATCTCTTCTCAAATACAGTATGCTTTGCAAAGCCTTCTTTACATTCTCGAGAAAAGAGAAGAAATAATTTAGAACAAAGAACAAAATGTCTTGGATGCAATTCCAACTTGAATACATGATCTGTCCATGTTGTCCTTTCATGTTTCTGTTGGTCAGGATCATCCTCCAGTGGAGTCTTTGGATCTGATCTCGAAAATGATTTAGAGTTGCCAGGTGAATGATTTCAGCCTTGCCAGTGTCTTATCGTTGTCCACTATCAACCATCAGATCTGAACTTGATACATGTACTGGGGTAATTAACAAGTTAAATGTCACGTTTACAAGCTAGACCGGAGATTGACTGAAGCAGCGTTTATCAACTTTTGCTAATGCAAAGCAAAAGCGTTTCGAAGGCTACCTAGCATAACTTCAGGCTCCATCTGTAGCTTATAAAACAAATGACATCAACAAGCAAACCATTTGTTCGTTCCCCAGTACGGTTGCCACTATGTTAGCGTTCGAATTTTCCTCAGGCTGAGGAAGGCAAAACTCGAGGCAACATCAAACCAAGCTCAGCCTCGTAGCTAGCCCTACGAGGACAGGAGAGGGCTCTCTCCGGTCAATCTCGGCAAAAGGTAATCAAAGAGGCTCGAGATGACCGAATTGATGACTAATTTTAGGCTAGGTATGAAGTACAAGGATTATGGAATTTATTTTTTGAAGTTTTGTTGAATTCAAGGGAAAGGCAATTTTGGGTGCGGGGATGAAGCACAACTTTTGCAGAGGTCTACTTGGGGCAAGATAGGCGATTGTTTTGATGCCTTTAAAGTGATTGAATGAATATACCTGACAGGTGAGGAGCTAAGGAGAGCAAGGAAGTCTCAAGGATTCTCCTTAAACTGAAGAAAACATGGAAAATTAAACAAACTTAAAGGCAGAGCATAGCAAATTTATGGACTCTACCTTAACACTTCATTTGTTTAATTGCAGAAGATTAAATAAGAAAAGTGGTACACATACACAACTTACAAGCACTGAGAGAAACACACCATCAACACATAAGGCCACATGAATCCCAAATAGTGCTGCAAAACCCTGGTCTATCCTTTGCCAAAATTGCAGATAAAATATGTACAATAGTGTATCAAGCTATTCCCAAGAGTCCAACCCTGAAAATGACTAAGAAAATACATAATATAGGCAAGAAAACACATTCCCTTGCCTCTAGGGGTCGAGCTCATCATCCTAGGAGCTGTTTCAACCAATTCTAAACAAAGCACTACAATCTAGGCAGTCAAAACAACTTGCCTCTATAAGCTAGGAAACCAATTCATTCATTAAATTTTTGCTATTTTATGAATGGATCATCTAGAATAGGTAAATAAGTGTCAATTCAACATAAATTTCCATTAATTACATCAAGGAGGGTGAAAAATCCCATCACAAGTCAAAACTGGTCAAATTGGCTTCGTTTCCTGAGCTGAAGATGAAAACTTTGCAAAAATCCTGATGCGTAGCATGCCTGAGCCCTATGCATAGCGCGCCTTTCCACCTGATTTTGGGGCACTTCCTGGCATCCAATTGAGCTCAGGTTGGCTTGTTGGAAAGGTCTAGATTTCTACTTTCCAACCCAAGTGGAATTTTCCAATTTGGTGTCCATTTGCCCCTCCAAAAGTTCATTCTCCCAAGACTGCTTCGTGTGTGTCCAAAAAGGGGCAATGAGGTCATTTTTTGCATGTTTTTTGACCTTTTGGGGACCCAAACCTTGATGAAATGCCTCGGAAATAGCTGAGAATGTATATTTCATCATGAAGAATCCAAAAATGCAAACCATTTGTGATTTGGACCTCCCAATGGTATGGGTCATGCGTGGCGCGCTACGCGTTGAGCCCAAAAACCTGTTTTTTACACAAAAATTTCAAAATTGACAAAATTTTCCCCAAACTTGTTGAAATTTGGGCTTGGGGTGCCTCATCAAGTGCCATGCTCAGCCAAAGAAGTTTCGGCCAAGATTCAGAGCTGATATTTCCTTTTATGCCGTTCAAGTGTCCTCCTGATGCATGCAGTTTCAGCTGTAAAGTCACTGTCTATCCGCCTTCATGGTGTTTCAAAGTCTGTTTGGCTTTCAATGAGATGAAGAATGAGAGTTTGGCGCAATTTCCAAATATGTCACATGTGTATCAAAGTATCATAGGAAAGCGACAATGAGAATAGTTTTATCAAATGAGTTTACATGAAAAAACAGTCATTGCTTTGATTATGAAGGAATTTGACAAGTGTGTAGAAAAGAGGTGGAAATGACAATGGCCATAACAATGACAGCAAGGATGTAATGGAAAAAAGAAAGTTTGAGGCTAAGGTTAAAAATGAGCATGGACACCACTGAAAATAGATGACATAGGCATATATTAACCCACACAGTCCCTAATATTTGTTTCAAACCCTAAGAAGTGAATTTGGAAATAAACATAGGGTTTTACATTTCGCACTTGTTTCTCCACTTAAAAACACCATAATCATGTCTAAAATTCATTGAGAAAACATAAATAACCTACTTGCAAGAGGTTGGAGGCAATTTGGCATGAATATGGATGAAGGAGCAAAAAATTTTACCCAATGCGTAGCGCACACCTGAGTGCGTAGCGCCTGTGTATTTTTACACTGGCCAGTGAGGCCCAGTGCGTAGCGCCTTTTGCAGGAGGCTTTTGGAGGCTTTTCCGGTGTCCAAATTGGGCACAGGATAGCTCGTCGGAAAGGGCTTTGAGTCTACGTTCCAACCCAACCAAAATTTGGCAATTTAAAGTTCATTGGCCTTGTCAAAAATTAAATCTCCCAAGACTGGTCAAAATGTGCCAAATGAGACTACCTCAAGGAAGAGTGTTCTTGTAGTCAACTTTTAAATGCCTTTCTCAACTCCAAATTGAGATCATGATAGCTCATTGGAACAATATTTGTGTCTAGTTATCATTTGACTCATCACAAAAGTCATTTGGCCAACCAATCTAGGAGAAAGCTTGATTTTGCCCAAGGTCACTTCAGAGGTGCATTCGATTCTCCTGAGGCAACGGTATTTTTGACATTTCTATAAAACCATGACACCTGTGTAAAACATGAAGGAGGTTTTTCTTCCTTGGCCTGTTTTGAAAAAAAACCTCTCTCAGTTCTCTGAAATTCCTCTTTGATTTCTCTGAAACATCTTTTGAGTGAAACTTATCCCGATGTGTGAAACAAGGAATTTTGTGGAAATGAAGCGAAATGAAGGGGATAAGAGGCTTCTAAATTCTTGAGGAAATTTTTGGAAGTAGGGAGGGATGTTAGGAAGTAGGGGAAAGTGGAATTGTGGAGATCGAATGAGGGGAAGGGGTCCAAAAGAGCAAAACACATGCCTAGCCTAGAAAATTGCCAAGTTGTGGCAAGAAACTAGGGTTTGTGCAAAAATGAGGAATTTGGGGGATCTCAGTGATGGGAAGTGTTTAATAAGGTACATGAAGGATAGGGGAAGGTGTATGAACATATGGATATAATTTTTGCTAATGATTTGACCATCCAAGAGAAATTAGCTTTCAAAACCCTAGGAGAGGGAATTGACCTTGCCTAGGCGCAACTGAAGCATGAACAAAGTGTAAAATGACTCATTAGACACTGACATGATAATGAAAACCCTATGAATGATTATAGACTCAGCAGAATGATGACATGGACCGACATTTGGACAACTTTTGAAGGAGTGAAAGCAAACCCTAGACCTAATGCCTAGTGACCAAATTTTGCTTGAAAACTCTTTGAAATGACAAAATTTGACATGGACACTCTGAGACCACTTTGCAAGAGCATATTTGATCATTGGAGGAAGGCTGGAAAGACTGACACTAACATGTTCCAGATTCCAAGTCTTCTTCTGCAGCCTGACATTCAATGGCATTTTGGGGCTACAAATATAGATATGAGAAGTCTTGAACAAAAATTTTATTGCCCTCTAGATAATTAATATCAAGACTTGGTGACATTTGATTTCTAATTGCAAGATAGTTATCTCTGATAAACTAAAATGAAGCAAAACAAAATGGTAAAGTTCCTTCACTGATTTCAAAATTTTCTGCACTTTCCTCCTCATTCTCATAGCTGAAATGAACAAGTTGATCACTATTTTCAAGTTGTTGAACCTGAACTTCCTTATTCGCCAAACTAGCCTTTGATTGCTCTGTAAAGTTAGTTTGGATTTGAAGATCATAATTATCATCATACTAATCTCAAAAGAAGGAATGTCATCAAACATACACATTAGATCAGCAGATTGCCTCTCCGCATATGGTTCTATAACTCTATCTTCATAGTTATGGTAGTTGAAATTAACAGGAATTTGTTCATGGTTGTCAACCTCTTCATTTTGTGAAACAAATGTATCATGGTGATTTTGAGCAAAAAAATCAACTTTCATTGTGATCTTATGCATCATTTCCTCTATTTTCTTTATCAAAATGTCGAGTTTTTCCTCTTTTTCTACTTTCAACTTTTCTCTTCTAATTTGCAATTTGACTTCTACATCTACTGCCATGTTTTGCATCTGTTCCATTGTTGAGGGGTTTCTTTCTCTTAGATGAAATTCTATCTCTTTATCAAATGCTTTTGGGTAATGCAAAAGAGCTGAATCAGGGGGAGGTCTTATATTTAATGGTATTGAATAATATGCTTGATTAAATCTGTCTGAAAATTGTTGTATTGTTTCATCTGGATATATTTTTAACTGATTATATTCTTCTATGATCACAAGAAAAATGACTTTTATTATCCATCTATCAAGGAAGAGCTTGAGAAACTGCTCGAGATTTGAGATGCTTGCCTCAGGCAGGGTTTTGAGCCAACTCTTGACTTTGTCTTGCAAAGAAAGAGAAAAAATCCTAATACTGACATCCTCTTCATCTACTTCAAATAAGTTAAGATAATCCTCAAAAGTTTGAATATGTTTTTGGGCAGTAATACCATTCTCTCCATCAAACCTATGGAGGTGCTTTAGATAATCGTTAGGGAAAGCATGGACTGTAGGAGGTAAAATGAGTGGTTTATATCTATCAGGAACTTTATGAGGTATTGGAATATGTACAAGGATTCTATGATTAGCCTTAATTTTTTTATTCTCCTTAATTAGAAAATGATCTTCATAAGAATTAGAAGACTGTTGTTCAAATGTGTAAGGAGACTTTATATCTATAGTTTTCAAAGGAAAATAATAAAAATTTAATCTCAAATCATCTCTAAAATACAATATACATTGAAAAACGTTATCAAAGAGAAAGAACATAATGTCTTGGATAACAATCCAAGTTAAAAGCCTGATCTTTTCACATAGTTCTTTCATGTTCATTTCTCTAGTGGAGTCTTGATTGTGAAATCGATTTTGGAGTCACCAGGTGGATGATTTTAACCTTTGTGTGTTTGATCCCTGTCCACCATCATAGATCAGATCTAAACCTGTAAAACAATTCTGAAGAAAAAGTTAGTTCTCCAGGAAGCCAAATAGTGAGTATTTTATGATTATTTTTATTTTTTATGAATTTTCAAAACAACTTCTATGATTTCTTTCAAAGGCTTTAGATATGATATTTAAACTTTCTTAAATATTTATTTGACATGAGGAACTGGTCGAATGTTTGGAAATTAGATGTTCAGTTCATAAACTAAACTAGAGATAGACTGAAGCAGCATTCATCTAGTATGCACTTGCAAAGCAAGAGCAGTTCGAAGGCTACCTGGCTAACTTCAGGCTCTGTCTATAGTTTATAAATCAAACAATAATAACAAACAAACAAAATATTCGTTCCCCAGTGGAGTCGCCACTATGTTATCACTCAGATTTTCCTTGAAGTTGTTGGGAAGAGGAAAGGGGTCCAAGATAACCACAAACCAACTTTTAGGTACATAATCTAGCCAATCTATACCCAGAGAGGGCTCTCTCTTTATGTTTTAGCTTTGTTTTGAAGATACTATGCTAGTTATGAAAATTTAGGGGTTTTTATTGTGTTTGGTGGAATTCTGAAACAAATGGGTAAACTAGGCTTCAGGCCATTCAGCTATGGAGTCAATTAGGGATAATTCACTGGATTAAGTCAAATTGTTGAGGTATGAGTCCAATAGGCAAGATAACAAAGTGAAAACAAATTCAGAGCTTGAAAGGATGATATTTCTTTTCAAAACAAGAGGGCAATTAAGAATCCTCAAGTTAGGATTAGAAAGAAGAGGGGAAGATAGGTCAACCAACATAAGGCAATTAAGAATCCTCTACCAGGGACATATTAGATAAAACTACAGGGATAGAGGAGCAATTAAGAATTTCTTTACCGAAATAGTTTAGAAGAAAACATGTAAATGGAAATACTGTTGATAACAGAGAGAAATAAAGCTAGTTCTGATACACTTTGAATATTTTACCATTTAGATTGAGATGCATGAAACATTGAAACATGTAGAAAACACGTAAATCACAAGGATAGAATACTTATTTGTAATTAGACTGCACATGAACCTGATGAAATGTCCTCAACTTGTATTCCTTTTCCAACAAAAATCCAGACTTGAGTACAAAAGATTTCTTAGCTTGATAGCATAGAGTTACAAAAATGTTATAGAAACCACACCAAAATACTTCAAATGAAGAAGTATTTATACTAATTGTAAACTAAAATATCTTGAAAAAATATCAAGATTAGTTTCACGAATATCTCCAATGGTTTTACAATAATAGAACTTAAATAAAGGACATTCAAAACTAGTGAATCTATTTAGCACTACTTTTATGGATTTATGGTCATGAAGAAGAGATAGATGAATTTGATAGCAACTCTTAGTTGATGATGAGGCATCCCAGTCACTAACTGCATCCTTCCTTTGTACATTCTGCCCCATAAATTCTGCAAACTTAGGGTCCAATGATACGATTTTATTTCTCAATCCGTGATAGATATGTAAAAAGTGAAATATTTTTTTGTATATAAGAATGTTTTTGAGATAAACCTCTCTCAGTTTCCCAAAATAAATCTCCATCTGTTCACAATATTCTCTACAAAAATATGTCAAAAACAGGGTTTTGCACAAACTGAAAAATAGGTTGTGAAGACATGCACTTATCTCCATTTTGGTAATACCTGTGTACAAATTGAGATAGGTTTTTGTAGATTGGCTTGTTAGAAAAAAAAAAAAACCTCCTCCAATTTATCGAAATACTTCTTGGATTGGCTAAAATAGTTTCTGTAATACTATGACTTAAACAGGAAATTTTTGAAGAATGTACCATTTTTGCTCTAATTTCATCTTTTAACCTTAAACTTCTTTTGATTGTTTTTCACTTTTACTTTGGATAAACTTCATTGGAGCTGGTGAAAGTGTTTTCATCTTTTTTTAACCCTCAATGTCTTCATTTTTACTTTTACCCTTTATTGTTTACTTTTTACTTTTTACTTTTACCACTTTGTTTTTTCATCTGTCTTCACTTTGACATGAATTTGTATACTCTATTTTGTAATTGTCTTACCTGTTGTTTATCTTCATGATAGATTATTTACTTGACTTGGTCTTCAACCTGATACTCTTTAATCCTGCTACACTTTGACTATTCTTTACTGTGTTCTTTTACCTTCCTTGTATATTTTAGGTTTTTACTGTCTGTTTCAATAGTAAATCATTTAATTTCATGTTTCCTTTGCTTGTATTTTTACTGTATGTTTTATCAACAATCTTGGAGTAAATAGGTCTTATGACTAGTATTAAGACTATTTATCCAAGGATGTGGTCTTCTAATCACCTATAAAACAAAAAAAATTGTTAAGAAAGCATTGGTTTGCAGGGGAGGTCGAAAAGGTTTCATTTGAGCTTGAGAGGTCTATGGAGTGAGTCTAGAATGCTTTTCGGGAGGTAAACCATGCTTGAATCGGTTAACAGAGGCTTTAGGTGGCGTAGATGAGTTACATAGAGTTTTACTACATAATGAGGTGAAAATGAGCAAAACTGGGGTTTTTGTGTTTAAACAGGTAAATGGTTGATATTGGCGGGTGAATGAAAATGAAAATTGGCGGCGACTGAATGACGAGAAATTTTGTCATTTAGTGGAGGGAGTAAGCAGTTTCTATTGCACCAGTTATGGGGAAAGGCGGTATTTAGCATTGAGCTAGCGATTTCATAGAGTGTTTGATGCGTGGTGGAGGCACCGTGCAAAAACCACTTTGTGATCACGCGCTAACGCGGGGTCACATAGGGTCGCACGATATGCATAATAGCCATTAGATCTCGGGGACCTGATCGGGTGACTTTCGAGACTCTATAGTGATGGGGATATAATGGAGGCGGGCCCAATACATTTAAGGATTAATTAATTATATCGGGTTGACGAGATCAGACGGGTAGGTTGTTAATTAATCGTGAGGGTTCATTAATCCTTCATTAATGCGGCGGGGGATTAAGGGTTGTTAATTAGTTACTGATTAATAAATTAATCTCGATTAAGGATGTATTATGGTTATATTTAACCAAAGGGGTGGGATATTAATATTTCTGGCTTTTTACATAGCTAAAGTGATAGGGGAATGGGTAAATTTTTATAAGGGAGTTACTATATAATATAAGTTAGTAATTAATATGATCAAATGAATGGAAAAAGCGTTAAGTTTAAAAATTTTATATATATATTTGAAACTTAGACTAAGTGAAAAATGAGGGTTTTTTTATGGAAAATATGTTAATTTTCCTAAGTAAAATAGGATTTTACTTAGGAAAAACTTGATCAAGGGAATGAATATTGATGAAGGGGATTTAAGTGCTTTAGGTATTTCAAATTATTGGGCCGAGGGTCCGGTCCCTCCAAAAGTCAAAGAAATGCTCTGAGCCCCCCTAGCTTGTTTATAGGTACCTTTAGTACTTAGGGGAAATTAGTGAAAATTTAGGGAAAATGAGTAGAGAAGTTAATTAGTTTGACTCTGTCTCCTTGATGTGTTATCTCCAATGTGAGTTGTGCTTTGTCCAAGTGATGAAAGCAAAATATTTAAGCATTAAACTTAACCATTCACCACACATTTATTTTTCAACCATCATCTACTTACCCTACCTACTTTATCCTAGAATTTTTACTTCTTTATTAGGGTGCACTTAAACTGGCAAACCCTTATCACACTTTCTTTTCTTTTTCATGTAGATATCTATATAAATCTAGCCTTATTACATCCAAGGGCTCAAATTAAATTGTTGAGCTCTTTTTGTTCACTCTACCTATCTACTTATCTGCCAAGATTATACTGTTTGGTCAGATCTTTATTCTCTACTTCTAAAACATGAAATTGAAAATAGGAACTAGTCAAGCTTAAACTATTTGACTATTCTTGAATTGTGGCTTAGGTTGACAAGTTGCACACAATTGTTTATTGTACATAAAAGTAAATAGTAGTGCCATTTAGACTTGCACACTTTCCTGGTATTTCTTTTTATTGGGGTTCATTTTCTTTCATTTTTTTGACCATCTTTTTATTCTTTTTACCCTTTGATTTTTCTATTAGGGTATACCCTCTTTACATTTTTTATTTTTTTTTATTTTTTACTAATATGGAAGACCTTTGCAACAAGTAAAAGCATGAACATATTACATAGCTCATCAATTCAATCATGATATATGACACCTATTGGTATAGGAGCCTAACATAACTAGTGGAGTTAGTGGACTTGACTACTACAAAATGATCTACCTTGCTCAACTTATCCACCACTACCATGATCTAATCATGTTTCTTAGACATTTTAGGAAATCTTGTAATGAAATCCATAGAAATTATCTCCCACTTCCATTTGTTGGAAATAATACTAAAAGGGGGGGTGAATCAATATTATCAGATCAAGAATTTTCCTTTTTCATAATCAGATTTATATACACTACTTCAGAGAGGGGAACTAGCGTGTACATGCAACTATCTTTAAGGCAACCAGCGTTTATGCAGTAAACTTATGATTCAGTTAGTTCATCATATGTTGACCTTTAATTAGTGCATCAGTACTTCATCAATCATTAAATAGTAACCATGTGTAGTATAAACATAATAAACCATTACACATAAGCAACACACACGAACACCAAGATTTAAGGTGGAAACCCAATGTGGGTGAAAACCCTATTGTTGTCGTCCTTGTCTTCTTTTAATAATAAGAAAATATGTTTACAATCTTGTAATGGTGCAGACTCATATCAGTACGCAAGCTTCTACCTGCAGAAGGTTACAACCTTCTCTCATTCTCCAGCTTCTACTGGAAGGGAGCTACAACACCCTAGCTCTTGTACTAGCCAATATGTTTACTAGTACGTAGGTGCCAGCCTACAGAAAACTCCACTCTTCCACCAGGGACCACGTTTCATGAATTTTCAGACTAGATGCTCCTAGCACATATCAAGACATATGAAGACCTTGACTCATCAATAACCCATCAGAAATTTAGAAACTCAAACTTCATCAACCAACATGCAGTTAATCTGAAACAATCAAATCACTATCATCAGAACATTGTGCTGAACCCAGAAACCTGTATCAACATTCAGAACCAACTGAAACCTCAAAAATTCATGTGTCAGACTGTATACGCTACTTCAATGAAGAAAACCTACGTGTATACGCTACTTCCTTCAGCCCAACCTGCATATACCTCTAAATATTTTGAATCATAAAATCTCTAAATCACAAACTGTACCAACCAACAGTGTACTGAACATCAAATGTCAACTTACAGAACTTTACATAGGCAGGAAATAAAAAATAGTTTTTCTCACATATAAAATCAATCAAATATCAAGCTCCTTATACATTCATATTTACATTCAGATCTAAGAAGACTTCATTGACAAACAACAGTAAAATAGCAACAGCAATAAATCATCAATACTGATATGATAGATCAGTCATCTCTGAACATCAAGCCTTTCTTTTGTAGATGCTACTTGAAAGAATAGAACCTGTGTGTATATGCTCTTTTTCCGAGATGAACCTGCGTACAAATATGCAAATATTGACTCAGAACTTTGCTAAAATTCTAGATTTTAGAAAAACCCAGACCATGATAGATAATGAATAAAATAGATGCAAGACATCAAATCTAGCCTCAACCAATATCAGATCATTCAAGAATAAGTCATTTCAAGTCTCATGATCCTGAACCAATATTGAACTCAAGGTGCACATAGATATTTCAGATCTAGTCCCAAACATAACTCTGCAACATAAAATATACTTCAGATAGAAGTATTCATTAGAATCTTATTCACTTGCACATCTAGCCTTATGATCCTCTCTTCTTTATATAGTTTTTGGTCTTTCTCAATACCATCCACCAAATCCGCTTAGGACCGATACCTTGGATCAAATACCATGGACGGAATACCTCGGACTAAATACCTAGGGTCAATATCATGGTCCAAAGATACCTTAGAACAAATACCTCAGACCAAAACCATGGTTTTCAACATGTACACGCTTTGCCCTCTGTGGGAGTGCATGTGTGCCTTATACGCTATTTCTGTTCTGAGTACCTGCGTGTATACGCTGCTTGGACTAAGTGAACCTACATTTATCTCTTAAATTTCTCTTACATCATCTTTTTCCTTCAGCTTCTTTATTCTGATCAATAGACCTTAGTTCCATCTTCCTAGTCCTATGTACCACTGCCCTATTGCCTCTAAATATTGTTGTTAGCCTCTTATCAAAACTGAGTTGACTTGTAGAGTTTCCATCAAGGACAATACTTGTATCACAATGCCAACAATCTCCCCCTTTAGAATTGATGGCAACCATGATGGTGTTGACTATTGCAAGCTGTAAAGACTATTAGAGATACCATACAATGCCAAAATAACAAAATACTCTCGGACACCCTTTGACATCAAGGGAAAAGGGTGGACCACTCTAATCTCCTCCTTTGCATGATGTTATCCATACTCCCCCTAAGTACATGTCGAGTCTGCAGAGAGATGATTCAATATAATAACATGACACTATAACTCAACAAAGTTAGTATTAACTCCCTATGACCACGAACTCATACATACATCAATCACCCAACCAAGTGGGGATACACCATATTTGACTCATCTGCCCAACCAAATGGGGATATACCAAAGTTTATACATGACAGAAATACAACAATTATTACATCATACATCCCAAAGATATTGGGGAAATAAATTACATCATATGACCAATAGAACTCATTGAAATATAGACCGTGATAGAAGAAGATATATCACACTGACGACTGATGCAACTAAGAAATAGCTGAGTTCAACAACCATAATGCCGACAATGTGGAATGTGAATGCTCCCCCTGAACCTGTGCTACCACTATTTGTTTTTTGTTAGAAAAGCATATACGTGCTTTTAGCCAAGGCAACCCGTGTGTACCCACGCATTTACTACATGAAACTAGCGTGTAGTAAACTTCCTCTGAAAAACTAGATTTAACAGCAGGATGATGTAGCAACAACTCCCAGCTTTTGTCTGAGATATTCAAATGTTTCTCTGGGCAATGGTTTAGTAAATATATCAGAAACCTGTTCTTTGGAGGGGACATACTCCAATTTGACCTTTTGTTCAAGCACTTGTTCTCGGAGAAAATGGTACTTGATGGGTATGTGCTTAGTCTTGGAGTGCATGACTGGATTCTTTGAAATACTGATGGCACTTGTATTATCACATAGAATGGAGATGAGTGGAGTACATGTGATCTGAATGTCTTGCAAATTTTGCATCATCCAAAGTAGTTGTGTGCAGCAAGATGCAACAGCCACATATTCCGCTTCAACTGTAGATAAAGCAAATGAACTTTGTTTCTTGTTGAGCCAAGACACTAACCTGGAACCCATATAGAATGCACCACCACTAGTGCTTTTTCTATCATCAACACTTCCTTCCCAATCTGCATCTGTATATGCATAAAGAGTAATATTTTCATCTCAAGGATACCATAGTCCAAAGTCCTGAGTTCCTTGAAGATATTTGAAAATTATTTTGACTGCCTAAAGGTGTGATTCCTTTGGATTTGCTTGGAATCTTCCAACTATTCCTACTACATGCATGATGTCAGGTTGGGTACCTATTATATAAAGCAGACTGCCAATCATGGATCTGTAAGTTAGTTGATGTACTGCTGCTGATTCATCATTTAAGATGAGATTTCATCCTGTTACCATTGGAGTACATACAGGTTTAGAATCTTCCATTCCATACTTTTTCAAGATCTGCTTGAGATATTTGGTATGTGAAAGAAAAATACTATCTTTAGTTTGTTGAACTTGTAGACCAAGAAAATAGGTAAGTGTTGGGTCTCCAAAATGTCTTCAAAATGACATCCACTTTCACCTTTATCGCCACCATTTTACTCACATGTCGCAACTCCATAACCATATAACCTTTCATTAGCCACCATTTTCATAAATATATGGGTTAGGATCCTTATTTACCAAAGTTATTTATTTATGTGTTTAAAGTGAATTTATGATTAAAAACTAGGAAATTAACATGGTTTCATGTATCTATATATGTGGCTTGAGTTTCATAACATGTGTAGGTCATTTAGAAGCTTCCAAGGCACCCTTATTTGGCCTCCAATGCTCAAATTCGAATTCCCTTCAAAGGAGATTTGAATAAAGGTCAAATAATGATATGTGTCCTATTTGGATTGTAACTCTATGAGGTGTCTCATCATTTCTTATTTGGATTAGAACTCTATGAGACACTTAGGGGATATGTGTCTCATTATGAGCTATTTGGTTGTAACTATATGAAATTTTAGTGGATCCTCATTAAATAGAGTAGCTTCTTATGTTTTTGTATAAATAGGAAAGCCTTCTCCTTTGAAAGGCATGTGTAAAGTTGGAGAAATGCTCATGTTTTTAATAGAGAATTTGGAGCTTATACTTGGAGATTTGAAGATTTAGTTTTGCTTGCATACGAAGCTACTTCACTTTCCATCCTCATATACCATTGGAATGTCCATCTAATGATTGTGAGACTTAATTGTTTTTATAGATTAAAGTTCATTTGCTTTCTTAGTATTACTTTTAGAATGACTGTGTAATATTTGGTTTTCTAAAAACATTTCAATAGGGAAGATTTATGTATTTTCTAATTGGATTAAGTTTGAGGCAAGGGCTCATATTTATTTGATTTCCTTTCATGTTCTATTATTTACTTTCTTAGATCAAACCATCAATTCATTGTATAATTGAATAAAGGATCAGGCCAAGAAGGCGACTTCAAATTGGGTGATTGAATGTTCAACCTATGCAATCATTGAACTTTACTTTTTTGTGCTTTTATATTTGCTTTTAAGATCCTCATTTAATTCCATTAACTGATATTCCTAAAGATCATTCTAAGAAATTGATTTAATCATATTTCAAAATTGAATGGTTGAATATTTGATACATGCAATTACTGAGTTATTTTCTGCACACTTTACTTGCCTTTCTAGGACATTAGAAGTTAAAGTATAAATAGATGCTTACACATCATCTCAAGAAGGTAACACTTCATAATTGAATGCTGGAGTAACTACTATTTTTGGTTTCACAAGTTAGTTGAATTTCATTTTCATTATTTGATTTCATAGATTAGATGAATTGGTTTTCGTTATTTTGTATTTAGATTTTTCTAAACTGAAAGACAATTTCTAGCACATACAGTGTCCACAAGTTTACGAAATCCCTGGGTTGAAAAATTAAATGATACGCAATCACTTTACCCCAACATTTTGGCGTCATTGCCGTGAAAGTGTGCATAAGAACTAACTTCCAGTTTAGAGTGTATTTTATTTGTTTTTGTTTTTACTAACCATTTATGGACAAAGGATCTAGAATGCAGCCCAAAGACTACATTGAGGAATGGTATCAAGAAACGGTTACACCATAATATTCATCAATTCTTCAAGAGATCCTTGCGGAAAATCGAAAGGTCAAGTAAATTTCACATATCCTTACAAACAATCAGGTACATTTTTCAAGTTGGGATATGATCATTTCAAAAATCCTAATCTGTAAATGGCTTCATTGGAAGCATGAATATACTTAAAAAATAAAAATAAAAAATAGTTTTTAGATAGATAGGAAAAATAAAAATAATTTTTTATAGTTTTTAGAATAAATTTGAGGTTTTATCGTGTAGTAAGAACCACCCATCTACTAACTCTTTGTAGGAAAAATTTGCAATAAAACAAATGGTTGAGAACAAGGAGCGCAAGTGAAGATCATGAACGATAATTTAAGGTATGAGATCAAGCCTTTTCATTTTATTTTTGCAAAATTTACAGAAGAATCGATTGATAAAATCTTAACTATGCTAACAAAATAAATCTCTCAAGTATGCTCTCCTTCTACACTTCGTGTGACCTAAAGGATCAGAAAAATAAATTGTTTTGTTAGTATATCATAAAAATTATTTAGCTACAGAATGCAATTCTGCAGCTAATTTTTGTTTTCATGATTTGATTTAATTCAATTTGATTTTTCAATAAACTTAAAAAAATAAAAATAAAAAAAATCAAATGCATTTTCTTTATTAATAAATTGTTTTGTTTTAAATGAAATATATATGTATATTCAAAAAAATGTAACATATATAATTTAAAAATAACAAAACTGTAAAAAGTAATAAACATACATAACCCACTATATGTGATAAAAAAAATCAAAAACCAACGACAATGAATTGACACAAACATTGTTTGAGAGTTTGAAAAAAACATGAAGGTTGAGAAATGAACTTCTACAACACTATAACCGTGGCATTGGATCCAATCTTTCACGGCTGGGCTCTGGAATTCAACATGTGAATAAAATAAAAATTGCATATGTCGTCAAGATCCTAGTCTTGGCACATTAATCTACTCTGCAGTGAACCATTTTTGTTTCATGGCAAGTAAAATAATGGTGAATCATCGGGATTGAACCTGGTTTTGGTTGTTGGGGACTTCAATCACCCTACAGATAAAAAAATGAATTCGACATGAAATTCAACTTCTAATAATTGGTATTTGTTGTTGCAATCAATTGATTAAAACGATGAATGGTTGCAGGTTTCATGTGATTGACTTACACATTAGTTGGAGGTTCGATTTTGTGGAGATCTCAACAAGCATAGCAACACTCTTGAAATCTGTGAATCCCAGTTGGAGCATGGTTACAATCAGGTCAATGCTCATCACTGCCTACCTATACACATTGTCCTTCCTGTGCTTCGTTCGGTCAGAGGGAGAACTAGAATTGAAACCGATTTTGGTGGTGGAGGTGTAGTGTGATGGGAAAAGTTGGTTCCCTACCTATTCAACTGATGAAAGATCTATGGTGTGACCAAATTGACCAGATCCTTGTTCTGTGATTTGGGTTCTTTGTAGAACTAAGAAATTTTGGTCCTGTATTGAGGATATTTCATAAGAATCCCATGTGGCCCATGAGCTAGCTTTTGATTTCCACTAGCATTAGAAACTGTTACCTGAGGTAGAGGAAATGTGTAACAACTTAAAAATTTCAATTTTTAAACAAGATTTCTGGGAAAATGAAAACGAATTTTGGAAAATTGAGACATGGTTTTTTCTTAGGATATGCCGAATTAAATAACTTAAAAATGGTTTCCTCAATTTCACAACTGTTTGAGAGAAATATGAGATTCTTCGGGACACTATTTCACTGACTGCGTGAGAAAAAATGGATTTAGAATTTAATGCACAGATGGAAGTTGCAGCCATGCAATGAATTTGATTTTCCTGATTTACAGAAGGAAGATCGCCACATATATTTATCGAGTTCCAACGATTGAAGGAGCAGAGGTTATTAATACAACTGGTGGCAGGGATTTGTTTGCCTCTAGTTTTTTGAAAACAAATTGTTGCGCACCAAACCGCTGCTATTAGTGTAGCAATAATTTAGCCTATCCATACGTAATGGTTAAGACACATGGAAAAATCCCTGATTCAACATTGCCTAGTCAACTAGTTAACCTTAAATGAAGACCAACGCATATCCGTTCCACATTCTCATGGGCATAAAAACGTTTTTCCATTTCACTATTGTCACCCTGGACATATTCTACAGTTGTAACAGTTCGTGAGATGGCAATTCACTCAGTTATGATCAACATTTTCTCCCCGATTCGATTTTGAGCAAAACAATTCTTTAGTCTATGCATCCTTTGGGCATTGTCACTTAATCCATTACATTTCTATCCTATTTTTGGTAGATATATTAAGAATATCATCCGTTGATGGAATTTCGCCAGTGTGAGCAGGCTACTTGTGGTTACTACATTTTTCTCATATACCTTTTATACATGGCAATTTCATTTTTTTATTATGTTGCTTTTTTAATGATTATATGTTTGTAGTGTTTTGTTATATGTTATGATTTGTTATGTGTTTTTAAATTGCATTTTTTGTAATAACATTTTTACATATAATGCTTGTAATGTTTGATTTTTGTTATGTTTTGTTATATTTTGTATTAATGGAATATAATGTTTGTGTATATATTTTAAGTTTGTACATGTGTTTTTCTTATTTTATTTTTTTTAATATATATGTTATGTTTTGTGATCAGTATGTTTAATGTTTTGTTTTTCTATTTTACTTTTTTTTTAATTTTGTAAATATTTCATTAGTTTTTTTTAAGAAAATTGCCATAAAAAAATTGTCATAAAAATTTTAACGTGAAAATTCATTTCATGACTGGAGCAAATTGAGAAAAGAGTTGTTGTTATGGTCTAGTAAACCACAACAATGTTTCTTTCTCTTTGAATTTATTTTTGGTTATTTACTGACTTGGGTTGTTTGTTCAGAATTTTAGCTACAAAAGATGTGCACATTCTGCAGCTAAACAGCGATTCTACAGCTAATCAACAATTCTGCAGCTAGAAAACAATTCTGCAACTATGCATTTAACTCAATGATTTATTTTTCAAACAATGCATTCTAACCATAAATTCATGATCAACATGCCATTTCATCTGCTTACATCATCTTTCATTGTAGCATTATGTTCGCATGCCACATTTTACATGACAATTTTCACTATTTCATAAAAATTTCAAAATAGTCTAACTTTCTCATACGAAATCGGAATTCGATGATTCAAGCATCATTGGAAAGATCTCGACGAGATATAAAAAATGAGGAAGATATTATCAAATTTTGAAACAGTTAAAAATGAATAAATTCCTGAAAAGAAACAACATGTAACTTGAGGCACTACTTTCAACACAGGTATAAACTCTTTTGGTTTTCTTTCATGAACTTGTTTAATAGTACCGATTCTTATTTTTTTAATGTAAATGTCATTAATAAAGAAATTAATCACCTCTCTATTTTTATAACCTTACAATCCATTGAAGAAGAAGTACTAGTTTTTGCAGGTTCTAGGAGGAAGAACAGATGACTATAAGAAAATAGTGTCTCTCAAAGGCCACATTTATTTCACAAGAAAATGATCAGAGCAGCAACAAAGATGAAACATCAATGCATGAGCACATGCTAATGCATATGGGATCCAGTAGTTGCAAGCCTTTTAGATGCTAGTGTTTCCATTGCACCCATACTCCTTCAGTCAATAAAACCTTCATCTCATTTCCTTTGCAATTGCATTGCATTTCACTTAGTCAGTCGATAAAATTCTCATCTCATATTTTCCTCCCTTGCTTTCACTAACTCATAACCCATTTTCATAAAGACATTCAGCTCACTTACATGCTATTTGTCCTTTTACTTTCCATTCACTTGTCATTTTCCTTTCCGTTAAATAAACCTTGATCCACTGCAAATTTTCCATTCATAGTCCTTCAAAATCATTGTTTCATGCTCGCGTTAGATTATGGAGGATTCCTTAAGGCCTTCCTTCTAACAATCGTTGGCCTATCGACATTGAGACATTATCTAGATCCAAGCCTAGAGTCCTCATTAGTACCTTGAGGTTTCTATGCCTTAATGACAGGCTCTCTCGCCAACAATCATAATCAATGTCCCTTGATCGTTGGATCTTGCAAGTGGCTCGACATCAGCTCATTTATTCGCCCTTCCCAAGATGTACTTAGGTACCTTGGTAGTCATTGACATTAATGGTGAGTTTGCCTCGCATTGGTTAACAACATTCATCAATGGTCGGTAATCCAATGACCTCTCTTCATGCTCGACACTGACACATTTATTCACATGACTAGAGTTGTACCATCAGTTTTATAGCGATTGAAGACTATATCATTTTAGCATTTTGCAACAAATACAACAGATTTAGTAGTAGAAATAAAGAATCCACTTCACAACCTCATCCACCATTTATGCAACCAAGAAGCAGATGAATTCTACATTTCATTCCATGATCCAGAAGCAGCCACACTCTTCAATTTCCATAACTCATGCACATTGAAGGTAAGTGAAGGTATGTGGTTTTCTAATTTTTAGTCATGAAATTCCTTAAAATACTAAAATTATAACTTTGGGAAATTCCTCACTTCCTCTTTCACATTGTCATATATTTATTTGGGGGGAAGGGACATCATTTCATATTCATATATCATACACCATCACACATTTTCATTTCATCCTAACATACTTGTCCTAATCAATTATGATTGCATTATGGTTCAAAAAGTTATATGATTTGCAAATAATGCCTAAATTATGAGCACACTATATGGCTGATTTTAAAGATGCATTCTTAAATATGTTGCAATTCAATGTATGACAAGGAATACTTTGCAAACATAAATAAAATTGTCAAATGCAAAGTTGAAGGACATATGATATAAGCCAAGCTCATTCCAAAACAAAGACATTGTGAGCAAATCAAAAGAATTAACACAATATTTGCACGAGGACATGCAATTACTCTAGTTGGGGGGTATGTTGGGTCTCCAAAATGTCTTCAAAATAACATCCACTTTCACTTTTATTGCCACATGTCACAACTCCATAACCATATAACCTTTCATTAGCCACCATTTTCATAAATATATGGGTTAGGATCCTTATTTACCAAAGTTATTTATTTTATGTGTTTAAAGTGAATTTATGATTAAAAACTAGGAAATTAACATGGTTTCATGTATGTGTGTGTGTGTGTGTGTGTGTGTGTGTGTGGCTTGAGTTCCATGACATGTGTAGGTCATTTGGAAGCTTCCAAGGCACCCCTATGTGGCCTCCAATGCTCAAATTCGAATTTCCTTCAAGGGAGATTTGAATAAAGGTCAAAGAAGGATATGTGACCTATTTGGATTGTAACTCTATGAGGTGTCTCATCATTTTGTATTTGGATTAGAACTCTATGAGACACTTAGGGGATATGTGTCTCATTATGAGCTATTTGGTTGTAACTATATGAGATTTTAGTGGATCCTCATTAAATAGGGTAGCTTCTTATGTTTTTGCATAAATAGGAGAGCCTTCTCCTTTGAAAGGCATGTGTAAAGTTGGAGAAATGCTCATGTTTTTAATAAAGAATTTGGAGCTTATACTTGGAGATTTGAAGATTTAGTTTTTCTTGCATATGGAGCTTCTTCACTTGCCATCCTCATACACCATTGGAATGGCCATCTAATGATTGTGAGATTTAATTGCCTTTATAGATTAAAGTTCATTTGCTTTCTTAGTATTATTTTTAGAATGATTGTGTAATCTTTGTTTTTATAAACACATTTCAATAGGGAAGATTTATGTATTTTCTAATTGGATTAAGTTTGAGGCAAGGGATCATAGTTATTTAGTTTCCTTTCATGTTCTGTTATTTACTTTCTTAGATCAAACTATCAATTCACTGTATAATTGAATAAATTATCAAGCCAAAAAGGTGACTTCAAATTGGGTGATTGAATGTTCAACCTATGCAATCATTGAGCTTTACTTTTTCGTGTTTTTATATTTTCTTTTAACATCCTGATTTAATTGCATTAATTGATATTCCTAAAGATCATTCTAAGAAATTGATTTAATCATATTTCAAGATTGAATGGTTGAATATTTGATACATGCAATTACTGAGTTATTTTCTGCACACTTTACTTGCTTTTCTAGGACATTAGAAGTTAAAGTATAAATAGTTGCTTACACATCATCTCAAGAAGGTAAAACTTCATAGTTGAATGTTGGAGTAACTAAGTATACATTAGCTATTTTTGGTTTCACAATTTAGTTGAATTTCATTTTCATTATTTTATTTCATAGATTAGATGAATTAATTTTCGTTATTTTGTAGTTAGATTGATCTAAACTGAAAGATAATTTCTAGCACATATAGTGCACGCATGCTTCACAAGTTTACAAAACCCTTGAGTTGACAAATTAAATGACAGGAAATCACTTTGCCCCAACAGTAATTTCACCAAGCAAGGACATTTCAAATTCTTGTTGCATTACTAAAGCAAAATTCTTACTCATGGATTCTTCATTTCTACCAAAAATGATATCATCAACATAAACAATAATAATTAGCAATTTATCATTTTCAATCTTTGTATATAAATTGTTATCTGCAGAACCTTTTTTAAAACCTTGTTGGTGTAGATATTTGTCAAGGCGGTAATACCAAACCCATGGATCTTGTTTCAGACCATAGAGAGCCTTTTTGAGTCTACATACAAGTTTTGCATCATTTCCAAGAATGAACCCTTTTGGGTATTCAATATAAACTTTTTCTTCTAAATCTCCATTAAGGAAGGCTAATTTTACATCCATTTGGTATACTTTGAATTTTCAAAAATTGGAAAGAGCAAGAAACATTCTTATGGCTTCAAGTCTAGCAATAGGTGCAAAAGTTTCTTCAAATTCTATACCTTCTTGTTGAGCATACCCTTTACAAACAAGTCTGGCCTTGTTTCTAATGACTTCTCCATTTTCATTCAGCTTGTTCTTGAATATCCATTTAGTTCCTATAATATTTTTATCATGAGGTCTAGGAACTAATTCCCAAGTATCATTCTTTTCAATTTTCTCAAGTTCTTCATCCATGGCCTTGACCCAACATTCATCTTTGCATGCTTCATTTACATTTTGAGGTTTGGTGGAGGATATTAATGCTAGATATCTTGAGGTCCCTGTAATAGTTATTCTTGTCTATACACCAGCGTCCCTCTCTCCTAAAATTTGGGTTTCTGGTTGATTTTTCTCAACATACCTAGGCGGAGCCTTTTCTTATACCATTATATCTTCTTTTGGTGCTTCATTGGTCTCTTGTTCAATATAATTTTGATTTGATGTGGGAAAGTAATCCCCATCTTCCTCATTGTCATAATCTTCTATTGATTTTATCTGTTTTCGGATTTTTGCATGCTTCATCAACTACAACAGCAATGCTTTCAACAATTTTCCCAAGTATTTTATTATAACATTTATATCCTTTAATTCTAGAATAATAACCAAGAAGAATCCCTTCATTTTCTCTGGGTTCAAAATTACCAAGTTTTTCATCAGTCCTTTTGATAAAACATTTGCTTCCAAAAACATTAAAATATTTTACAGTAGGAGTCTTACCATACCAAAGTTCATGTGGAGTTTGAGTGCTATTTACCCGAACATTTGCTTTGTTGAGAATAGTCACGGCAGCGAATGCAGCTTCACCCCAGAAGGTTGCAGGAGTTCCAAATTCATCTAGCATGGCTTGAGCCATATGTTTAATTTTTTTGTTCATCCTTTCTACTACACCATTTTTCTGAGGTGTTCTTGCAGTGGAGAATTCCATTTTTATTCCATGTTGTTCACAAAAGTAAAAGAATTCATCCGATATAAATTCTCCTCCTCGATCAGATCTGAGGCATTTGATTTTTCAATCTGATTCATTTTCAACCAAATCTTTGAAGGCTTAGAACTTTTCAAATGCTTCATCTTTATGCTTTAGAAGACCTATCCAACACATTCTGGACAAATCATCAACGAACAAAATAAAGTATTCTTCTCCACAAGGTTACTTTTTCCTTGTTGGTCCACATAAATTAGTATGGATAAGCTCAAGAGGCATACTAGCTGACCCTTCTTTTTCCATGAAGTGAACTCTGGTTTTCTTACCGATTTGACATGGTTTTCATATTGTATTTTTTGGGATGCTGATATCTGGAAGATCACAAACAACCTTGAGTCTGCATGTTTTTCTTATTTGAGAAAAGCTTAGATATCCTGATCTTCTACACCACAGCCAGTTTTCATCATTTTTGCTTAGATAGCATTGTTGTTGTCCTCGCTTGAGTATGTATAAGTTGTTTGGAGTTATTGTACCTTTGATCATGTTCTTTCTTGTATCAAGCTCATGAAAAACACATCTTTTTTATCAAAACACCACTTCATTTGCTTGATCACACATTGTACTGACACTCAAAAGGTTATGCTTTAAACCATCTACATACATAACATTTCCAGCTTTAACCTTTTCTTTCAAGAAAACAGAACCTTTACCTTTTATGACAGCTGGAGTGTCATTTCCAAATGAGACATTCTTTTCCTTTTCTAAGGCATTATATGAGTAAATTTTATCTTTGTCACTTGTCATATGTTTGGAGCATCCACTGTCGATGTACCACTGATTTTCTTGTCCTTCTGCATACAAGGCTATACCACATCTTTCTGTTTCAGATTCTTTTCTTCTCCATATCTTGGGATTTAATGGCGTTTTCTCCTTTTGAGGTGTTTGCCAAAATTTTCTTCTCAATTCAAATTCTTCATGACCAAAGTTGTTACAAATTGAGCATTCTATTTCATTTTCAAGAGGAGAAAAGTTATTGTAGGAACTTCTCTTGATCCTTGTTACATTCCTTTGATTCCGTGCTTCTCTAGTCATTATGGTTTTGTAAGCAATGCATTAAGCAGTTTTGTGCCCAAAATTATGACATGAAAAAAATTTCCCATTAGAGAAGTTTTTGCAACTATCGAATCTATTTACCTATTGATTGTAGTTTCTATTGATATTCATCTTAGGAGCAAATTGAGTATGATTTTCCTGAGGTTGGTTGTGGATTCTATTGATATTCATCCTTGGAGAAAATTGAGTATGATTTTCCTGGTGATCAACTTTATGCCTTTGTTGATGATTGTCATATTGTTCACTGGTCTTTGCTGCATCAAGATAGCTTTTGGTGGAGGTTGAAGGCTTCTGTGATTGAGATGATTCTTCAGTATATCCAAGACCTATATTTATTAGCGGAGAACGCTAAACTTTGATAATTTCATTTAAAGTTTCTGATCCTGTTGAAGCCTCGAAAATCAGGTCTACAACAAGGGGGATACCCACCCGGTCTGGACCTTGGTTAGCAACTCCATTTCCGTTTGGTATAGTGGGTCTGACTGGGGATATGGGACTAGTTTCCCAATTTATGTGTGTGTGTGTGTGAATAATTGATATTTCTTTTCTAAAAGTTCCTAAGTGAGATGCTCTAGTTCTAACTCTAATCTAATAACATGCAAATTGTATTCTAATAAGCAGAAATATCTAAGCCTACACTAACCCGCGGTATAATCCTTCTATTATATGATCTAAAATGATTTCAGATAACAATTGGTAATAAAGATCATTCAACTATTATAAGAAAAGAATTCAATACAGATAAACCACTTCATATAAAAAGTTAGACGAAATATGTTTGGTCAATTTAGTGTTGTCTAAATTTCTATCATTAATTGTCAACCCGGGGCTCGTAAGCTGACGAAGTGATATGTACAGTATGTACTTAAGTAACCTTTCCTAGTTCTTTTTGTCGTTTTTAGATGATGTTTGTGGTTGATTTGACTTCCTAAGATGGAGTGATGGATTTATAAACAGATGAGTGTGTGTGTGTGTATGGTGATTACTAAATGCTCCTAAAACTTTTTAAAGAGAAAGCTTGAAAAATAACTTGCAATGGAATTGAAACTTCGAATGAAAGCAAAGCATGAAACAAAATGACTAATGGCACTAGTCCACTATCTATGCTGTTGATAAGAACAGAAATAACATCTATGTTAACTCAATGAAAAGTGGAAAACACTACTTTAACTGCAAAACTTAAATGACAAATCATAACACTTCATTCTTTCTTAACACTCTGCCTCTAGCTGTAATTGTTCATGTGAAAACAGTTAAGAAGAAATCAGTAGTATGAGTCAAAAAGCTAATCAAACCAAGTTGTCACTTAATGATATTCTGGTCCAATAAAAGTTAGATAATTATGATAAGAAGACCATCAAAAAGTTAGTAAGCAACTTGTCAAAACTTCAGAAAGTAAACTAGCAATGAAACTGCGTAAGCCAAGTAAAAATCAGCAGCTAAGACAAGACAACTTCAAATACCATCAGTGGAATAAAAACACACTATCCCGGGCTCTAACACACCTGCATAAACAAACTGATCAGTTCTGAAAAGTGCTGGAAATGTAAAGGCATGAAATCAAACTGTACATTATTATACATGATCAAAGAAATGAAAAATTGCAGAAATCAAACTATACATTATTGTACATGTGAAAATGAAAAACAAAGAAAGGCAGGAAAATAAAATTAAAGGCTACTGTACATAGGTTGTAATAGATGGGGGCCCTCCATCCATTCAACCAGCTAAAGATCAGCTACGCAAAGATGAACAGAAACAGTCTTCTTCTATTAAACCAGCATGTCAAAATACAGTGATAAAGTGTTGTAACCGCAGTCTTTAAAACAGAGTTTTACAGCCAAAATGATTACGGCAATTACAATAATAAGAGCTAATCTTTAAGCGTTGAAGAACGCTTTATTTATAGGCACAGAGGTAAACTACCCTCTGCGTAAACTAAGCAACTACAGGCCTAACTAATTAACTACGCAGCAACACGCAGGCAGCTCCGTGCACATTTGGAGGAAACGGTCATCATGGAAAGTAAATCTATGGATAGATCCTGTTCCCCGATGTCTTCGTGGCATGGAGGAGGTTCCAGCTATGAATTCGTGTTTCAGTTGCTCACGCAGAGCCGTGCCACCATCTGCAACTTGACTGTTTGACCGTGGGTGCTCCTGCGTTGACCGGGGGCATACGTGACTGATTTGGCCCAACCAATAGCATACGATCCATGTGGACATCCATACCAACATGCCCATGTGGCTCGTTCCTGGAGAAGACACGTGGAGTATAGCAAACAACAAAAAGGCTGTGGAATCTCTGAACAGCTGCGGAATTGCTGAACATGTACCAAAATTCTAAACAAACAATCAATCATTAGCACAGTCAATCAAATCATGTTAAAAGACATATAATGCAATGAATTGAACAAGTTGATGGAGGAAATGATGTCAGAAGAGAGAAATGAATGAGGAAAAGTTGTTGGGAGGACAGGTAAATGAGTGCAAGGTTGAGGCTCAACATACCCCCACTGCGAGGGTGTTGCATGTCCTCATGCAACCAAAGTTTTATCATAATCTTTCAGTTCACATGTTCAGATGCCTCTGCCAAGACATCTAACCTTCTCCTTTTCCTTCCTGTTGCCACATTTGTTCTTGGTTTCTTAACCAAGCATCTGAATTTCAAATTGACCAAGGCTCTGCTCAACTTCCTGCATTTCCTCTTCAATTTCCTGTTCTTTCTTTGCCAAAGACCCAGATGAAGCATTGTATTATCGTGGATCATCTTGTCCACGTTTCTCTGTTCTTTCAGTGTTTCATTTTCCTGTTTGATGTGACGGTTTAGGACCTCAAGCTCAAATACTTCTTGCTTCAAAGATTGAACCTGCTGTTCAAGGGGCAAGACAGTACTAGGGCCAGCAACAGATTGCTCTAATGTTTCCAAATAATCATATGCTTCCTGCTGGACAGGGTCAATGTCAGGTGTTTGTCTTGGTCTAAATTCAAATCCTTGAAAACTGCTTTCTCTCTCTTGCTGGTCAGGACTTTCGTCTCTTGGAGGACTTAGCTCAACAGTTAACTGAATTGGAGTTTTCTCAGGTGTGCCCAAATTAGTGAAATGAGACTGTTTTCCTTTAATCACACTCTTCTTCTGTATGAGTCTACTGCTTCTCCTTATTTGTAGGCTTGTACTTTTTGGTTCTTGCTGTTTTTGCATTTGTTTCTTTTTGGAGCTGGCAGTTTCATGAAGCTGGGCAAGCCTATGAGCTAATGTTTGGGTATCTTCCTCACTTGAAGGTTCAGGTGAAGGGTATGACTCTTGCAAAATTGCTTTTCCTTTATCCTCCTTTTGTCTTTTTGTTCTGCTCCCCTTTTTCTTTTCCTTTTGAATAGTTCCTTGAACAGTTTCTTGGGCAATTTCTTGGAGAGTTTTTGTAACAATTTCTTGGGCAGTTTCTTCAATTTCTTCAGCAGTATCTTGGGCAGCAGTCTCTTCTTGTGTGACTATTCCTTTCCCTTTTCTTCTACTTCTTTTTGGCACCCTAGGAGAGCTACTAGAGGCTTCTGCTGCTTCTTGAAAATGGTTTCTAACAAGGAATTTCTCCCATGTATCCTTTCTGATTTTCAACTGCTCCTCAATCAAGATTTTAATGAGTCCATGGTGATATAGGTGGGGCTCAATGTTTCCCACATGTTTCTGAATAGTGGCACTCATTTTTTTCAAACTAGCCAGCAAGAAATAAGGAAGATTGATGGTATGTTCACCCATAAAATGCATCATTATCTTTGTGTGATAAACATACATTACACCAAATCTGCCTTCACATGTTAAAAATTTCTGAACTAGCAAAAGTAAGGCAGTCCATTCCTTTTTAATGACACTTACAGGTATTCCTTTGGTGAAAATAGTGGTATCCATACCTGGATTTTTCAACATGTTCTTCCAGTCCTGGCCTTCAACAGTTCGATTCTTGAACCAACGTTCCCCAGTACGAGGCAAAGCAGTTGCTTGAGCCAGGCTGCTCTCGGTGACAGTGAATTGTAGGTCTCCAATTTCTACAGCATTTGTTTTTCCATCAAACGACCGAGCAAAGGCCTTGGTGACTTCCTTGTGATATCCTTTGAACTTCTGAATGAATTTTAACCACTTGGCCTTCTGCAGGGCACTCTTCGTTTGTGGGTAACCGTCTAAAAACTTAGAACCTTCCGGCTCTGCTCTTAATAACTTGCCCATTTCGGTTACCAGCTCTTCTGCTGCTCTGTCAGCGTTGTTCGAATATGGAAGAGAGAGAGCTTATACGGGAAAAACAGTGCTCATTAGTGGGTATTACGGCTACAGCAGAATGGTCAGCAGTGGTTTTACGGCTACAGCAGAATGGCCGTGATGCAATTACGAAGCTGGTGGTCAGGGTTTTGAGCGGAGAGGTGAGGAATAGAACAGAGTATGTTCACGGTGAAACAGCGTGATGAATGAAACCGGAAGTGAAAACGGTGAGGGCGTAAATAACAATGCGAGGTTGAGGTTTATGCATGCGGGAAGCAGAGTTATGGGTAGAGGATACAACGGCTGAATCCCTGAACGTCGGGTGGCTGCGTACACTTGGCTGCGGAATAACCAATTGGAGAGCCGTGGTACAACAGTACACGTCACTCTGGTACGAAGAATTGATGAGAGAGAGCAGGTCGTATTAAGTTCAAATCACAACGATTAGGGAACCGTTAGGAAGGTAGTGAGGTGGATTACGCAGCGTAATGGTTAAGGATTATGAGGTGTGGACGGGGATCTTGTTAATCATTACATTACATGCCTCCTACCACAATCCGAAAAACCATACATGAATGATATGACTGTTAGTTAGAAATTTTGAACATACCTTCGTATCATTGCATTTTGATCCCTAACCTTTGATTTATTGCTGCCTTTGTATATGCCATGTGTCCTTGCTCTTTTAATGATGCTGGTGCTTTTGACTGCAGATTTTTTTTCTTTTTGAAACAAAGTTTGTTTTTGTTGCAGGAACAGAGTGTATTGGCTGCGGAATCTTGATGTCAGCTGCGGAATTGGCTCCTAGCTGTGGAAATTGCAGCAACACTTTTCTGCCTGCACAAAGAGGATTAAAACAACTTGACTGAATGAAATAGTCCTGAGAGTGACTCTTATTGGTGAAAATGAGATGGAATGAATGGACTGAAAGAAAATGAGGTGGAATGAAAATGATGAGATGGATGAGATGGATGAGATGGATGAGATGGACAGGAAAATAAAAGAGAAAATATAAAGCGTCAGGTGACCCTGATTTTCACTTCATATTTTCTGCATAAGACTGCCAATCTAAGATTGGTTTTCAGGCTTATACGAGAGATTTTTTTTTTTTTCTTTTCTTTTTTCTTTTTTCTTTTCTTTTTTTTCTTTTTTTTTTTAACTGAAAGAAACAAAGATCAGGCTGATGGAGGAGAAGAATTCTTCTCCACTAGCCTCATTGCAGAATCTTCTTGGAATAACTTAACAAATTCCTCCCTTGAGAGTGGCTTATGATAGACTTTCAATCTATGGCCATTCACAATGAGAGGAGTCTGAAGCTCATCAATGGTCTTCACTCGAACTGCTCCATTTTTAAAGACTTCATCAATCTCATATGGCCCAAGCCAATGAGTTTGAAATTTTCCTTTGAAGTCCTTAAACTTGGAATCAAACAATAGTGCCCAATCTCCTTTCTGAAACTTTCTTTCTTTGATGTGTCGATCATGCCATTTAGTTCTTTGGTGCTGAACTAGATCGGTCCTTAGAATTGCATCTTGTCTCATTTCATCTAGCTCATTTAGCTGGTCCATTCTGTGTCTTTGAGCTTCCGATAGGCTCATCCCCAATTGAACTGCCATCTTGAAGGTCTTGATTTGGAACTCAATGGGGAGCAGGACTTCCTTCCCATAAACAAGTTCATAGGGAGAATGTCCTGTTGTGTTTCTCCATGTAGTTCTATAGGCCCATAAGGCTTCAGGAAGCCTTTCCGCCCAATCTCTTCTATGAAGATGAACAGTCTTGGTGATAATGCCTTCAAGGACTTTATTGGTAGATTCCACTTGACCATTTGATTGCGGATGGTATGGAGTAGATGTTCTATGCTTGATCTTGTATTCCTCCATCAGCTTCTCCATCAATTTAGATGTAAATTGGCTTCCTTGATCTGTCACAATTTCTCTTGGGACACCAAAACGAGTAAAAATATCCTCAAAAAGAAATTGAACAACTGAATTTTCAGTGGCAGAAGGCAATGCCTTGGCTTCTACCCACTTAGTAACATAATCAGTGCAAACCAATATATACTTCTTTTGCTTAGATGGTGGATTAATAGGTCCAACAAAATCTAGAGCCCATTTCTCAAAAGGTTCGATGCATACCTGTGGTTGTAGTGGCATTTCATTTGAAGGAGTTGGTCTCCCAACTCTTTGGCAGCTGTCACACCTTCTAACATACTGCTTTGCATCTTTAAAGAGAGAAGGCCAATAATATCCTAAAGAAAGGATTTTGTAGGTTGTCCTCTTGTCAGCAAAGTGTCCGCCGCATGGTTCATCATGATATGCCTTAAGGATGTCAGGAATTTCATCTTCTCGAACACATCTTCTGATCATACAATCTGGCCCTGTTTTGAACAATTCATTAGAAATCCAAGAATAATGTGAACGCTCCTGAATGATTTTCCTTTCCTCATTAGGAAATAAGTGTGGAGGTAGCTTCCCTGTAACTAGATAATTAGCAATATCTGCATACCAAGGAGTCTTGGTAGTTACTGCAAACAAGTATTCATCTGGAAACTTATCCTCTACAGGAGAATCTTCGTTAGTGTTTTGGATTCTAGACAAGAAATCAGCTACAGTGTTTTGTTTTCCTGGTCTATCTAACACAGTAATGTTGAATTCTTGTAAAAGTAAAAGCCATCTTGTAACTCTGCCATTAGTAATAGGTTTGTTCATGAGATATCTAATTGCGGAGTGATCAGTATGGACAAAAGTTTCATAGCCGGTTATGTAGTGTCTAAACTTGTTGATTGCATGAACAACGGCTAAGAATTCTTTTTCAGTCACAGTGTAATTTAACTCGGTGGGAGTCAAATTTTTACTGGTGTAATAAATGGCATAAGGGATCAAATCTTTTTGTCCCAAAACAGCTCCTAGAGCTGTATCTGAAGCATCAGTAGAAATGTGAAAAGGGAGTTTCCAATTTGGCCCTCTCAAAATGGGTGCTTCAGATATTCTAGTCTTTAAAGTTTCAAAGGCAGACTGACATTCAGGATCCCATTTGAACTCACAGTCTTTGGTAAGTAATTTGAAAAGAGGAGATGCTATCTTAGTGAAGTTTTCAATAAATCTTCTGTAATAACCAGTAAACCCAAGAAAACTTCTAACATCTCTTTGGCAATTTGGAACAGGTAACTTGGAGATGACTTCTACTTTGGATCTATCAACTTTAATTCCATCTCCTGAAACATGATGTCCTAAAACAATTCCTTCAGTAAACATCATAAAACACTTTTCATGACTTAATGAAAGATTTGTTTCTTTACATCTAATTAGAACTTTTTCCAAATTTCCTAATGCTTCTTCAAATGTATTACCATATACTGTGAAATCATCCATGTAGACCTCTACACAATCATGAATTAGATCTGAAAAAATTCCTAGCACAGCCCTTTGAAATGTAGCGGGTGCATTGCATAATCCAAAAGGAAGTACTCGGTAAGAAAAAGTTCCCCAAGGACAAGTAAATGTGGTTTTGTCTTGATCTTCAGGTGCTACCTGAATTTGATTGTAACCACTAAAACCATCCAAAAATGAGAAAAACTTTTTACCTGCTAAAGTATCTAAAACTTGATCAATAAAAGGCAAAGGAAAGTGATCCTTCAAGGTAGCTTTGTTTAATTCTCTGTAATCAATGCAAACCCTCCATTTACCGTTCTTTTTGGGTACTATGACCAAGGGAGAAACCCATTGGCTATCTGAAATAGGGTAAATGAAGTTTACATTGAGTAACTTCTGGAGCTCTTCTTTCACTATCTCCCTAAGATTTGGATTCATCCTCCTTTGAGGTTGTCTGATTGGTCTACTATTTTCCTCAATGTAAATGTGATGAATGCAAGTCTTAGGGTCTATTCCTTTCATGTCGATATACTCCCATGCAAAAGCAGTAGAATGTCTTTGTAAGACTTTGGTTAGCTCTTCCTGTTGGAATTTTTCCAAGTTTTTGTTAATGTTTAATGTTTTTCCTGGAAAGATTTCAATGGCAGAACTACCAAATTCTTCCATAGAGAAAAGAGACATTTGTCTAGATGATAGACACTCTATGTCAAAATCCAACTGAAATTGTGTAGAGTCATATTCTGAAGATGGTTCAAAATTTTCTAATGTATTCAGAATCTGACTGTCTTCACTAATCTCAGAAATGGTAAAGACAGGTTGTATAGTGTCTTCATCATCAACCCACTCATTATCTCCTATTTCTGTAATTGCTCTCACTAGAGGATACAAATTGAACTTCTTTGTTGAATTGCCATCAGAAATATACATGTCCCCGGACCTACAACTTATGAAAGCATCAGTTGTGGCCAGCCAAGGTCTTCCTAGAATAAGAGGATGTCCTCCTAGATTGTTCTTGGGAGTTAAAATCATAAAATCAACTGGATATTCCCAAGAGTCTAGGGAGACTGGAATGTCTTCCAATACACCATCAGGTTTAATGATCGATCTATCTGCAAGCTGCAGTAAAGTAGGTGTAAAGAGAAGGTTAGGAAGTTTTAACTGGTCCATGGTCTGTCTACTCATAATGTTGATAGCAGCCCCTAAGTCAATCAAAGTATTTGGTATTTCTACCCCATTGATATGTGTTTTGACAATTGGACTACCAGGGTCTACATATTTCTGCATGGTAATCTTTCCCATCATAATGTCTGCAATTTTTCCTACCAGGTGGATCTTTCTGGTATCTCTTGGTTTCCTTCCTGGTCTCTTAAGGCTCAACTCCTTTATTGTTTTTGTTAGAATGGGAATCTCCTTAATGGCTTGTAACAAGGGAATCTTGATACAGACATTCTTCAATTCATCTAGAAAATTATAGTCGGGCAACCAAATTTGTTTTTCCACTCCTTTATCGATTTGTAATCTTTCAGGAAAAGGAGGTGTGGCTAAAGATGTAGGTTGCTCAACTATGGGAGTTGTGGGGGTTGATTCTTTTTCTTTTTCTTTTTCTGTTTGAATGTTTGGGCGTTGAAGGGATACTTCAGAACCCTTATTAGCTCTAAGAGATTCTTCCTCAGAAGTGCTTGGTTGTTGAACATTTATAGAAGGTTGATCTAAGATTTTACCTGATCTGAGTTGTACTTCATTGAGAGGAACAATCATATAGGTAGGGAATGGTTGACCTTCCATCATGTAAGCATTTTGAGGGTTCCTATTATTGTGGTTTGGCAATGGCTAAGATGGAAGTTGATTTGGCTTTTGTTGGGATTGTAGCAAGAGTTGAGAATTTTGATTTTGTGGAGGAGGTTGTTGTTGTTGAGGGAATGGCAATGATAGTTGTTGACTTTGATTTGGAAGTTGTGGAGCTTGCTGGTTCTGAAAAGATGGAGGATATTGATATAATTGAGCAAATATCCCATAAGGATTTTGCATGCTTTGCATCCATGCTTGAAAAGGATTTTGAGGTTGAGACCAAGGTTGTTGCCAAGGATTCCAATTTGGTTGGGGTTGAAAATTCATAGAGTTATTAAACCCTTGAGTTTGTTGCCCCTGCCATGGTCTCCTTGCAACAAAACAGAGAGATTCAAGTGTATTTGGATCTTCTTGAAAGACTGCTTTGAGTCCAGGGATTGAAGGACAGTCCTTGGTCTCATGAGTTTCTGAGGAAATTACACATGTTTCTACAATGTGTGCATCCAAGGGACATTCCCTTAAAGCATGTTTCTTTCTATATTTCGGGCAAAAGATGGCCAAAGCTTCGGCTTCTGTTTTCTGTTTATTATGGATCTTAAGGGTGTCTAATTGTTCACTAAGACTCCCTAAGATGTCAGTTTTGAATTCATCAAGCATATTGCCAATCTCAGCCCTACTTACTGTTCCAGTTGCAGATTTATTTGCTCTGAGGAGAGAAGGATCTCTAGGCCCTTTTTGAGTTTTTGATTTACCCCTCGAGAGATGGATACATAGCTCTGCTATATCATTGAGTGAAAGTTGAGATATATCTCCTTTCCCCATCATGTTCAAGATGTCTATCCATTCATCTCTAATGGCTTTTAGTAGGAGGGCTTTCAAGGTCTCCTCATCCAAGTTACTCATCTTTGCTCTTTTCAGGTTATATTGAAATCTTTCAAGTAAATCTTCTAAACTCTCATCTTCTTTTTGTACCATTTTAAATACCTCGTCCTTGTGATTAGTAGGCATACAATAGTCCAGGTACCTATCCAAAAATGTTTGTTTCATTTCATCCCAAGACCTAATGGATTGAGTGAGTAACCCCATAAACCATTTCAAAGCTTGATCTTTCAATGTTGAAGGGAACAATTTGAGTTTTTTAGAGTCATCTAGATAGTCATAAGTTCGACACACGACTTCAAACTCAAATAGAAATGTTTCAGGGTCCTCAGTTCTTAACCCATGGAATTTTGGGAGGACAGATGGTGATATGTTTTTCATAGTGGCTCGGGAATCCTCATCAACGATAGGAAATCCAAATGAGTTATTCCCATCTCTATTCCCTCCAATGTGACCTCTACCTCCTCCATTGTTTCCTCCTCCTCCTCCTCTACCTCTACCTCTACCACCTCCTTCCTCTGTCATAATGGTTTCCCTAGAGAATTCAGAATCCTCTGGTTCTTCTACAAAGGGTGAATGAGGAGGAATTTCTCCCTCTTCTTCAGATGATTCTACTTCTTCAATTACAATTGGTCTTTGTGTAGAAGAAAGGAAAGGATATCTTTCTGATTCAACTTCGATAGAAGGTGTGGGAGAGTCAATTCTTGCCTCTTGAATTCCAGGAATTCTAGGGCTAGGAGTATCAGTGGGAGATGAGGGAGGTGTCTCTTGTCTACTCCTTGAAGCAGATGGACTTGTGAAAATCGAACTTCTGGCTGTAGCTAAAAACCTTCCCCTAGAATCTCTAGCTCTATGCATGTCATTTTTTTTTATTTTTTCCTTCAAGTCAGGCTAATAATTCTTTTTCTGATCTTCCAGGTCACTCTAGGTGCAAGAAGAGAGCATACTTAAGAAATTATTAAACCAATAACTTTCTCTTTTCTGATCCTCCAGATCACTCTAGGTGCAAGAGGAGAGCATACTTTGAGAGGTTATCAATTTCCCTTTCTTGAAATTTTCTTAATTTTTTTAGAATTGGCTACCTAATTTCACTTCCCCGGCAACGGCGCCAAAATGTTTGGTCAATTTAGTGTTGTCTAAATTGCTATCATTAATTGTCAACCCGGGGCTCGTAAGCTGATGAAGTGATATGTACAGTATGTACTTAAGTAACCTTTCCTAGTTCTTTTTGTCGTTTTTAGATGATGTTTGTGGTTGATTTGACTTCCTAAGATGGAGTGATGGATTTATAAACAGATGAGTGTGTGTGTGTGTGTGTGTATGGTGATTACTAAATGCTCCTAAAACTTTTTAAAGAGAAAGCTTGAAAAATAACTTGCAATGGAATTGAAACTTCGAATGAAAGCAAAGCATGAAACAAAATGACTAATGGCACTAGTCCACTATCTATGCTGCTGATAAGAACAGAAATAACATCTATGTTAACTCAATGAAAAGTGAAAAACACTACTTTAACTGCAAAACATAAATGACAAATCATAACACTTCATTCTTTCTTAACACTCTGCCTCTAGCTGTAATTGTTCATGTGAAAACAGTTAAGAAGAAATCAGTAGTATGAGTCAAAAATCTAATCAAACCAAGCTGTCACTTAATGATATTCTGGTCCAATAAAATTTAGATAATTATGATAAGAAGACCATCAAAAAGTTAGTAAGCAACTTGTCAAAACTTCATAAAGTAAACTAGCAATGAAACTGCGTAAGCCAAGTAAAAATCAGCAGCTAAGACAAGACAACTTCAAATACCATTAGTGGAATAAAAACACACTATCCCGGGCTCTAACACACCTGCTTAAACAAACTGATCAGTTCTGAAAAGCGCTGGAAATGTAAAGGCATGAAATCAAACTGTACATTATTATACATGATCAAAGAAATGAAAAATTGCAGAAATCAAACTATACATTATTGTACATGTGAAAATGAAAAACAAAGAAAGGCAGGAAAATAAAATTAAAGGCTACTGTACATAGGTTGTAATAGATGGGGGCCCTCCATCCATTCAACCAGCTAAAGATCAGCTACGCAAAGATGAACAGAAACAGTCTTCTTCTATTAAACCAGCATGTCAAAATACAGTGATAAAGTGTCGTAACCGCAGTCTTTAAAACAGAGTTTTACAGCCAAAATGATTACGGCAATTACAATAATAAGAGCTAATCTTTCAGCGTTGAAGAATGCTTTATTTATAGGCACAGAGGTAAACTACCCTCTGCGTAAACTAAGAAACTACAGGCCTAACTAATTAACTGCGCAGCAACACGCAGGCAGCTCCGTGCACATTTGGAGGAAACGGTCATCATGGAAAGTAAATCTATGGATAGATCCTGTTCCCCGATGTCTTCGTGGCGTGGAGGAGGTGCCAGTTGTGAATCCATGTTTCAGTTGCTCACGCAGAGCCGTGCCACCGTCTGCAACTTGACTGTTTGACCGTGGGTGCTCCTACGTTGACAGGGGGCATACGTGACTGATTTGGCCCAACCAATAGCATACGATCCATGTGGACATCCATACCAACATGCCCATGTGGCTCGTTCCTGGAGAAGACACGTGGAGTATAGCAAACAACAAAAAGGCTGCGGAATCTCTGAACAGCTGCGGAATTGCAGAACAGCTGCGGAATTGCTGAACATGTACCAAAATTCTAAACAAACAATCAATCATTAGCACAGTCAATCAAATCATGTTAAAAGACATATAATGCAATGAATTGAACAAGTTGATGGAGGAAATGATGTCAGAAGAGAGAAATGAATGAGGAAAAGCTGTTGGGAGGACAGGTAAATGAGTGCAAGGTTGAGGCTCAACAAAATAGTTGTGAAAGGCATATTGCATAATAAGCTACTCATACATTAAGCAAAAATAAATAGCTATCACCATACAAAAGTGCCAAATGATAACTCAGACATTCACACATCAATATATAAACAATTGAACATGAATATCACTTTAACACAAAGGCAGAACTAGTTAAGAGATAAAAGTACCATTTATAACTAGTCCTACTCATGAGCTTCAAGCGATAATGATTTATCCTCTTAATCCAACATCCACTAAGAGTACAAAATTGCAACATCAGTAGCAGATATTAAATACAGATATCAATAAATCATATTCCATTCATTCATCAAAACCTCCTCAGAGGGTACAAAAATGCATGTTCTAGGGATGAGTTTTGATAAATTTCAGGACCCTTCTCTAAATGCATGAGAAGGGTTTAAATACTACTAACTAAATCTAAAAATAACTTATTACAAAAATGTAGGATACGGTTTAAATGACCGTCCTCATTTCAGGAAAATATAAAACAAAACTACCACTAAAACTGAATCTAAAATTAAAACTACTAACTAATTATTTATGTATCTGCTCCTTGAAATCACACGCGTTCAGCATCTGTTTGATAAGAGTTGGCTGGCCGACTTCCGATTTTAGTGTGCTGCAAAAACAGAATCGGCAAGAGCTGGCACCATTTTCTCGACAGAATTGATGATACACTTGAGAGTCATACATTGGCTGTGTGGTTTTACCAAGTATGCACAGTAATAATCCCAATTCAACTTAGTTAACCTTTGGATTCATTCTGCCTTTTCTTGAGCCTTCTGTCTCCAGTCTGTTTGTAGTTTTTGTACTTATGTACATACCATATTGAAGATGTTTCGGACAATTACTACTGGTTTTATGATTCAAGTTTTACTTTTTTACCTCTAGCGTTGTTTTCTTATAAATTTATGGGCTTACAGGTGACTAAGCAATTAGAGATTTTCCCTTTCAAGAAGTTTTTCCCAGCAATGCGCAATTAGCGCTAGGTGCTAATCACGCATTGGAAACTACCTCCGTTTCTTGATCCGGGCTTCCTTGGTGCGTTTTCGCCCTTTGCGCATTTTCTTTTAGTGGATATAAAGCTCAAATTTTGTGAAAATAATGATTTCGTAAGCTCTTAACCCTGAGTTTTAAATTGTCTGTTTTTTATGTCAGCGTTGTCCAGTATCCACTTAACCATGTCTGTGTATGGGAGAATTTTGGGCCTCGACGCTATCATGTGTAAGAACGATCAAGCTAGCTCTGTAATGGATGCCTCGGAAGAACCATGTGAGCCTGCAGTAGCTGTAACTTCCATCACTCTAGGATTTTCTTCCTCAAGTAGACTATACATGCCTTCCCAAGTAGAAATACCAGCGTCTCGGTTACAGGCGGTGTCTATATAGAAGGGTGCCATTTCTTTCTCTTTAGAACTCGGAGCCTTGCCTTTCTTCCCCATAGTATCCTACGTACTGCTTTGTATCGTTTTCTGCTCTCTGTTCCTTCAATTTACAAGTGAAGTGATAATAATGATAAGGAAAGGTGACAAGAAAGTCTTAAATGCTGAAGAAGTATAACATATACCACCTTATGTGAAATGACTTCTTGATAAGCACAAAACCATATTCCATTAATGACTGGCAAATAACTCACTAATTAGCATTAAAGTGCATAACTAGGTCTCGGTTTATGGAATATACTTTTTTGAACAATGAGCCCAAAAGATCTGTGATGAAGCGATTTTGTGATTTGCTTCGCAATATCGCAGATCGCAACATCGCAGAATCACGACATCGCTTGCTCGCTATATCGCAAATTCACAATATCGCTTTATCGCACTATCGCATTATCACATTATCGCATTGTCGCTCTATCGCATCGCCGCTCTATCGCAATATCGCAGGAGCATGGCATATGAAAATTTTCGTTAATCTATTTTCTGCGAAATGCGATTTGCGATATGTGCCATTGCATATCGGCAGTTTAAAGTTTTTCAGCATAAGTGATACTTGATGCATGCGATGCGATATATGTTTGTAGTCCTGCATCGCGATCTCGCAATCTTGGAATTCGACTTGCAAGGAGATATCCATGATCCTTTTGCAATGCGATATTTCATAAGGAATAATGCTACTTTATCATAAAACTTAGGCTTTTTTTATTTTTCAAGGGTATTCTCCTAAGTTTATGATGGTAAGTTTTATTGAAAAAGGAAATACAAGCACTAATTGATTTTTTAAATTTTGACTAAGGGTCCCCACTTATTTAGTATTAGTAATAACACTAAATAAGAAGGGGGGTTGCTGTTGGCCACAACAATTGGCGATTCACTTAGAAGAACCAGTTATCTCTGCTTTTCTTTTGAATTTTCTAAACTTCCAAAATAGAAAATTTTCCAGAAAATTAAACTTTATTATAGAAAGACAAAGTACATCATACTTTTACCTATCAATGATATTTTGTTTCTTCTATTTTTAACTTTGATTATTTACTCCTTCAAGCTAGTCCTTGTATTTACATCAGTCATTACTTGGTTTATAAAAATAAAAACAAAACCTTCTCTATAAATCAGTTTTGAATATGCTCATTTGTCATAGATAGAGCCTCTACTTCCAGCAAGCATTTATAGCCTCAACAAGGTTACCTGTTACCCAGCAATGATCCTGTATCCTACTTAGAGAAATTTACAACTTTCAAAGAGAAATCCATATCCACACTTATTGCTTTCATTTTCTTTTTTACCCTTAAAGAACAATGTCTTGGTTTGGTAGCCAATTTATGACACAGTCATTCACTAATTTATAGCTTTGCTAAATAAGCTGGATCATGATGAGATCCCTTGTCTTTTGATTGCAACAATATTGATTCATTGCCCTGTTGTGGTATGCAGTATTGGCAAAGTCAGCAAGCTCTAATATCTATGATCATGATAAGTCGGCTCGTAATGAGACCTCTTACTCTTTAAGTTAAAGTGTATCTTTGGATCATTCTCTGAACATTGTAGTTTCCTAGGTGGCGAGGAAGTCATTGTTTCCTTAAGATGGCTTTGGATGACAATAATAGAGTTTTTGGAAAGAGATTTTCTACAAAGAATCTTCATTTTATTATTGATACCTTTCATTGGACTGATACAAAACAATTTCCCACTAAAGGTTGCTTTTCATCAAAATTTACAAAGTCGAAACTAGTATCATTTCTAGGTGTAGAGCCTTTAACTGTATCTTTCAATAATAATGATCAATTTTCTAAAATAATTCTATTTATACAAGTGAAAAAAAAAAAACAAAATCTAAAAGAGAATTTGTGTCTTTTTTCGTGAATTCCTAACGTAGCCATTTACAACCGGTTTTATTATGAAACTAAAACAACTACTCTACAAAATATAAGAATGATCTCCTATGGAAAATATTTTTTGAGGATCTGTCCATTAACAGGTAAAGAATCTCTTTTTCCTGTTAAATCCTGTAACATAAAAGTAGATGGACCTATGACTGCTATGATTTGAAAAGGGCCAAGCCACATTCGTTGAAATTTTGTATGTTTCCCTTTTTCCTCTTGAGCCTTGTCCCATTTTAAAACTAGATCTCCCATCTGGAAATCTTTTCTAGATATCATGTTGGAATCAAAAGAGGCTTTTACTAATGCTTGATGATGAGCGTGAGTTATTTTAGCCTATTCTCGTTGTTCTTCTAACTTAATTATTTCTAGTTGGCTTAGTTGTAAGGAAGAAGTTGGTGCTTCATCAATATATTGAACCAAGGCTAAAGAGGGAATTGCCAAATGAGTTGGAAGAACCACTTTTGTCCCATAAACTAAATTGAAGGGGGAAGTGCTGATGGAGGCCTTCTGCGTTATACGGTCTGCCCATAAAGCATATATTAAATACTTGTGCCAATTCTTATGATTTTGATCAATGGTTCGCTTAATGATTCTGATTAAATTCTTATTTGTAGATTCAGCTAACCCATTCCCCTGTGGGTAATAATTGGCAGAGTATTTAAGCTTGAAACCCCTTTTGATTGCAAATTCATTCATCGCATTACCAGAAAAATATGATGCATTATCAGACATTGAAGCAGAAGGCAACCCAAACCTGGTGATTATGAATTGATCTATGAATTCGATGATGTGTTCAGCAGTAGCCGTCTTGAGTGGAACTGCTTCTACCCATTTAGTAAAGTAATCTGTTGCTGTAAGGATATATCTATGATGTTTAGAAGAGTGAGGAACGATCTCACCCATTATGTCCAATACCCACTGATCGAAAGGCTATTCAATGTTAACTGGTTGTAGTGGCAAGGATGGTTTCTTTTGTCTCCCAGTAGCGGTTTGACAGACTTGACATTTCCTCACGTAGTTATGTGAGTCTTTGAATAATGTGGGTCAGTAATAGCCTGCGTGTAAGATTTTATGGGCAGTAGCGTCTCTAGTGTAGTGTACGTCTGCTGGCCCATCGTGGAGTTCCTGCAAGACTTTTTCAGCTTCATATTTCTCAAGACATCTAAGGAGAACAAAATCATAATTTATTCTAAAAAGAACATCATTCATAAGTTGATATTGTTTGGCTTTCAACCTTAGATCTCTTTTCTTGGTATGATCAAGGTTTGAAGGAGCGTATCCATTCTTTAGATAATAAATGATATCAACATATAATGACTCAACATCATTTAGGCTTACCTCATACATTTGTGTCTCTGCAGATGGAATTTCGGACATTAGCGATGCTCCGGCCAGCATTTTGCAAAATCCTTGACCTTTTACAATACTTGTTGGTTTGATTTCTACGTCATATTCCTATAAGGGAGTAACCCAATTGGCTCTTTTCTCACCCACATCTTTCTGTACTAGAAGATTTCTTACCGCCGGAAATGGTACTATGATTTTTGTATGTGTTTTGAGTAAAAAGGGTCTAAAATATTTAATTTCTTTGAAAAAAGCATAAGCTTGTTTCTCCACATCTGAATAATTTAACTCAGCCCCTTGTAAATTGGAACTGAAAAAAGCGATTGGGGCTTCTGCCTTTCCTTGATTTGCTTGAGTGAGTATTGCAGCATATGATCTATCAGAGGCAAATGTATATAAAACAAAAGGATCAGAAAAATTTGGAGTTGCTAAAGATGGAGCATTAACAATTGCTTGTTTGATCAGATTGAATGCCTCATGTTCATCTTGGCCCCATTTAAAGTGAGTTCTTTTTAATCATTACTTGTAAAGGAGACATGATTCTTGAAAAATCTAGAACAAATCTCTTTACAAAGTTAATCTGGCCAAGAAAATATTGCATGGCTTTCTTGTTGTGAGGTAGGGGTATTGTGGAAATCTCCTTGATTCTATCAGGATCAATGTGAATTCCATATTTTGACACTATGAATCCGAGAAGTTTTCCTTCACTTAATGCGAAAAAGGATTTTTTCAGGTTAAGTGAAATTCCATACCTTTGACAACATTGGAAGATTTGTTTTAAATCTCTAATATGATTGTTTCGTTTCTTGGAATATACAGTTATATCATCCAAATATATTACAACTAATTTATTAACTAAACCCTTGAATGCGATGTCCATGGCTCTCTGAAATGTGGCACCAACGTTAATCAGACCAAATGGCATCTTTTGATATGCTTATGTGCCCCATTTAGTTCTGAATGTGGTTTTTAATTGATCATCAGGATGTACCAACACTTGATTGTATCCTGAGAATCATTCCAAGAATGACATCAATTCTGAGCCCGCGACTGCCTGCAATATTTATTCCATGGGGGGCAAAGGAAAATTATCCTTTTGGCAGACTTTGTTAAGATTTTGAAAGTCAATGTAGATTCTAATATCTCTGTTTTTCTTTCTAACAGGGACCATATTGGAAACCCATTTGGAATGTCAAACAGGAAAAATTATTTTGGCTTTCAATAACTTATTGAGTTCAGATATGATCTGGTTTTCTAGGTTGGGATGGATCTTTCTCAACTTTTGTTGGACAAGTTTTTCATCGTCGATCATTGGAATAGTATGTTGGATGATGGAGGTGTCGTACGTTTTGAGTTCATCGTAATTCCAAGCAAAGACCCTTTTGTATTGTCTCAAGAGACGAATATACGCTAAATTTTCTTCAGGAGCTAGACCAAGCCCTAGATTGATATTCTGTGGTTTGGTATCAGTTCCTAGATTTACTAATTCATAGTTCAAAGTTGAACTTTGGAGTTTTGAATTGGTAGATATTTTAAACCGATATTTCAAATCATAAAGGTCCTATAACTTGACTACTGACTTAGGTATGGCATTGTTAGTGCTATCTTGTTGCAATTGTCGGTCATGTTGGTCTTCGTCAATTATTTGATTGGTGTAGGATCCTTCAAATGTGAGGAAACTCACGATATCAGGATCGTCGTTGAAAATCCTCCAATTGGTAATGTTATCAGGAATAGATGGTCTAAAAATTAATTCAATTGAAAATTGATCAGGGCTAAAATATTCTGAAGGAATGAGCTTGGAAGCTACGTTAGCTAAGAGGTCTGCACTAGCATTCTGGAGTCTGGGAATTGATGAAATATTAAATGCTATAAAGTGTTCAGTCAGATCTTGAACTAAATATTGGTAATGTTTTAAATGACCTGATAAACAATGTATAGTATTACGTACCTGTCTGATTACAATTTCAGAATCTCCGAAAACTTGAAGGTATTTGACGTCTAATCCGATTGCTTTGTATAATCCTTGGACTAAAGCCTCATATTCTGCGGTGTTGTTGGTGCAATCAAATTCGAGTCTGCAAGTTAGCATAGTTTTATCTCCCTCTGGACTTATTAACATGCATCCTGCTCCTGCTCCTTCGTTAGACTTAGAACCGTCAAAAAATAATTTCCAAAATAAAGATTTATTTACAGGACTATCTATAAAATTAATACATTTAGAACTATCTATTTGAGAGAAATTTTCTACTTGAGATAAAACAGAATGTTCTAAGTAAGGTGAAGTATGAGCATTAAAATTTCCTAGGAAAGAATCTACTGAGTAGTTGCCAATGATGTTATTGTTGTATGCTACTGGTTCATTTTCTCCCTCCAGTTCTGTTACTATGTATTTCTGATGTCTTTCCCGCTCAACTTTTATCTGATTTGGTTTACCATTGTGAGGGAGCCACATGTGCAACCAGTCAGTTGCAAAGTATCCATGAAGTTTTTCGGACCAATCTCCGCTAAGAATTAAGCCATAAAATTCTGGAATATCAGCAACTAAAATGTCGATAACTTGACATACCTTTGGGTTGGATGACAGCCTTATGGTAACCTGATTTAATTCGCCAGTCACTTCGACTTGCGATCGATCTAATTGAACTAGCGTACACCTGATTTTTGCGGTTGAATGTTCAATTTTGCACATATTGACTTTGGTAAAATATTCGATGAAGCTCCAAAATCCACTAAGCAATTATGCAAACTTTTATTGAAAATTTCATAAGTAAGAAGAAATGGGGGAGTATGAGACCTCGATCTACCTCCAATTTAGGTGATATCATTTGGATCAACTTTATTAATCGCATTAGTTGGAGGTCTTCCCATGTCGTGGGAAGCTTGAGAGATTACAGCGGCGGGCAAAGGTGCAACTAGTACAGCATGTAATTCTTTCAAAAGTACCTTTTGCTGGTGTTTTAACTTGCTCAATTCGTAAAAAGTGATATTGGCCCTAGTCTTTTTCATGTCTTCTATGATATTATACTCCATTTCATCCGAAACGATCAACGTTTTAGATGGAGTTGATTGGTCTGTTTGGACTGGGTTGGTTTGAGTCGCTTTCGGTGTCATTTTCTTGGCTGCGACTTTATCCTTAGTCATCGAGCTTGCGTTCTTTGGCTTAGGTGTAGGTTAAGGAGGGTCAAGTTGATTTCTATTCCGAGTACTAACCAGGGATGCCTCTTGATCCTCTTCATCTTGGAGGATGAAATCCAACATACCTTGTAGTTCTACAACTTCTTCTTCATTGGTATGTTCTTCAGTGGCGATTTCCTCTTCTTCTTCTTCGGATTCAACACTTGTAATAGCATTAGGGGGTTTGGAATCAGTCGAATGGTTTCTTTTAAAAGGTCTATACATCTTTTTAGAAGAAGTTTATGCCACTTGTTTCTTAATGTCGACCATCTCATTAGACATGGTCTTCAAAACTTTTTGCAATCCTTCTAAATCGAATGGATCTTTCAATTGTTTTTTCTTGGGATCTTCCTTGAAAGTAACCTTCTTGGATTTTCATTCTTCTAATGTGTTTTTCTTTTCTAGGGCCATAATACGTTTCTCTACTACTATTGCTTCTTTCATATTTTCAACTAAATTTGTTTTTTTAGCCCTATCAACAAATATTGTTATGTTTTATGGTAAAGCAGTGATGTACCATTCACTTCGCACTTCTTCGCTAGGCTTGGAAGCAGTAGGAATTTTGTTTAAGATTTTATTGAAACGTAAATGGAAATATTTGATAGGTTCTTTTGGCTCGGCCCTAAGGTTATACAGGTCGTTGATCAGTGTCGCCATAGACCTGTCATCACCGAACTTAGTCAGGAATTGTTCTTGGAAAATTTCCCAACTAGTAATAGATCCAGACGGTAATGAGAAATACCATGATCCGGTTGTTCCTTGCAGAGTATAAGGGAAAAGTCGAACAACAGCGTCTTCGTTGGTAACTCCATTGAGATTTATGGATAGCATATAGTTATTTATATGTTCTTCCACTAGCATGCCTTCCTTAGGGTTAAACTTAGGTAGCCATTTTTCAAGATGGGCCAGTAGCTGACTCAAGGGCGCAGGAAATAAGACTGCCCCTGGGTTATTCCATGGAGATTAGGCCATCGCTGATCTATTAACAGAGGAAAGTGCATAAGATCATCCCTGCGGTTGAGAAGATGAGGATATTACGACTCCAGATGATTGGGAAGGAGATGTAGGAGTACTGGTGGACTGATGGACAATGATCTGAAGTGGAGGAGTGGATGGTTGACTTCGCGGTGGAGAGGTTGAGACGGATGATGATAATGAAAGAGTCTCACTATGGGACCCTTTAAGAGATTTCCTTGCTCTCTTCCTTGTGGGTAGAGGTAACTCGGTTGGCTGAACACCAAACTTTTCACTCTTTAATCTGGTAAGAGGATGAGCAGGGTTATATTGCAAAGTCATGTTGCCTTGAGATTTGTCATATCTTTGAGGAGTTATAGAAAATCGCTAAAGCTTGTGAATCAAAGATTCAACTTCAGGAGGTTCAATAGTAGATTGTTCTGAAATGTCAGGGTTTGTAGCAGCGAATGTTGCTCCTGCAACTTCTGGCTCTGGATTTAAAGATTCTAAATGCAATGGAGAAGTTGGGGGAGATGGTGAGGGTGATTTACTCTCAGAATGGTATTTAGATTTAGACTTGCTTGCCATTCACAGTTCAGACCCTCCTTCTAGTGCCAAATATGTTGAAGCCCTAAAAATCGAGTCTACAACAAGGGGGATACCCACCCGGTCCGGACCTTGGTTAGCAGCTCCTTTTCTATTTGGTATAGTGGGTCCAACTGGGGATATAGGACTAGTTTCCCAATTTATGTGTGTGTGTGAGTGAAGAATTGATATTTCTTTTCTAAAAATTCCTAAGTGAGATGCTCTAGTTCTAACTCTAATCTAATAACATGCAAATTGTATTCTAATAAGCAGAAATATCTAAGCCTACACTAACCCGGGGTATAATCCTTCTGTTATGTGATCTAAAATGATTTCAGATAACAATTGGTAATAAAGATCATTCAACTGTTATAAGAAAAGAATTCAATACAGATAAACCACTTCGTATAAAAATTTAGATGAAACAGTTGTGAAAGGCATATAACATAATAAGCTACTCATACATTAAGCATAAATAAATATCTATCACCGTACAAAAGTGCCAAATGATAACTCAGACATTCACGCATCAATATATAAACAACTAAACATGAATATCACTTTAACACAAAGGTAGAAATAGTTAAGAGATAAAAGTACCATTTATAACTAGCCCTACTCATGAGCTTCAAGCGATAATGATTTATCTCCTCTTAATCCAACATCAGTAGCAAATATTAAATACATATATCAATAAATCTTGTTCCATTCATCCATCAAAACCTCCTCAGAGGGTACAAAAGTGCATGTTCTGGGGATGAGTTTTTGATAAATTTCAGGACCCTTCTCTAAATGCATGAGAAGGGTTTAAATACTACTAACTAAATCTAAAAATAACTTATTAAAAAAATGTAGGATACAGTTTAAATGACCGTCCTCATCTCAGGCAAAAGTAAAACAAAATTAACACTAAAACTGAATCTAAAATTAAAACTACTAACTAATTATTTCTATATCTGCTCCTTGAAATTGCATGCGTTCAGCATCTGTTTGAGAAAATTCAGACGGCCGACTTCCGATTTTAGCTGTGCTGCGAAAACAGAATCGGCAAGAGTTGGCGCCATTTTCTGGGTAGAATTGATGATACACTTGAGATTCATGCACTGGTTGTGTGGTTTTACCAAGTATGCCCAGTAATAATCCCAATTCAACTTGGTTAACCTTTGGATTGATTCTGCCTTTTCTTGAGCCTTCTGTCTCTAGTCTGTTTGTAGTTGTTGTACTTATGTACATACCATATTGAAGATGTTTCGGACAATTACTAGTGGTTTTAGGATTCAAGTTTTACTTTTTTACCTCTATCGTTGCTTTCTTATAAATTTATGGGCTTACAAGTGACTGAGCAATTAGATATTTTCCCTTTCAAGAAGTTTTGCCCAGCGATGCGCGATTAGCGCTAGGCGCTAACCGCACATCGGAAACTACCTCTGTTTCTTGATCCGGGCTTCCTTGGTGCGTTTTCGACCTTTGCGCATTTTCTTTTAGCGGATATAAAGCTCAAATTTTGTGAAAATAATGATTCCGTAAGCTCTTAACCCTAATTTCTAAATTGTCAGTTTTTTATGTCAGCACTGTCCAGTATCCATTTAACCATGTCCGTGTATGGGAGAATTTTGGGCCTCGCTGCTATCATGTGTAAGAATGAACAAGCTAGCTCTGTAATGGATGCCTCGAAAGAACCATGTGAGCCTGCAGTAGCCATAACTTCCATCACTCTGGGATTTTCTTCCTCAAGTAGACTATACATGCCTTCCTAAGTAGAAATACCAGTGTCTCGATTACAAGCAGTGTCTGTATACAAGGGTGCCATTTCTTTCTCTTCAGAACTCGAATCTTTGCCTTTCTTCCCCATAGTATCCTGCATACTGCTTTGTATCGTTCTTTGCTCTCCATTCCTGCAATTTACAAGTGAAGTGAGAATAATGATAAGGAAAGGTGATGGGAAAGTCTTAAATGTCGAAGACATATAAAATATACCACCTTACGTGAAATGACTTCTTGATAAGCACAAAACCATATTCCATTAATGACTGGCAACTAACTCATTAATTAGCATTAAAGTGCATAACCAAGTCTCAGTTTATGGAAAATACTTTTTTGAACAACAAGCCCGAAAGATCTGCGATGAAGCAATTTTGCAATTTTCTTTGCAATATCGCAGATTGTAACATCGCAGAATCATGACATCGCTTGCTTGCTATATCGTAAATTCACAATATCGCTTTATTTCAAATTCATAATATTTCTTTATCGCATTATCGCATTGCCGCTCTATCGTAAAATCACAATATTGCAATATCGCAATATCTCAATATCGTAAGAGCGTGGCATATGAAAATTTTCGTTAATCTATTTTCTGCAAAATGTGATTTGCGATATGTGCCATCGCATATCGGTAGTTTAAATTTTTTCAGCGTAAGTGATATTTGATGCATGCGATGCGATATATGTTTGTAGTCCCGCATCGCGATCTCGCAATCTTGGAATTCGGCTTGCAAGGAGGTATCCATGATCCTTTTGCGATGCAATATTTCCTAAGGAATAATCCTAATTTATCATAAAACTTAGGCTTTTTTTGTTTTTCAAGGGTATTCTCCTAAGTTTATGACAGTAAGTTTTATTGAAAAAAGGAAATACAAGCACTAATTGATTTTTTAAATTTTGACTAAGGGTCCCCACTTATTTAGTATTAGTAATAACACTAAATAAGAAGGGGGGTTGTTGCTGGCCACAACAGATCCTTTAGCAAATCTAAGATTGAGAGATTTTGTTTTCTCAAGATCTTTTCTTAGACCCACAATTTCACATTCTAGTTTTTCATTGTGTTTTTATTTTTCAGCAAGTTGGTATGTCAAGGTATCTATGATCATATTCTTTTCTTCTAAACAAATTTTGAGTTTAGAGATTTCTTCATGAAAATTTTCCTCTTCTAAAGCATCCCAAAAATCATCATTGTCATAAGCCATGAGAAGTCTATAATCATCACTATTAGATAAACCATCACTATCATCTTCTAAATTATCCCAAAAATCATTGCTATCATAAGCCATGAGAAGTCTATAATCTTGACCAATTTCATCTTCATCACTATTAGATAAACCATCGCTATCTTCATGAGTATAGTAACTCCTTCTATTCACAACTTGTTTCCTATTCCCTTTTGCATATTTATTTCCTTTTTCATATTTATCTTTATCAGAGCATCGGTAGCATAATGACCGAATTTACCACAAGAAAAGAATTTGAAAGGTAGCTTACTTCTAAACCTTCCAAAACCTTGTTGAAGCTTCTTAACAAAATTTACCCCATCTTCTTCTTCTTAAATGTGTCATGATTCATTTTGTTCTCCATTTTCTTTTTCTTTTGCTGAAGCTTTAAATGCAGCTTCTCTCTTATCTAATGGACATCCTTTTCTCATCTCAGAAGCAGTTAAGATTCCGTGAAGCTGTGTCATAGTGATATTCTGCAGATCTTATTTTTCTTCTATGGCAGACACTTTTAATTCAAATTTAGTAGACAAGGATCTCAAAATTTTATCAACTAAGGTAACTTCCTTTATTTCTTCACCCAGATTCTTCATACATTTAACAACCTCATCTATACGTAAGAAGTAAATAGCTATATTCTCATCGCTATTCATCTTAAGAGTTTCATACTGAATTCTGAGAGTTTGAAGCTTAGCACATTTTACCTGAGAGTCTCCTTCGTAGCTTTGAATGATTTTGTCCCATCTCTTTGTTTGATTTGAGCTGCATGACTTTGACAAACTCTAATTGTGACAAACTTCCCAATAAAGTATTGACATCTTTGGCATTAGTTTCATATTGCTTTTTACCTGCGTGTCTGTAGGAATTGTTGTTGGAAATTTATATCCTCCTTCCATAATTTCCCAGACATATGTTCTAAGAGATTGTAGATAGGTTGTGGTTCTTATTTTCCAATAAACAAAGTTGCTCCCATTGAAGATTGGCGGTCTAATGGATCCCATGCTTTCGTGATTATTCATCTTGATGGATCATCCTTCAAGCAATCAAGATTTTTCTAAAGAACTTGGCTCTAATACCAATTTTTGGAAATAATACTGAGAGGGGGGGTGAATTAGTATTATCAGATCAAGAATTTTTCTTTTCCATAATCATATTTATATATGCTACTTCAAAGAGGGGAACTAGCATGTACACACAACTATCTTTAAGGAAACCAGTGTTTATGCAGTAAACTTATGATTCAGTTAATTCATCATATGTTGATCTTTAATCAGTGCATCAGTACTTCATCATTCATTAAATAGTAACCATGTGCAATATAAACATAATAAAGCATTACACATGAACACCAAGATTTAAGGTGGAAACCCAATGTAGGTCAAAACCACCTGTTGTTTTCGTCTCTACCTTCTTTTAATAATAAGAAAAAAAAATTACAATCTTGTACTGGTGCAGACTCATACCAGTACGCAGGCTTCTACTTGCAGAAGGTTACAACCTTCTCTCATTCTCCAACTTCTACTGCAAGGGAGCTACAACACCCTAGCTCTTGTACTAGCCAATATGTTTACTAGTACATAGGTGCCAGCCTACAGAAAACTCCACTCTTCCACAAGGGACCACGTTTCATGAATTTTCAGATTGGATGCTCTTGGCACATATCAAGACATATGAAGACCTTGACTCATCAATAACCCATCAGAAATTTAGAAACTCAAACTTCATCAACCAACATGCAGTTAATCTGAAACAATCATACCATTGTCATCAAAACACTGTGTTGAACCCAAAAAGTTGTATCAACATTTAGAATTTAGAACCAACTGAAACCTCAAAAATTCATGTGTCAGACTGCATACACTACTTCAATGAAGAAAATTTGCGTGTATACTCTACTTCCTTCAACCCAACCTGCGTATACCTCTAAAGATTTTGAATCATAAAATCTCTGAATCATAAACCGTACCAACCAGCAATGTACTAAACATCTACTATCAACTTATAGAATTTTACACAGGTAGGCAACAGAAAACACTTCGTCTCACCTATACAATCAATCAAATATCAACCTCCTTATGCATTCAGATTTACATTCAGATCTAAGAAGATTTCATTGACAGAGAACAGTAAAATAGCAGTAACAATAAATCAGCAATACTGATCTGATAGATCAGTCTTCTCTAAACATCAAGCCTTTCTTTTGTATATACTACTTGAAAGAATAGAACCTGCATGTATAAGCTCTTTTTCCAAGACGAACCTACATACAGATCTGCAGATATTGACTTAGAACTTTGTTGCAATTCCAGACTTCAGACAAACCCAAATCATGATAGATAACGAATAAAATAGATGTAAGACATCAAATCTAGCCTCAACCAATATCAGATCACTCAAGAATAAGTCATTTCAGGTCTCATGATCTCGATACAATATTTAACTCAAGGTGCACATAAATATTTCAGATCTAGTCCCAAATATAACCCTGCAACCTGCAACATAAAATATACTTCAGATAGAAGTATTCCTTAGAATCTTATTCACTTGCACATCTGGGCTTATGATGCTCTCTTCTTTATATAGTTTTTGGCCTTTCTCAATACCATCGATCGAATCCACTTAGGACCAATACCTTGGATCAAATACCACGGACCAAATACCTCAGACTAAATACCTAGGGTCAATATCATGGTCCAAAGATACCTTGGACCGAATACCTCGGACCAAAACCATGGTTTTCAACATGTACGCACTTTGCCTTCTGTGGGAGTGTGTGTGTACGTAATACACTATTTCTGTTCTGAGTACCTACGTGTATATGCTGCTTGGACTAAGTGAACCTGCGTGTATCTATTAAACTGCTCTTACATCATCTTCTTCCTTCAACTTATTTATTCTTATCAATAGACCTTAGTTCCATCTTCTTGATCCTCTATACCGCTGCCCTATTGCCTCTGAATATTCCTGTTACCCTCTTATCAAAACTGAGTTGACCTGTAATGCTACCATCAAGGACAATACTTGTATCATAATGCCAACACCATTCCGGAATGGGGATAGGATGCAATAATCCTATCGAATCCTTGCACTCAGCCTTTACCTGTTGGCATTCTATTCATTTTGCCACAAATTCAATTAATTCCTTTTTCATATTTGGCAAGTAATAGTGTCTTTTGATGGTTGTAAGGATCTTTTGATACCTTGGTTGGCCTAGGTAAGGCTTAACATGGAACTCCTTCAGGATCAATATTTTTATTTTCTCATAGTTTGGCACACAAATTCCACTTTTAAACCTAACTAGGTCATCCTCATTGAGGTGATATTCTTCATCCTCATCATCTTGAAACAACCTTTCTCTCACCTGATGGTATTTTTCATCTTGCTTCCCAACACTTTTGACCCTTCTTACTAGGTTTTTTTTGTAAGAGCTTATAGCTGCCAAGCAATTTGCTTGAATTCTTTTGCTCAAGGCATCAATAACTTTTTTCTCCTTACTTTTTATGTAATTGATTTCAAAGTAAAATTCATTGATCATAGCTAACCATCTTGCTTGCCTAGCACTTAAATTAGGTTGCCCAAACAAATACTTGAGCCCACTATGGTTTTCCATGAGTGTGAATCTCTTGCCAAAGAGGTAATGGCTCCACATTTTCAAAGCATGAACGATGGAAACCAACTCTAGATCATGGGTTACGTAATTCACCTCATGTTCATTTAACTTCCTAGACTCATAACATACTACTTTCCCTTCCTGCATTACGACTCCACAGAGCCCTTCCTTGTAGGAATATGTGCACATCAAAAAATCCTTATTAGGATCTACAATTCTCAACAATAGTGCATTGGTGAGCAATTGTTTTAACTACTTAAATTGTAACACCCTCCTCCAACATTTACCCGAGCTAACTACTCCATTGGGGTAAACATGTGATGAAGAGTTACTATGATATGATTCAACTCCCCAAGTACAGTTAAAGAAGTGGAACTGACATGACATGACCAATATGACCTTCCAGACATGCTACAGTACCTTCAGGAGCCAACCAAACCTTCCAGGTGACTAACTGTAGAAATTTTGAATAATATGACACATATTCACATAGATTATCCTGATCATACAATTATAAGCGGAACATGTATAATACATAATCTCCTCTACGTTGATCATCAATTTACAGAAGCAGAAACATTCACAGGCGCACATAGAAGCATCAATCAAACTCATTAACACAGTATGTATCCCGGGGAAAGCATCTCGCTAAAAACCCCACACTATCTGTATATTATATTGATTGAATCATGTAACAATACAAAGCATAATACTTCTCACAAGTATCTCCACCTGTTACACACAATACAGCTCAGATTTGATCTCCAAATCTCCCCCGCTGCTTGCCTGCCTCCACTGCTCAATACCTGCTCAAGAACTGATGAGAATGGCTTCCCAAACTCGTTTTTCACCTGCAAAATAGTCACTCACTCTTTGTGGACGTGAGCAAAGGCTAAAATGTGGGCCAAATACGTGAGAAAACTCATTGGCATACTCAATCCCTTGATTGTGCAAATCATCATGCACAGCTATAGTCACAACTGATAGCAATCTGATCCTCTAACACCTGTCCCTGCTGAACTGAACATGCACTGACATGCAACTGAGTTAACTGATGTATTCTATAGTTGCATTATGAGTTAATAACTTGTGAATTAATTAATAACTAATTCACCCAACTCATCTTTAGTCTATTGATCAGTTAGACTAAATACAACCAGTTTAACAAAGCTAAACTGAACACAACTCCATCAACTGTACCTCCAGTCCACTAAACTCAACTCACTTGAGTTCTAACTGAAGTCATGCATGCAACAACTCAACTGACTCATGAGAAAAGCGTATTTCCTTCTGACAGCTGCATGTGCCACTTCCGTAGCTCAAACTGAAGTGCTCCAAGAGAATAAGATTAAGTTTATAGTCCAAATATTATTGTGAGATAATAATATTTGACTTTTCTATTTTTGACTTTGATCACTCACACTGTGATCACTCACACTGTAATCACTCACACTGTGATCACTCACACTTTCATCAAAAATAGAATTCCATCTATTTTTCCCAACTTGATCAATCATCCATAAACATAGACATGATCCATATGTCTAAAAATAGACATAGTCTAAAAATAGACTTGCGCCAAAAATAGCCTGCGGGCCCACTTAGTGAAGGCGACTCTTTTCACTAAGCTCCATCATCTTGTTGCAATCTCAACAAGCATTTCTTGTTGCACACTTTTCAACACTCCCTCTCAACAAGAAAGGCTTCCTCTCAAACCCGATCCTGTAACTCTGGAATGTTCTCCATGCAACACATCTGGCCGGTCCACTTGCTCTGTCATCAAAGTCTCTGACTGCTATTGCCTCTGTCGACTGAAACTCCGCATCTCTGTGCTCTTCAGTATCTGACTGCTCTAGCCTCTGTCACTTTGATCTCTGACTGCATCCGTGCTGCTGCTGGTTCTATCTCCCAGCATTGCATCCGCACTGCACCTCCCAACTGACCTCCCTGTTGGGATAGAAACATCCTCTGATGCTGAAGCTCTACCTGCAGCTGACAAGTGCTCCCTCTCTGACATCTGCGCTACTGCAACATCTCCATGCATCTCGCACCATTGCACACCTCTTTGTGCCACCTAGCACTGTGCAAAACACTTGTGCCTCTCGCATTGCTACAGCCTGCTAGCTATGCGCTGTCCTAGGATTCCCTGCACTGTCGCTCTCTCTGCCGCTCCATCCGCATCTGACTCTACCCAATCAGTCAGTTCCTGCTACTACACATCGGGGCTCCCGTAGCAAGGTCTCATCCAAGAGGTTGGGTACCTCAAGGATCTTGCCCCTCCTCCTTGGGACAATCAATCCACATCACCCCACCTCCTACCTGGAGGTATGGATGCATGCGATCCCTCAGCCCACCTGGCTTGAAGTTTCCCCCTACTGGAGGTCTCTGGATGAGTAGATGTCTCTACTCGATCGCCTTTCAGCTTCCCCTGTTGTGGCTCCTCCACAATCTCCTGAAGTTGCTGCACCAATCGTGGCTCCTCCACAATCGTCTGAGACTTCTTCTGGCTCTGCATGTTGAGAGGTAATATACGCTCCCTCTCAACCACCAAGTCTCCATCAGTTGCCTCGCTGCTCAAGGCTTTGCATGCATCTTGAACCTCAAGAGCATACAGGTTCCTGACCCGTGAACCAATCTCATGACAACGAAAGCATCTCACCTTCGACTTGTCAACCTTCTTCCCATCACTGGAAGAACTGGATTCGAAAAGAGAAACCTTCTCCTTCCCCTTCCTCACCTTACTCGCTAAGGCACAGTTCTCCTCATCCTGCATGGATGAAGAACTGTCTCTGGTGCGTCGTCTAATCTCCTCCTGCATCAAATCCGACCATGGTCATTCCCAATTTGGCAGTTTCTCCCTTCCATTCACCGAGTCCTGGTAGCTATGCCAACTCTTAGGAAGGTCAAGGAGTGCTAGACTCACCATCCTCATCCGACAGTCACCCCCACACTTCCCAGCTCATCCCGGCATTGGGTGAACTTCATGAGATACTGGGGCATACTGTCTCCATTCTCACACTGAATGTTTCTGAGTTTCGCTCTTGCTTTGGAATTAAATTCGAATTCCACCAGCACAAAAACTCAACCGCTTCCGATCTAGAATTCGTGAGAACACAATATTTCTCGTACAGAGATTGACTGTATGGGCATTCACCGGATATCTCACCTTCCAAGGGAAGGATGAATCCAGAGGCTACCTGGCCCGATTACAGACTCTACCTGAAGAAATAGAATGTAAACACTTCCTGAATAGTAGATCTGATGATCAATCCTCGCTTGATATCCTGTAAAAATCTCTTCTACAAATCAAGCAGCTTTGATACCATGTAGAAATTTTGAATAATATGACACATATTCACAGAGATTATCCTGATCATACAATTATAAGCGGAACATGTATAATACATAATCTCCTCTACGTTGATCATCAATTTACAGAAGCAGAAACATTCACAGGCGCACATAGAAGCATCAATCAAACTCATTAACACAGTATGTATCCCGGGGAAAGCATCTCGCTAAAAACCCCACACTATCTGTATATTATATTGATTGAATCATGTAACAATACAAAGCATAATACTTCTCACAAGTATCTCCACCTGTTACACACAATACAGCTCAGATTTGATCTCCAAATCTCCCCCGCTGCTTGCCTGCCTCCACTGCTCAATACCTGCTCAAGAACTGATGAGAATGGCTTCCCAAACTCGTTTTTCACCTGCAAAATAGTCACTCACTCTTTGTGGACGTGAGAAAAGGCTAAAATGTGGGCCAAATACGTGAGCAAACTCATTGGCATACTCAATCCCTTGATTGTGCAAATCATCATGCACAGCTATAGTCACAACTGATAGCAATCTGATCCTCTAACACCTGTCCCTGCTGAACTGAACATGCACTGACATGCAACTGAGTTAACTGATGTATTCTATAGTTGCATTATGAGTTAATAACTTGTGAATTAATTAATAACTAATTCACCCAACTCATCTTTAGTCTATTGATCAGTTAGACTAAATACAACCAGTTTAACAAAGCTAAACTGAACACAACTCCATCAACTGTACCTCCAGTCCACTAAACTCAACTCACTTGAGTTCTAACTGAAGTCATGCATGCAACAACTCAACTGACTCATGAGAAAAGCGTATTTCCTTCTGACAGCTGCATGTGCCACTTCCGTAGCTCAAACTGAAGTGCTCCAAGAGAATAAGATTAAGTTTATAGTCCAAATATTATTGTGAGATAATAATATTTGACTTTTCTATTTTTGACTTTGATCACTCACACTGTGATCACTCACACTGTAATCACTCACACTGTGATCACTCACACTTTCATCAAAAATAGAATTCCATCTATTTTTCCCAACTTGATCAATCATCCATAAACATAGACATGATCCATATGTCTAAAAATAGACATAGTCTAAAAATAGACTTGCGCCAAAAATAGCCTGCGGGCCCACTTAGTGAAGGCGACTCTTTTCACTAAGCTCCATCATCTTGTTGCAATCTCAACAAGCATTTCTTGTTGCACACTTTTCAACACTAACCCCTGAGGAAAATTCATTTTTCAATGCCCTAGAGCATTATTTCCCATGACAAGGCATGCATGTGATTGGGAACCTCGAGTCGTTCCCACAACAGGGCATCCATGCAACTATGGCCATTTTCAGGAAATTTTATGCCAACAACCCCTGATTTTGTGTCACTTTTTCAGGACTAGGACTCAGGCCACTACCCAGATCTTCATGAAACTTAAGAAGATGATAAATAACATATAAACAAGGGTACGAATGCAAACACTTAAACAAGGACTTGACCTAACCCGTGCTAGCCATGAAAAACATTTTGTCAAACATATCACAAACATGTAATCTACAGGTCATAAATACAAATCTGAGCATGGTGGTCTCATACTTATTTGAGAATCATCAAAGAGGATTGATGTCTCCTCATAATATTTGCATTTTTATCTATTAGGTCATTCATTCACTAACATTTCATATACTAACCAAAACATGATAAGAGTCATATGTCATAATTGTCATAAAACATACTTATAACTAGCAAATAACAAGAGATATATCAATGAGGACATTGTTGGGTGTGGAGCTTGATTATCTTCTATATTCAAAGGTATCGTCACATTTCACCCCAGTTCATAATGTGGCGGCAATGCCGCCCATAATATTTGCACTGCAAGGGGGGTCTATTACAGATCCATTTGGGCACATCAATCCCATCATCCAGATCAGTGTTTTAGGGGTCATCAAACCCTAATTTCAGTTGCTACATGCCCTAAACAAATCACCCCTTTGAATTCCTCATTCCCAGACAATTTCATGATTTGAATACATCCATAAATAGCCTCTAGAGGGACCAGCACATGTAGGCCCATGTAAGGGTGCACTACAGAGTAGTTAAGTCCGTGACAGGATGATCTACAGAGCACTTAGGCTTCCTTTCACCTGCGTTGGGTGAGATTGAGAGAAATTCACATAGGGTTTGGGTAATATTCTTATCTTTTGGAATCATCTAGAAGGTTCCCTCATGTATCAACTCCTATGAGCTCGAAAATGGATGAGGAATGAGTTAAGGTGCATCCTATCCTCTCATCCCTTCCTCCATGAAACTAATTCTAAATATGGAAGGCCATTCAATGCCACTATTTATGACAAAACCTCCTTCATCTTCCTATAAATTGACCACTCATCTAAGTGATCAGGGGCATGACTATGTTTATGACATGGGAGCTATTGTTTCAACACTCTTTCGAGTGATTTGTTTCCCACATGAAGGCATAATTTTCACCGTTGACTAGCTTCCATTTCCCAGTCCAAATATGGCTTCTAGTCAACCATCTTCCCGAAGTGGTCCTTTCATACCAATGGTATAGTCCCCGTCATGGGTCAATTATGTGGCAACCTATTCCATGCCTACATCAACTGACAATCAATTTAGTGATGTTGTACATCATGTATTGGGGGCATTGGAACTAGATCTCTCCTTCATGACCTCTTATGAGTTGTGATCAAGGGGTATGAGCATAGTTCCTTGTCCTGTGTCAAGCTCGTTAAAAAATGAAACAAGGAATATGAGGATAGTTCTTTTACTATGTCAACCTCGTTAAAAAATGAAACAAATCCCATGAGGATAGTTCCTTGTCATGTGTCAACCTCGTTAAAAAATGAAACCAAGGAATATGAGGATAGTTCTTGGTCTTGTGTCAACCTCGTTAAAAAATGAAACAAGGAATATGAGGATAGTTCTTTTACTGTGTCCGCCTCATTAAAAAATGAAACAACTCCCATGAGGACAATTCCTTTTCTTGTGTCAACCTTGTTAAAAAATGAAACCAAAGGTACGAGGACAGTTCATGGTCTTGTGTCAACCTCATTAAAAAATGAAACAAAGGGTATGAGGATAGTTCCTTGTCTTGTGTCAACCTCGTTAAAAAATGAAACAAGGAATATGAGCATAGTTTCTTATCTTGTGTCAAGCTCGTTAAAAAATGAAACAAGGGATTTGAGTAGAGTTCCGTGTCTTGTGTCAAGCTCATTAAAAAATGAAACAAGGTCCCCTGGAGCAAAGTTCCAAGTCGAGTCTTTAAGTAGATCTCATAAATTCCTAGTCGAGTCTTTCACTTGATCTCGTAAAAAAACCTTCATTCCAGCCACCTAATATCCACGAGTAGTCTAATTAGGTGAATGTAATGAAGCTTGGGGGGCATGCACCTAGTGGTAAAGTTAAGTTTCCCTGTAGGTTATGTGAAGGGAATCACCCCATTCACCTGTGTCCCTATCTCGATGAAGCCAAAAAGGTGTTGGATAATGGTCCTGCTCCGCCGCAACAACTTCCATCTGGTTATAGGAGACTCTCCCTTTCATCATGCTAGGGTCATGTAAACCAATCTCAAACATAGTTCTTCGTTTCAAGCTTGTGTAAAAATGAAACTAAATCCAAGCATAGTTTTTCGTTTCAAGCTTATGTAAACATGAAACTAAATCCAAGCATAGTTCCCTATGGTTCAAGCTTGTCTAAAAATGAACCCATTTCCACTTTAACCCTCGTGATTGCCATTCTATCACCCTCTTTCATCAGATGAGGAACTAGTTGCTACCCTAGACACCACTCATTCCTCAAAGTGTAGTCCTCTTTAAGATCTTTTCAGACTCTCTAAAAATGAAAATATTGTTGAGCGCCAGTCCTTTCTAGCTCGTTAACGAATTGAAAACGATATCTCTCTTGTATTATTTTACTCTTTTTCAGGCTTGAGAGATTAATTTATGAAAAAGAACTTGTGGAGTTTTCTTTTTGTCCCTTTTTCAAACTCTCTAAACATGAAAAGGATCGTGTTATCTTTGTTGTTAAACTCGTTAAAACATCAAATAGCGACAAACTTGTCCATCTAGACAAGACCAAGTTTCACCTTTGCTAGACTCATTAAAACATCAAATAGCGATGGATTCACCCGAAGGGTGGAATTATACAACAAGAATATGTTATCCTCCTCAAGCTTGATAAAAATAAAGAGGTACTGGTCAGCAATGACTGCGGAAAATGGAAAAAGGGGAAAACCACTTTATGGTAGTAGGTCGCTCTTGAACATGACACTTTCACTTCACCTCTGTGACTATTTGGGTTGGGTTATATGCTTGACGGTCATCATGCCTATGGTCTATCACACCATCCATCACTTGTTTTTGGGTCAATGTTGCCAATTCATTCAAACTATTTGGGTTGGGTTATCTACTTGATGGTTATCATACCTATGGTCTATACCTATGGTCTATCACACCATCCATTACTTTGGTTTTCGGTCAATGCTACCAATTCATTCAGTGTCGCCGATATGTTCAAGGGAAGTCATTCAGTTAAAATTCATCCTTTGCAATACCATAAGCCTTCATTTTCATGACCGCCATTCCTAAACCTTGTGTCGTCAGTCCAATTCCATCTCTAAAATCACTACACTTATTTCGTGTCGTTGATGTGGGATACATCAAGGCCCTCCTGCGACGAGTCACTTCTTGTCAACATCAGTACATTATCCAGGAAGTTGACTTAGAAACACCCTTCCAGTACCTTGAGGCTTGCATGCATCAATGACAGGGTTCTCGCTTCCAGCGATAGGTTGACATGAATGGCCTTCGACTGAAAAAATTTGTATGGTGTTCGACATCAAATCATCCATTCACACCATGTAGAATTTACTGCAGTACCTTGAGGATCATTATCATTACCAGTGATTTATCTCACATCTGTTAACAGCTTACATCATTGGTTGGTAATCAGATGGTGTCTTCCCATGTTTGACTTCAGATCACATATTCACATGGTTAGACTTGTACTTGAGCAAACGATTGAATGAGATAGAAGACCCCGGATCTAGTTTCATCCATCCAAGCTGTGATTTCATGAGTACTAAATCATATGTACAATGGCTTTACATTGATGGTCATTTCGCTCATGGGTCTATATTTGTAGACGACTACTTATGTACATGTAATGAAAGTTTATTTTTCCAAAGGAAAAAGCGAAACTTTTTATTAAGATTTGTAAAAAGTTTACATTGTAAATGCAGAGCATCACTGATCCGACTTAGGGATTACCGTAACTGTTTTACAAAAAACCATGCTGTCATATACAACACCTATTCCTTAGTAAACTGCTGAAACTGTTTTGTTACCTCTGACATGTAATGAAAGTTTATAAGTTGAGCATGGGTATGCCTTCCCTCAGCAATTCACGTAAAATCAAATATCATGACATATGTATTGTAATTGATGCAAGTCACCTTCCACTTCGATACCTCCTCATCACATCATAAAGCATTTCATTCGAAATTGGCATTTTTTCTGACTTCATGCTTTATGGGGCAGCTGTTACAGATCCATTTGGGCACATCAATCCCATCATCTAGATTAGTGTTTTAGGGCTCATCAAACCCTAATTTCAGTTGCTACATGCCCTAAACAAGTCACCTCTTTGAATGCCTCCTTCCCAGACAGTTTCATGACTTGAAGACATCCAGAAATAGCCTCTAGAGGGACCAGCACAGGTAGGCCCATGTAAGGGTGCATTGCAGAGCAGTTAAGTCCATGCCAAGGTGCTCTGTAGAGAACTTAGGCTTCCTTTCACCTATGCTGGGCGAGATTGAGCGAAATTCACATAGTTTTTGGGGAATATTCTTATCTTTCGGAGTCATCTAGAAGGTTCCCTCACTTATCGACTCCTATGAGCTCGAAAATGGATGAGGAATGAGTTAAGGTGTATCCTATCCTCTCATCCCTTCCTCCATGGAACTAATTCTAAGTATGGAAGGCCATTCAATGCCACCATTTATGACAAAACCTCCTTCATCTTCCTATAAACTGACCACTCATCTAAGTGATCAGGGGCTGGATTATGTTGAATTGTAAGGAGAAAACGTTGCTATGAGATTTTGCTTTGAAGCAAGTATTGTAATGCTACAAGTTTGTCATGCTTTTGATGTGATGTGGATGGGATCCAAGCTGGAGGAATGGCTTCGAATCAGACACCAATGGTTGTAATTCCTTCTTCTATTCAATAAAGTGTTTGAACCTTTCTCCCATATGTTTGTATTGCTTTATAATTCTTATATGTGTGGATTGTATCTAATTCCTTTCACTTATATTCTTTAGATCATTTGTTTTGATCAATCCTTTGTTTTTTGTTGTGTTTATAGTACTTCTCAAGCGTATTAAGTACCAGAAGGAGTGACAGGATCGATACAAGGGATACAAGAAGAAAAAGAAACTACAAGTAGGTCTTCTCATCTTCTCATCTTATCTATTGCTTATAGGAAAAGACTAAAACACTTTAAACTGTTGTTCTAGATATAGCTACTTATCTAGGTAATTAGTATTTATCCGTAGATACCAAATTCTCCAAAATAGGGTCCAACGAGGGGCAGATGTGATCTTTGGGAGAACCCCCCTGGTGGGGGGATCGGGGGCAGCATCCCCAAAGTTAAAAATAGATGTAAAATTTCCTTGTAAAATGTTGTGGTAGCTACCTTAGAAGCAAACAAAGTAAAGCTACTTTCTTTTTTCCTTTATGAAATATAGATGAGAGAAGAACAAAGAAGACCAACTTTTGTCTTGCGCTAATCTCCTAGTTCGATTCCTCTCTCTCTTGATAGTCTTTCGCTACTTGCTCCCTTGTATGCCCAGCTTCACAGAGTACCTCTAAGATCACAGTAGCAAAACACTATACAAGAACATGGATCTATAATCATAAACAATCTAGGATCATATGTAAATTGACCATACAAATGCATAAAACATAAATGACACCAGAGTATGGAGGAAAACTTGAATAGCTTTTATTGATAAACAAGAAAGAGCCAAGGGAGTTACAACCGGTTGTTCTGGCCCAGCATCATCCTCTCATAAAGTAAGCCCTTCTTCACCTCATACAAAGCTTAGATCACCCAACACTATGATGTTGTCTCAAGAAACCAACAGCAATTCCTTACAATATGCAAAATTCCAGCCTCTGGATCTCTGGGATGAGGGATCCATATATAGATATTTGTAAGGGAGATGAGTTAGCTTGTGATTTGATTAGTGTCTTCCCTCTGATAGTTCTTGCTTCCACTTGGAGATTGATGATCTCTTACTCATCCTTGGTCGAATTCAGAGAGGCAAGTGTCACAGGAGAAGTTTCTGGAAGATTCCATGCCTCTCCACCTCGCGGAATGACACTGCCATTTGTCATTTCTCGCCCATCGCACCCCATAGAAGGGATTTTTGAAATGCAACGCACCCACACAGTGTATTTAGGTGAGATGCCACGCACTTTGCCTATGGAGCAGCTGAAATGATCCTGTTTTGACCAGTTCTGAGCAGTTTTTCATGGAGAACTTCTAGGAGAAGTTGTACTCAGTTGACCTTGTTCCTTTAGGGGTTATAAAAACACTTTTAGGGACTTAGGAGCCCTTGGTTTATGGACATTTAATGCTTTGGGTTTCAGTGCCCAAAAATGTCTATAACAGTTGCCCCCTAAAGTATGAGGTCGTTAATCTTTTGATGTCGGGTGAAATGCTTTATTATGAGGATCTGAAGTTCTTTCAAGCTGGGAGGAGACCTGTAATAAGATACAATACAATACATTATCTTCATAATATTTTCATGATCTAGCTGAGGCGGGCATTCCCATGCTCAAATTTATAAATTCATTTTCATGTACATAGGACAGACAATCGTTTGAGTGTAGACTAATGATTCTGGTAGAGTCATCATCCCTTTGATTGGATGATTATCTGTGCAGCAACAATGTACATTTGATGTATTTATTTCCTGAATATATATCGCAGCCCAGATGGATGAAACTAGATCCAGGGTCTTCAATCTCATTCGATCTTCACTCGAAGTACAAGTCTATCCATGTGAGAGATGTTCTGGATTCGAACATGGAAAGACATCGCCTGATTACCAGCCAATGATGTAAGCTGTTAACAGGCGCGACAGGAATCACCGATAATGATAATGACCCTCAAGGTACTGCAATACGATTCACGTGGTGTGAATAAAGGACTTGGCATCGAACACCATGCAAAATATTTCGGTCGAAAGCCATTGATGTAAACCTGTCGCCAGAAGTGAGAAACTTGCCATTGAGGCATGCAAGCTTCAAAGTACTGAACGGGGTGTTCCTAGATCGACTTCTTGGATAATGAGCTGACGTCGACAAGAAGCGATCCGTCACAGGAGGGCCTTAATGAATCCCACATCAATGACACGGAACGGAGCAAATTATTTTAATGGAGGTGAAAACGATCTGATGACATAAGGTTCAGGGTGGCGGTCATGAAAGAATGGAGTGTAAATGTATTGTAGCGGGTGAGACACAGGTGAATTCTCTGAATGTCTTCTCTTGAACATATCGGCGACACTGACATGATGGATTGGTAGCATTAACCCCAAATGTGGATGGTGTGATGGGACCATGGTGATGTGACCGGTGAATGAAACAACCCAACCCGACTTGGATGCGAAGTGAAAGTGTCCTGTTCAAGAGCGACTTGCTACCAACAAAGTTTCTTCAAGTTTTCTTCCGAATTTTCCCCAGTCATTGCTGACCAGTACCTCTTTATTTTTTTCAAGCTTGAGGAGGATAACATATGCTTGTTCTATAATTTTCCCTTCGAGCAAACCCATCGCTATGTTTTAATGAGCCTAGCGATAGTGAAACTCGTTCTTGTCTGCTATGGACAAGTTTGTCGCTATTAAGCTTTAATGAGTTTAACGACAAAGATAACTCGGTCCTTTTCAATTTTAGAGAGTCTGAAAAGGAACGTAAAGGAAACTCCAAAATTCCCTTTTCGTCATCTAATCCCTTAAGTCCGAAAAAGTATAAAACAATACAGAAGGGATGAATTTTCGATACTTTTAACGAGCCGAACAAAACAAGCGCTCGATCTTTTTGTGTAATAATCCCTCAGGTCCAAAAAGATTAAAATCTAAAGGAGGGATAGCACTTCTGGTCCCTTTAACGAGCTGGAGAGGCCAATGGCTCGGCAATCTTTTCATATTTTACGAGTCAGTTGAAAAGAGCTTAAAGGAGACTCGTGTTTTGAGGAACGAGTGATAAAATTGGGTACCAGTTGATTCCAGGTAAGGTTTGGAATTTTCCAATCACGGCAGTGTTACAAGGATGGCTAGTGGGATCACTCTTCGCAGTTGTTCTTCAAAAGGGGTAAACAATCAAATAGAGGTGAATGATCGGCCAATACAGAGTGGAGGTGATGATGAGAACACGACCAGGGTTTTAAAGGCTAAAGTACTACATTCACGATGGTTATTTACCGGAAATCGGTTCATTTTTTTTTATTGAGCTTAAACACTAGGGGAAACATTTGCTCATGACTTATGTTTATTTTTTAAAGAGCTTGAACTATGTGCTAAAATTGCTCGATTAATCCAGTCGTATAATTAGAATGTCCCATTTTAAAATGGCAATTTTTAGAGTTTTTCCCCACATCCTTTCTTTATGCAAGTTAGGAAATGACCAATCCTACGAGTTTAAAGGGTTAGAGGACCTACAAATTTAAAAAAATAAATAGTCGTTGTTCGCTTGCATGCCAAAAGGTTTGCATGCCCCCAGGTATAAAATAAAGTTTCAAGGTCACCTTTCATTCTACCGACAAAACATTTGTTTTATCAGGAAAGGTCTACCTCTTTCAGGTTACCAAAGGTTGTTCTATTCACACCGCAAAAAAACACTTCTTCAGCGATGTCTACCAAAATAGACAAAGGTGAGACAATCCACTCACATAACTTTGACGAGGGAATCTTATTCCAGTCTAACCCCCTCTTCCAATCACGGACGGGAGTACAGTCCAGTCATATATCTCTCGCAGAAACCTACCCTATACGCGAAGTTTTCCTGCCGAAGCAGACCAGGGTGCATGCCCCCTGGGTTTCAGTCATGTCCCCCGAATCACTCACACTCATCAGGTGGATGGACTGGGGATTGATGACACATTCCTTGTGTGAAAAGACCATTTAGGGATGGTATATGACTATTTGCTATGCGTGATCTGGGAAATGAAAGCTGGTCTACGAGATTGACCACTCTTCCTTCGTGCGAAAAACACATTACTCTAAAGAGTGATGAGACAATTGCTCCCATGCAATAAATATAGTCTCATCGAAGGAGTAGATTATAATCCAGGGGTCCTTGAACTACCATTACGTTCATGTGAACGGTTTTCCCTCTCAATGTTATGGGCACATTGTGAAGGATCCCTAAGGGTCGACTGGTTCCTTTGTCAAAGCCTGTTAGATTTCTCATCTCAGGCAAAAGCGATAGTGAACCAAGCGCTTTCCAAGCAGTCGAGGAAAGGATACTCACAGAAGCCCCTTCATCTATGATGGTACCAGCCATAACCATTCTATATATTTGAGCAATAATTTGGAATGGTACACTAGCCGGTAAACGGGGTCCGCCTAGTTGATTCCAATTGAAGGATACAACTAGGTTGCTTGGAGGTGGGACCGAATAGACGGCCGGGTACGACTCTAACGAACTTCCTTTCTACGGTAAAGGAATGGGTAAATTTCCCCCATGTTCATCGGAGTTTGTGCTTACGAAAAGAATTTGGACGTTGTCATCCTTATTCTCTTATGTGACTATATCATCTGAAGATGGAACCTCTGCAGGCAAGACCGGGTCAACTGCCGCCTCGACCTTTTGACTTACGTCTAGTATGGGTTCAGATGGTTTGTCTTCAATGATAGATGCTTCGGTTGACCACCTGGGCGGGTCAGCAAGAGTTTTTTATATCCAGGAGGAAGTCGTAACACTGAAACCAGATGATTGTCCAAAACTCTTTTGGCCTCATCTAAGAAGGCACAACTGTGGACGGCATGATCGCCTTCGCACAGTTTACAAGGAAATCTATATTTTCCTTTTTGTCCTGGGGCTTCACTTTCACTAGTCGACGATGTGTTTTCAACATGATCATCAGAGGTTGACGACACCGGGTTGTGCAAACGAGGAGACCAGTCCTTTAAGATCTGAGGGATGCAAGGACAATCTCTATGATAGTGGTCTCCTTTGCAAATGACACATGGCGATCTATGCCTGGTCGGTGCAGTGTGTGGATTTTCGCTAGACGACGCTTGGTTGCCCCCTTTCGCTTTTGGCTCCTTCTTCTTCTTCTCTCTCTTCTTCTTTTCATTCTTCTTCTCAGGTACTTGATTTTTGGCTTTACCAACCCCATCAAGCGAAGAGGAAGGAGGAGAGGAAGAATTGGAGGAAGTAGAAGGTTGGTGGGTAACTCTGGATTCATCTAGTTGCTGACTCGATTGTTCAAGAATTGCGGTGTTCTGAATGACAGAGGTTGAGAAGAGCCATACGGGCAGGCCGATTGTCAATCCTAGAAGCGACAATGTGGCCATATGGGGTGCACCAACATCTCCCCAAGAGGAGAAGGGACTAGGATTTCCTCCAAGGGGAATTCCTTGGTTGGTGGGTTCCATTTTCTCAACCTAAGATCAACGTAGGAAAGGGTGATGATTATTCCGTCTAAAATAAATTTTAGATGCTTTGACACAACTTGTTTTTTCAATTTTTAAGAGTCGAGAAAAAACAAAATATGACTCTAGTCACCTTCGATTTTTAATCAGCTTGAAGTGACAAGTGCTTAGATGGACCTTTTCCGTTAAGGAGTCTGAAAAGGAACGAAAGGGACTGCTCTGGAAATCTAGGTAGAGGAATTACCAAACCAATCGCAAAACTATAGAATACTTTTTAGGGTACGGCAGTCAATCTTCCCGAATGTTGTGTTCAGTGCATTGCGATCGATAGGGTGGCAGACACAGCTTCCTATGGATAAAGGAATAAGCCTATTGTGGTCTCGCAAAATATACTCGACTGTACGTGGGAGCACAAGTCCGTACTGGTACTTATCGTCTCAAAGTGGAGGAATCACCCGACCATCAGTGAGAACAACAGTTACCGGGCTTTACGATGCCGGAATACGTCTCTAGCCTAGACTTCTAGATGTTGTGTGTTAAGTTCCAAAGCGTTGTTAGATTCATTAAATTTATTTTATAGTTGATCTTGCTTAAGAAATTTTCCTTTCAGGTTCACCACGAGATGTAGATGTACAATTCCTAAAATGCAATCTAAGATGATAAACAGTCTTTTATCTTCTTTGTGCAATGAAAATCCTAGCTACTAAGGAAAGAGAGACAGTATTCTTTCAGAAAGAGCAAAGAGCACACACTAAATGCACTGTCCTACATCAAACCAATCAAACAGTCTAAATGCAAATTCACATGCATGTATTTGTTTTCGGCTTTCTTATTACGTGAATGGTAAAAAGAAATCTAATGCACAAATCTGAATTAATTTTCAAGCGACCATTACTAACAAGTTTCTTTTCGAAATCAGAAATGGAGACAATCACAACATTTTACGATTCGGAAATGAATACTTGCTTTCGACACTAGAAAAACTAAAAATTCAGACCAAATACAATAGTAACAGGGCAATCGACTATCAATAGCAACCAAACTCTTTCCTATGAATGAAAATGACACTTAAGACACTTTCAAATCAAAGGACGACAGTACAATTACGTTACTTTTTGCGAAGGAGAACTGAAAATGACTCAACAAATACACAAAAACATTTACAGTTCTTTTGCACAATGGAGGCAGAATAACAGCAAGGAAAAGGGGTTTCAAATAGAGATATATTGATTACAGGCAGCAAAATTCATGAATAGAACTGAAAAGAATGAATCACAAAAACCAAAACTGAACAATGCCTAGTCTGATCAGCGCACCTGTAACACAGTGAACTTGAAATGCAGCGCACCTACTACACTCGGGAAGTGCGCTGAATTTTAGATTCACAGAATAGTACCTGCGCTGGGCCAGAGACGAGACTTTTCTTGGGTTCCGGGTCACAGTTTGTAGTTCAGTTCGTGGGTTTTGGCCGAGCAAATGGTAATCAGTAAAGCAACAATCAGGGGTAGATCTAAGGAGGTTCCAAGAGCTATCACGAGGGAAACCAGAGAGTTTGTAAATCAGTTATTTGATTTATAAACAAAACCTAGAGATTGACTGAAGCAGCATTTATCTACTTTGCATTTGCATAGCAAATGTAGTTCGAAAGCTACCTGGCTCGACTTCAGGCTCCGTCTATAAGTTTATAAAATAGACAACAAGGAAGATAAACAAACAAACTAATTCGTCCCCAGTATGGTCGCCATTTTGTTACAGGGAAAAGTGTCTACACAGAACTGCTTATCCCACTAAGGTGTGGTAGCTACCTTAAAAACAAACAAAGTAAAGCTACTTTTGTTTTTCCTTTATAAAATATAGATGAGAGAACAACAAAGAAGACCAACCTCTGTCTTGCGCTAATCTCCTAGTTCTATTCCTCTCTCTCTTGATAGTTTTTCGCTACTTTCTCCCTTGTACGCCCAGCTTCACAGAGTACCTGTAAGATCACAATAGCATAACACTATACAAGAACATGGATCTATAATCATAAACAATCTAGGATCAGATGTAAATTGACCATACAAATGCATAAAACATAAACGACACCAGAGTATGGAGGAACACTTGAATAGCTTTTATTGATAAACAAGAAAGAGCCAAGGGAGTTACAACCGGTTGTTCTGACCCAGCATCATCCTCTCAGCAAGTAAGCCCTTCTTCACCTCATACAAAGCTTAGATCACCCAACACTATGATGTTGTCTCAAGAAACCAACAGCAATTCCTTACAATATGCAAAATTCCAGCCTCTGGATCTCTGGGATGAGGGATCCATATATAGATATCTGTAAGGGAGATGAGTCAACTTGTGATTTGATTAGTGTCTTCCCTCTGATAGTTCTTGCTTCCACTTGGAGATTGATGATCTCTTACTCATCCTTGGTCGAATTCAGAGAGGCAAGTGTCACAGGAGAAGTTTCTAGAAGATTCCATGCCTCTCCACCTCGCGGAATGACACTGCCATTTGTCACTTCTCGCCCATCACACCCCATAGAAGGGCTTTTTGAAATGCAACGCACCCACACAGTGTATTTAGGTGAGATGCAACGCACTTTGCCTATGGAGCAGCTGAAATGATCCTGTTTTGACCAGTTTTGAGCAGTTTTTCATGGAGAACTTATGGGAGAAGCTGTAATTAGTTGACCTTGTTCCTTTAGGGGTTAGAACAACACTTTTAGGGACTAAGGAGCCCTTGGTTTATGGACATTTTATGCTTGGGGTTGCAGTGCCCAAAAATGTCTATAACAGCTATGTTTCTTAGGAATGCCTTTCCTTTACTGAAGACAACATCGTAGCCTTTTTCCTCCAACATTGTGACCGATACCAAGTTCTTCTTCAGTCCAGGCACATACATCATATCTGTCAAGGTGATGGGAGGTCCATGCTCCCTCTCAAAAGCAACCATGCCCACTCTTGAAACACTATACCTTCCATCATCACCCATCTCTATGCGCATCTTGAGGTCTTTCTCCTCCAAGGCATTGAATAAAATTTTATCACCGGTCATGTGGAATGAGGCTCCACTGTCAAGATACCAAACACAACCAATCATCGATGACACCATGCATGCAATGAGGGAGGTCCATTTCGAACTAAGAGGCTAATGCCTCACCTTCCGATCCTTTCGAGGATCCCTTCTTGGACTTCTTCGATGGGCAATTAGTTTCATAATGTCCCATCTCATGACAATTAAAGCATCTCACTTTAGACTTGTCACCCTTCTTCCCTCCATGAGAAGAATTCAATTTGGAATGGGAAGCCTTCCCCTTCCCTTTCCTTGCCTTACTTGCTAAGGCCAGATTTTCTTCATCATCATCCTTGGATGAAGAACTATCTTGTGTGCTCCTCCTAATCTCCTCCTACATGAGATCCAACAACAGTTGTTCCCAATCCGACAGTTTCTCCCTTCCACTCATAGAGTCCTGGTAGCTATTCCAACTCTTTGGAAGGCCAAGGAGAGCGAGGCTCACCATATCATCATCGACAGTAGTTATTCCCACACTGCGAAGCTCATCTCTGCAGTTGGTGAGCTTGTTCAAATATGTGGAAATAGTATCGCCCTTCTCCATCTTGATTCTTCGAATCTTATCCTTGAGCACCAATTTCCTCTGGTCACTATTGTTCTGGTAGAGGTTCTTCAATGTCTTCCACATTGAAAATGGAGTATCCTTCCCATGGACACTCGAGACAATATGGTCTCGAACTCCCTCAAGGATGATCCGTCTCGCCTTCACCACACACTTCGTCTACTCAGCCAACTCTTGTGCATTAGTTGAATCTAGCTTTGGGATTTCTTGATCAATGAATTCCTTCAAGCCATTTTCTTTTAATACAGCCTCCATTCTATCTTTCCATGCTATGTAATTCGAGCTACCTTCCAAGGCATACTCGAGTCTCAAGCCATAGAACACCATTGGCCAACCTTGAAGTATGAAATGAATTCAATTTTCACCTGCAACCCCAAACTTCAAACTTAATCTTTTCTCAGTATATTTTTCACAACTCCAATACCATGTAGACATTCTCTACAAAGCTCACTCTGATACCATGTAGAAAATCTAGTGCAGGTTAACCCGATAATGCAATATAAATCAAAGTAGAATACTATAACCTACTTCTACTATCTATTTGCAGAAGCTTAAAGATCGAGCTAAACAATATAGCTAGAAGAAGAAGAATCAATGCACAATACACATGAAAATACTTTTGGGAATGCCTCAGCTAAAATCCCCACTATTTGTATTATCATACAAGGTGGAAATACATAGGAATTATACAAAGCCTTAGCTCTCATAGCTAGCTAGCTCTTAGTACAATCCTCACACATGCTCACAGGAAAACTTGGCTTCTCTCAAGCCTTCTTCTCTGCCCTCCAAGCTCCTATTTCCTTGCGTTGTTCCTAGTGGATGATTCTCACCTCACCAAGTGGAACACTGCTCTCACACATTGTTAGAACTATGTAGTCATCAAGGAATGATGCCTTGACTGCATGCATGAGTTTTCATTATAAGAAAACACATGCAACTGATGGTACACTGTCCTTTTCTTTAATCCCAATTGGGTCTTTCTCATAGTAGACATGCAAGAGTTTCGGATGAGGGAACCTTCAGTTAACTGGAATACACTAGTTGAGTGCATGCATGCATCAACTGGCTGTTATCTCATTATTAGTTCCTCAAACGATTTGGAACTAATTTAACTCGACTTAACTCAGTAAACTTAGTTAAATAATTACAACTCAAATATAACTCAATCTTATCTCCTTAATTTAAGGGATAACTCTTGCATGACATCAGAAATACTTCTAACTTGAATTTCTCCAACTAATTAAGTCAAAATAACTTAATTAATTATTTCCAAGTAGTTGTTAAGACTAAACTCGGTATTAATTCACAATTTAATTCAAGGACAAATTAAATTGGAATATTCTTGTTGCCACATTCCAACACTCCCTCTCAACAAGAAAGGGCTTATCTTCCACCCCGATCCTATCTCTATGGAACTGAAATTTACACTTTGACAATGCCTTTATCAAAATGTCAGCATCTTGCTCATCTATCGAAATATATTGTAGCAACATGATCCTCCCATCATCAATAGCTTGCTTTACCTTGTAAATCCAATGAGAACTCACAACTAACTTGTTCTCCGATTTCGAAACCACGTCCCAAACACTGTTATGAACTATGGAGTCATACTCCTCCACCATAGCATCAACCCAAATCGGCTATTTCACTGCTTCCTCAAAGGAAGATGGCTCAGTCTGAACACATTCCCCAACAAGGGCCATGTATCCAGTGTACCTCTCAAGTGACCTCCTCAGTCTACGCTGAGAAGATGGTGCTCCCACATTCTCCCTCACATCCTTCAACAATCTGGCAGCTTCTCTTGTGTGCTTTCATCCATCTCTATAAGACTTTGCTTGAGTGGATGTCTCCACTCCTGGAACCTCTGCATGCAGCTACTCCACATCAGTCTGAGGCTCCTCCTCCTTAGTGGTAGAGGGAATTACTCCCCTAGGGATTTTTGGGTGAAACCCTAGCAGAATGAAATTTGTCTATTCAAAGAAACATGCATTCATACAGCCATTATGCTATTATAAGAAAATATTGTGATAAGGGTACGTACCTTCAGTCCTACGTTCGAGAAGGCCTTTAGGGTCCAAACCCTTCTTGGAGTTCCCTTCTTCTCTTTTGTCCTGCAAAACCAACAATTCAAAGAACACAGCAGTACATGGACAAAAACTTATAAAGAAACCATCTTCATGTTATAAAGAAAGGGAGTTAGTTATGAAATCCAAACAACCATTTACACATGAATTCAAAACATGAATATCATTAACATAAAGAAGATTCAATTCGGGAACCAAGACATGTGTTTCTTTTTATTATAGACAAATAAAGTACATAAAAAGGAATATGTTCACCTGAGTCACCTTCAGCAGGCTCCAAGCAAAGCTTCCTTCCGGATCCGTTCCAGTCTCAAGCCTCTAACAAAACTCCTTCCATGACTCTCTCCATGATGTCATAAATGGTGGATGAACATCAACACACAAGGAAACAAAGGTTTCCTGTACAAAATGGGGGAAGTGCAGAAGGCACAAGGTACTTCAGACCTGGTCAAGGGGAAAATCTCAGCATAATAACCTTTCTCTCTATTCTCTCCTTCCTTAGGCCTTCCCTTTAAGGTCTTTTTATACCATCTCCAAAGTAGTTTTTTAGTTAGGAGTTGGTTGGGAACAGTTGGGCCACGGGCACTAACAGGTGATCAACAGGTAAAACCCACGATCTCCACCCGAAAATAAGGAATTTTATATTTTTTTAAGTGTTTTAATACATACACGTGGGTTGGATATACACAAACCTGCGTATACACGCGTTTAACTCAGGGCAATGTCGCGTATAAGGAATAAAACATTGTTTTTTAAATTTTAGGACCAGGTCTGGAAGGAGGGGTTGCCCTAGGCCATGAGTACAGCATCACAAACCATAAGAGTGAGATTTGGAGCTATAACATATGCCCCCTAATATATGAGGTTAGAAGGGGTACATGATGGCCGAAATATATTATGCGAGTACATGGAAAGGAAGTTTGTCAAAAACCGAGGAGGACTTCACCAAAATTCAGCCTGCCAAGCCACCAAAGGAGATCAGAAAGAAACACTATCTGAGGCGGGCATACCCATGCTCAGAAAAAGTAAAGCATGTCCGCATATCAAGTACAAGCGAATCCACTAAGTATACAAGTATAAATGACTGAAAGATACATAATGGATCATCTGATCATAATGAATAAGTACATGTATGAATATCACATATAAGACTGTCAATGATGCTGAAAGATGCAACGGATCACTGATATCAAAGACTGATCCGAAAAGGTACCAACTGAACATGATGGAATAGGATGGTACTACACTGCAAACTCAGGTGCCAGCATATAGAATGTCGCCATGACTGACTGCAACATATAAAGTGGAGTGGTATCAACTAGCAGCAACAGGAGCAACTGTCAAGTGAACCAATGAATGCTAATACAACCTAAGGTCTTCACTGACCGCCGTGGTACATTTCTACACCATGGGAATAAATGATCTGAAGTCGACCATGTGAGAAATCGTTTGATTACCGGTCATTGATGTATACCATTAACAAACGCGAGACTACTCACCGATAATGATAATGAGTGTCAAGGTACCCAATACAGTCTAACAAGTGTGAATAGATGAGCTGGAGTCGAACACCTGTAAGAATCTATCGATCAGGATACAATGATGGTTTCCCACTGTCGATAGCGAAGGATCTGCCACTAATGACTGCAAACCCCAAGGTACTGCCAAATGGACTCTAGATCTTTGCCCCAGAGCAATGAGTCGGAGTTAATAGGGAAAGATCCGCTAGAAGGAAGGCATTAAGGCATCCTCCATCAATCTAGCCCGAGTGTAACCCGTAGGCCAACAATATGGAAGGAATCGGACGAAAAAAGATGTAGTAACCCAACTGAAGTACATTTCTGGCGTACACAAGATGTGGCTAGCGCACGGAAGAAACCCTCTGAACCAACCAATAATGAAAGCTGACACAGAGGCAAGGTATCCACCAATAGGGTCAAATGGAAACCAAGGTACTGCATGAATCCCAATGTGTGATAATGTAAGTTGATGTCGAACACAAGGGAAACCACTCAGTCAAAGACCCATGATACTGATCGATGTTGAGCACAAGGTGACGTATCAATAATGAAAATAGGGCCAGGGTGCGGCCCTAGGCCTGTCCTCAGAGCAAGGTGTCGTCGTCGATAAGGACAAGACCCACCAGCAAGAATTCAATGGGGACCTTCTCAAACCGGCACGAGTAAAGGACCAATATAACTGATGTGATGATAGACATGACACTAACAACCAGGGATCGCCGACTGAAAAATGAGTCAAGAGACACCGCAGAGAGGCCGACTCAGGCTAACTTCCCTTGAACAAAAGCACGACTCAATGTGATTGTGTGGAAGCATATGATGACTCTGTATAAGTTCGTCATGCAGGAGGCACGAACGAACCCTCCATATGATTGGAAGAGATAACCAATTGGGGGAGAACTGACTCAACAACAAGGTTATGACATGCCTAAGTCAAACTAAATCCCACCCATGCGGAGGAGACTTTGCTTTGAGTGCTTTGTTCAAGGGCGACACGACTGACTCTAGCTGCCAACAATAAATGGAAATAATGTCCCGTTCCCACTCTTTTTGGAATATTTAATTTTTTTGTCTTTTTCTGTTTAGTCGGAAAAAGAATAAAAGAATGCTATGGTACAGTGGAAAGAATGAGTGTCGATGAAACAGATGATCTAGTTCCTGGGAAAGGAACGTTCTTATGCTCAATGCAGGGAGGTGAAAACTGGTCAGTGACACTCAAAGGTATGTTCCTTCCACGGGTCAAGGTGTGTCAAGCTGCAGAAGTCAAGGGTATGCAAGGTTGATTTTTCAGATGTCATGGTCAAAATTTGGCTTAAACACGAGTCCAAGTGAAGCCGGCTCTAGGCCAAAAGGTGCAAGTGGTCAACATGCAATGCAGTAGTACAACTCAACACAAAGGAGCCTCTAGGGTATAAGGCCAGAACAAAGCGGAGAAGCTAAGAGGAATGAGTCTTCAATGCTTAAGTCATGGCAAGACTATAGAGGACTCCCGAGCCTAGGGATGAAAAATCAGCATGAGTGCCGAGCGATAAAAAGGTACTAACTAGGGCACCCATGATAAGGTAGGCTCTACCACACAAGTCATGATACTTCTAAGTAATGAGAAGGTTCCGCACCATAACTTGGTGGGGTCGATCCTAAGGCCAAATGGGAAAGGAAACTGATAAGTGCACAATGCAGGCGAAAAAACCTAACCTATATGCCAGTTTCGAGAACCAATACCTGTCAGAACGGACCAACCATAAACTTCCAATGGAGAAATCTTCCAAGTTCTGTAAACATAAATAGGAACACTAGACACGAAGTTAATACATCCCACATATAAACTTCATATAAGATTTTTGTGTTATAGAATACAAAACTTGAAAATGCGTACCTCATATATACAATATGGTACAGGGAACCACGTAGCCTTGCGGCTTACGTATAATAGCTCTTCTGGACAAACCCCTTGCAGGGATCGGACCAAGGACTCCTTTGGTAGTCATAACTCATGGCTTCAAAGAGTTCCTCTTGTGAAGGCAAGGCAAGATCTGAGAAATCATGAGAACTACAAGGATTAAAAGAGGGAATTAAAGGGTCCCATGTCCCTATAGGAAGAATCTCTCGGTCAACTACCAGGACCAAGTCCCAAGAAGGAGAATAATAAGTCAAAGGATCCTTCCTAGAAGCAATTGAACATTGAGGACTCAATGCCACATAATTGACCCATGGCGGGGTAGAGTCTACTTGAACACTTGGAACAAACCAAGGGGAATTCTGCAGTAAAGTCGAATTAGGGTGGTGATTATCAGATGCAAGCTGATCAACAGTGAAAATATTCCCATTATGAGGAAAGCACATTACTTGAAAGAGTGAAGACACCACAGCATTCATAGCATAGACATAATCACACCCAAGTAGCATATTAAAGTCTAAAGGGCTATCAACCACCATCATATCGATTAAGACAATCTTCCCACCTAAAGTGATAGGCAATTGAGGAAGAACACCCATATATTTACCAGGTCTTCTATCATAGGCTAACAACTGACTCTGAGCTGTCAACAACTTTGGGGAACCCAAAGCTTTCCAAGTCAAACAGGATATAATACTTGCAGAGGATCCTTCATCCACCATACATCGATAGACATTTGTGGAATTAACCCTTACCTTTATTTGAAAAGGTACAGCGGAAGGAAGACGAGGCTCAACAAGGCTATCCCAATCAAAGGAAACACTCTTAGAACTTGGAGGGGGAACATTCAAAGAAACAGGAATGCCCCCTATACCAGAAGACTCGGTACTATAGATCAAAAAGACTCTTTTGTTAGGCACTTCACCCCCCAAAAGAGGAGTGTAATCGGCCCGCGATTGCACTAGCTCTACCACATTTTCAACCAACGGTTGATGGGATTGATGAGAAACCATATCGGATCTAGGAGTAGAAGTACTTTTAGACTCAGACCATAACCTTTGAACCTCTGGAATACCAGGGCATAAATGAGTAAGATGGTCTCCCTTGCATATCTTACAAGGGAACTTAGGTTTAAAACTTCTACGTCCAGGTTTCTTATCAACCTCCATTCCGCCAACATGACTAGCAGTGGTTTGCGGAGAGTCCTGAACATGACTTGCAGAGGTCGGTGACTCTTTGCTAGTATGACTCGTAGTGACTAGACCTGTGCCCCCAGCATGACTTGCAGCGGTTGAAGACTCATCTTCAACATGACTCGCAGAGGATGATGATGAAGTGCTAGTGTGACTTGCAGTGACTCGACTTGTGCCCCCAGCATGACTTGCAGCGGCTGAAGACTCATCTTCAACATGACTCGCAGAGGTTGATGATGAAGTGCTAGTGCGACTCGCAGTGACTAGACTTGTGCCCCCAGCATGACTAGCAGTGACTGAAGGCTCATCTCCAACATGACTTGCAGAGGTTGAAGATGAAGGGCTAGTGTGACTTGCAGTGACTAGACTTGTGCCCCTAGCATGACTAGCAGTGACTGAAGGCTCATCTTCAAGATGACTCGCAGAGGTTGATGATGAAGTGCTAGTGTGACTCGCAGTGACTAGACTTGTGCCCCCAGCATGACTAGCAGTGACTGAAGGCTCATCTCCAACATGACTTGCAGAGGTTGAAGATGAAGGGCTAGTGTGACTTGTAGTGACTAGACTTCTGCCCCTAGCATGACTAGCAGTGGCTAAAGGCTCATCTCCAACATGACTTGCAGAGGTTGAAGATGAAGGGCTAGTGTGACTTGCAGTGACTAGACTTGTGCCCCCAGCATGACTAATAGTGGCTGAAGGCTCATCTCCAACATGACTCGCGGAGGTGGAAGATGAAAGGATAGAATTATTCTTCTTCTTTGACTTCCTCTTTCTCGTCTTTTTAGATTTCTTGTTACAAGAAGGAGGAGGAGAAGGAATCCCAGATTTCTCTTTGAAAGAAGATGAACAATTAGCACCCATGTGATGCCCTTGAAATAAAGCATTCAACTGAGAAGCTTCAAGAGCATTTGGAATATTCAGAGTGGACCACAGCCAAACGGGTAGTCTAACATTCAACCCAGGAATATTCAAAGTGGCCATCAAGGGAGTACCAACGTTTCCAAAGAAAGGAAAAGCACAAGGATCCCCTTTTGGGAGGGCACCTTGGTTGGTTTCCATAGGAATATTGGCCATATATAATTGTTCCAAAGACCCTTCCCCTACGGGAATATAGAAATAACTTTTCAAGGAATATGGATAAGCAATCAAAACCTTTGCCCTTGAGGAGGCAACTCCACAACTTTTGAAAGAACGACCAAAAGCCTTTCAAGATCGGTAGAGTGGTAAGCCGGTCACTCAGAACACAAAGTCCAAACATGACTAGACAAAAATACCTAAAGCCAACTATATACAAGGAGCAAAGAGCATTCACTAAAAAGTCCCTAAAGATACAGCCAGTCAAACAACTTCCAAGTATTTCCGCTCCGGGTGATGAGGACCGGACACCAAAATACAAGAAAGTGGAGTCAGGGGCCTTCCGAAGATATTCTGGGATAATGACGGCCCAGTCCTATCAGCGAAGGTAACAGAGGAAGTTACGCTGACCTCCTAACAACAGCCTGCGTTGGTGCAAGCCCCCAAGCTTCGCAAGGGTGCCCTCCAGTCGTACTGTCGAGAGTGATGCAACGTCAACCTCGGGTGCCACGGGATTCCCCTCCGCAGCCACCTGTGTAATTCCCTAGGAGTAGCAACTATGGATACCAACTCGTCGCAGAAGCCAGGCAGAACAGTCGTGAGGTAAGTTCGGACAAGTAGGAGAGGGGGTATCTCTCTTCCCTGTCTTCACAGACCCTCGTGCTTAACTCCCAGATCCGGAGCTTTCCTAGTCTTCCTAACACTATTGGATTTTCTCTCGTTATTCAGACTCCTACGTTTGACGTTTATATGGCCTTGGAGAGTTAACTCTCCACTCGCCTAACCCAAGGCCCTAAAATCCTAATCTTGTTGGTGTAACTAACTAAAACAAAAAGTTCTAGTGAATTTTAGTTAGCGCTTGATTTTAAATTAGGCTGTTCTTTAAGTCACAAGGTAACGGAAGTGAAACTAGTGGTGTTCTTTGACGCAAAAGAAATTAATAAAAACTTAACTATATGCACATGCACTTTTTAGTTTTTCGATGAAAAGTAATCTCTACAGGGTTCAGAGGAACTTCAAATAAACAAATTTTTCTTTTTCTTTTCAAACTCCACACTCAGAAAAGTTAACAAAACTATGGATGCCTAAAAAGGGGATGCAAATCTATCCTAATGCAACAACGATATGCTGATGCAACAAAAAATGAAAGTTGCTTGCTTATCAATCTTTATCTTGCCACTTAAAATGCCTAGATGGAATATGAGATGTTACCATCCATTTCTTCTAAACACTAAAAACAAGTACTAAGACAAACATAAAGCACTTTCACTTCACTAAAAGGAAACCAAATGAAAAGCAAGTTCAAGAAAGCAAAACTAAGATTTTCAAAAGATTTTCTTCAAAGAAACAAACAAATGAGTCTTTTCAAAAGATGCTCTCAACACTGAAACTTTTGATTGAAGAATAGGCAATCAAACACTTTTGCGAATTGACATCACTCAATGGATGAAAACTCAACAAAAATAAATGTGTTTAAAATCGCTCTTAACAATCAAAAGCAGCAATGAAAGCTTTGGCAATGAAAACCAAAAATATCAAAAAGACAAATTCCAAGAAAGTGTCAAACAACAACTTTCATGAAACAAAGAAGGAGATGGTCACAAAAAGCGATTTTGTCAAGCAAACAAAAAGTCACCAAAAGCAAGATTAACACAAAGATTGAATTCAATCTTCCTACCCTGATGAAACAGAGCAGCCAAGATTCCTAGCAAGAAATCTTGCGTGCTTTAGCCAAAAACGATGACACTTGCAATCAACAAAAAACAAGACCAACACTCCTTATAATCAGAGAGAATTCAGAACGAGATGCTCACTGTAAAACAAATAACTGATACTGGAAAATTACTATTTCAGACTGACTCAAACCACCAGACAAACCTTCAGAGGCCAAAAAGATTTACAAATCTTGAAAATTGGAATATATACGCGACTGTACTGTAGTACAGATTGCGTGTATACGCGACTGTGTTTGAGGAAACCTGCGTATACGCGGGTTCACTCAAAGAAACAAGCGTATATACGCTACTGTATCTAAGAAAAATAGCGTATATGAAAAGCTTCAAGAAAAATAAAAAAGACAAACTGAAGAAACTAGCAAAGCTTAAAGTTCAAGAACAGACCAGACAGTAACAACAAGCAGACAAGGCAGCTGAGCCCTGATTGGCTTGAAAAAAACCCAAAATAGGAACAACAAGAGTGTTTTCCCCAGTGGAGTCGCTAATTCTGGTAGAGGGAATTACTCCCCTAGGGCTTTTTGGGTGAAACCCTAGCAGACTGAAAGTTGTCTATTCAAAGAAACATGCATTCATACAGCGATTATGCTATTATAAGCAAATATTGTGATAAGGGTACGTACCTTCAGTCCTACGTTCGATAAGGCCTTTAGGGTCCAAACCCTTCTTGGAGTTCCCTTCTTCTCTTTTGTCCTGCAAAACCAACAATTCAAAGAACACAACAGTACATGGACAAAAACTTATAAAGAAACCATCTTCATGTTATAAAGAAAGGGAGTTAGTTATGAAATCCAAACAACCATTTACACATGAATTCAAAACATGAATATCATTAACATAAAGAAGATTCAATTCGGGAACCAAGACATGTGTTTCTTTTTATTATAGACAAATAAAGTACATAAAAAGGAATATGTTCACCTGAGTCGCCTTCAGCAGGCTCCAAGAAAAGCTTCCTTCCGGATCCGTTCCAGTCTCAAGCCTCTAATAAAACTCCTTCCATGACTCTCTCCATGATGTCATAAATGGTGGATGAACATCAACACACAAGGAAACAAAGGTTTCCTGTACAAAATGGGGGAAGTGCAGAAGGCACAAGGTACTTCAGACCTGGTCAAGGGGAAAATCTCAGCATAATAACCTTTCTCTCTATTCTCTCCTCCCTTAGGCCTTCCCTTTGAGGTCTTTTTATACCATCTCCAAAGTAGTTTTTTAGTTAGGAGTTGGTTGGGAACAGTTGGGCCACGGGCACTAACAGGTGATCAACAGGTAAAACCCGCGATCTCCGCCCGAAAAGAAGGAATTCTATATTTTTTTAAGTGTTTTAATACATACACGCGGGTTGGATATACACAAACCCGCGTATACATGCGTTTAACTCAGGGCAATGTCGCGTATAAGGAATAAAACACTGTTTTTTAAATTTTAGGACCAGGTCTGGAAGGAGGGGTTGCCCTAGGCCATGAGTACAACATCACAAACCATAAGAGTGAGATTTGGAGCTATAACACTTAGGAACCAATAGTTCCTCCACATCCTATAGTTGGAGCTCCCTCTCATGGGAAACTCGCATGGCCTTCTGCTCATCAAACTTGAGATCTCTGTGAACCACTGTCCTCCGACTGGTAGGCAAGTACACCCAATAGTTGTGAGGTGTATTAGTGTACCCCACAAATATCCCCAACTCCGTTGTCAGCTCAAGCTTCTTCCATGCATCCTTTGTCACATGGAAATATATCGATGAGCCAAAGATCCTGAAGTAACCCACATATGGTCTCTTACCGTAGAAAGCTTCCTCTGGTGTCCTCATCCCAAATATGTGATGCAGGCTTCTATTCTGCAAATAGACAGTTGTGTTGCATGCCTTCGCCCACAAGTGAAGTAGTAGGCCTTGGTCATGCAAAATTGCTCGTGCTGCCCCTACAATAGTTTTGTTCTTCCTCTCGGCCACCACATTCAGCTGTGGGTTATGAGGTGTTGTCAGCTCTCGTTTAATTCCTTCTACTGCATAGAAGTCCTTAAACTCTTGAGAGACATATTCTCCACCGGTGTCACTTCTTAATGCCTTGGTCTTCTTCCCTAACTTTTTCTCAATCAAATCTTTGAACTCACAAACTTTGTGAAAGTTTCCTTCTTCTACATGAAATAAATCCAGCATTTACGAGAATAGTCATCAATGAAAATCACAAAATACCTTTGCTTGGCTGTGGATGCTGTCGAGAATGGTCCACACACATCAATATGAACTCACTCTAAGATAGTCTTTACTCGAATGTCTCAATTATGAAAGGAAGACTTGGTGTATTTTCCTGAGGTACAACCTTTTCATGTGTCAACATGCTCAAGTTTACCTTTGGGAAGTCCTGTAGATATCTGTTGCATTATCTTAAAAGCCCCATGATGAAAATAGCACAATTGCTTGTGCCACAACTCGCCAATGTCTTGGCTTTGAACCAATTCTACTTTCGTACTCAATGCTACACAATCATCTACCTCTAGTTTATAGAGATTCTTCATCCATCTCCCTATCCTCTTGGTCTGACCCATGGCTATGTGTCTTATGAATGCCTTTCCTTTACTAAAGACAACATCGTAGCCTTTATCCTCCAACATCACAACTGATACCAAGTTCTTCTTCAATCCAGGCACATACATCACATCTGTTAAGGTGATGGGAGGTCCATGCTCCCTCTGAAAAGCAACCATGCCCACTCCTGAAACACTATACCTTCCATCGTCACCCATCTCTATGCGCATCTTGAGGTCTTTCTCCTCCAAGGCACTGAATAAACTTTTATCACTGGTCATGTGGAATGAGGCTCCACTATCAAGATACCAGACACAACCCATCATCGATGACACCATGCATGCAATGAGGGTGAATTTTATTTCAAACTAAGATGCTAATGTGTCACCTTTCGATCCTTTCGAGGATCCCTTCTTGGACTTCTTCGATGGGAAATTAGTCGCATAATGTCCCATCTCATGACAATTAAAGAATCTCACTTTAGACTTGTCACCCTTCTTCCCTCCATGAGAAGAATTAAATTTGGAATGGGAAGCCTTCCCCTTCCCTTTCCTTGCCTTACTTGCTATGACTAGATTTTCTTCATCATCATCCTTGGATGAAGAACCATCTTGTGTGTTCCTCCTGATCTCCTCCTACATGAGATCCAAACACAGTTGTTCCTAATCCGGCAGTTTATCCCTTCCATTCACAAAGTCCTGGTAGCTATTCCAACTCTTTGGAAGGCCAAGGAGAGTGAGGCTCACTATATCATCATCAGCAGTAGTTGTTCCCACACTTCCAAGCTCATCTCTGTAGGTGGTGAGATTTTTCAGATATGTGGAAACAGTATCGCCCTTCTCCATCTTGATTCTTCGAAGCTTATCCTTGAGCACCAATTTCCTCTGTCGCCATTGTTCTGGTAGAGGTCCATCAATGTCTTCCACATTGAAAATGGAGTATCCTTCCCAAGGACACTCGAGACAATATGGTCTCGAACTACCTCAAGGATGATCTGTCTCACCTTCGCCACAAACTTCTTCCACTCAGCCAACTCTTGTGCATTAGTTGAAGCTAGATTTGGGATTTATTGATCAATGAATTCCTTCAAGCCATTGTCTTCTAATACAACCTCCATTCTATGTTTCCATGCTATGTAATTCGAGCTACCTTCCAAGGCATACTCGAGTCTCAAGCCATAGAATGCCATTGGCTAACCTTGAAGTATGATATGAATTCGATTTTCACCTGCAACCCCGGACTTCAAACTTTGAATTCTCTTCTTTCTATACTATTCACAACTCCGATACCATGTAGAAATTCTCTACAAAGTTGGCTCTGATACAATGTAAAAAATCTGGTGCTGGTTAACACGATAATGCAATATAAATCAAAGCAGAATACTATAACCTACTTCTACTATCTATTTGTGGAAGCTTAATGATCGAGCTGAACAATATAACCAGAAGAAGAAGAATCAATGCACAATACACATGAAAATACTTAGGGGAAAGCCTTAGCTAAAAACCCCACTATCTGTATTATCATACAAGGTGGAAATACATAGGAATTATACAAAGCCTTAGCTCTCACAACTAGCCAGCTCTCAGTACAATCCTCACAGAAGCTCACAAGAAAACTTGGCTTCTCTCAAGCCTTCCTCTCTGCCCTCCAAGATCCTATTTCCTTGTGTTGTTCCTAGTGGATGATTCTCACCTCACCAAGTGGAACACTACTCTCACACACTGTCAGAACTACGCAATCCTCAAGAAATGATGCTTTGACTACATGCATGAGTTTTCTTTATAAGAAAACACATGCAACTGATAGTACACTATCCTTGTCTTTAATCTCAACTGGGTCTTTCTCAGAATAGAAAAGAATGATTTTCTAATGAGGGAATCTTCAGTTAACTGGAATACACTAGTTGAGTGCATGTATGCATCAACTGACTGTTATCTCATTATTAGTTTCTCAAATAGTTTGGAACTAATTTAACTCGACTTAACTCAATAAATTGATTTAACTAATTACAACTCAAATATAACTCAATCTTATCTCCTTAATTTAAGGGATAAGTCTTGCATTACTTCAGAAAGACTTCTAACTTGAATTTCTCCAACTAATTAAGTCAAAATAACTTAATTAATTATTTCCAAGTAGTTGTTAAGACTAAATTCGATTTTAAATTCACAATTTAATTCAAGGACAAATTAAATTGGAATATTCTTGTTGCCACATTTCAACATGTTGTAATTTGCGTGACTTTATCTCTAGGCACTTTACATTCGGGTCCTCCTATAGGGTGTTTAGGACCTCAAATGACTGTTCAAAAAGTCACGTGCAGTCTGCTACTGCACTGTCGACCACTGCTATTGTTGTTGTAATAGTGGTGGCACGTTGTTCCTTAACTTCCGGCGGAGTTGAAGGCTGAGCCCTGAACTGCAATTTTTCGATCTACAGGTTTAGCTCCAGGTGAATCCTAGCCATCTCTGTCTGTGCATTGAGCACCCCTATGGCCAACTTGCAGACGCGTGCCCTAACTGGTTCTTCTGCCTGAATGTCCAACTCTGGGTCCATTCGGTAGGATTCCTCCACAACCTACATGATATGCTTATTTTGTTCCACTGCCTCGTTGCACTACAAGCCCAATTGCTCAGTGTTGATGCGCTACTCGCTCATCACTTGCAAAGTGTGACTCTCCTGGGCCCTAAGTTATATAGTGACTCCATCCTGCAAGAGGTGGAGCATCTCTCGACGGAGCACGGCCATATTCAATCCCACCCCTCTCAAGCTACTGACCGTGGGCCTGTCGGCCTCATTTTTTGTAGTAAGTTCCCCATCTGGTAGCACTATCGTGTTGGTCACCTTTGTGTGCAACATCTCCGTGGCAGCGGAAGTTCCAATTGCGACGCTGGTGGACATTGTGCTAGCCTGTGGAGTGCGAGCCTGCAATTCCTACAGCTCTGTCCGGAGAGCTCCTAATACCGGTTGTTGTTGCTCTCCGAACTGTTGGAGGGCCTATGCAGTGACAACCCTAACCGTTTCTCCAATATTGTGCAATTCCCCCTTAGTGAGGGTGATTGGGTCGAAGGATGTCTTTGACACATTGGTTTTCTTTCATGGCCCTGCCTTTTCTTGCAGTCGCTGGTACTTGATTTGGGTGGATGTCGTCTACAGGTCTGCACTACCTTGTTCTATTGGCTCCTCTGTTTCTACTTTAGTCCCAGGCGAAGGTGACTTCTGTCCTTCGAGCTCTTCTCCTCATGTCTTCTGTTGTTCGGCCAATTTTGTAGCATCACGCGCTACATGGGTCTTAGCCTATGCTTCCTGTTTCTGTGCTTCTCAGCCAGCTGCGCCATTCTGATCTTTGTTTCTTCCTTCTTATGCTGCACGGCGGACTTGTCTGTTTCCACCACAGAGCCTGTTGTAGGGTGCCACTCTGGCAGCCAAGACTCGAGGACTACAAAGATAACATAGTCAGTTGCCATATATGGTAATTTATGCCATGTCTTCGTAGGGTCCTTCCGCGCTCTAATAAAGACATGGTGGAAATCCACTTTGAACTCTGAAAAGCTCTGCAAATTAGTGTATATTGTAGGAGACAACTGCGGCATGCAATTGATCCCCATCTGAATACTCATCTTTATCAAGATCCAAAAGATCTTGCTTTCTTTTACGTGTTGCATGTCCTTGGTTTCCCACAGTAAAGCTTACTTCGCTACCTCTGGAAGGTTTGGCATGACCGAAGGAAATTAGCTGTCTTCTAGCAGCTCCCACGCCACCAATACAATCGACAACAGGAGACACGTGTAGTGGAATGCCTTTCCCTACTCCTATGCCTCGCAACAATTTGCAAGGAACTCTTCACATAGATAATCCAACCAGTTGAACTGGACTCCTTCAGCGCATTGGGCTACTAGTGCAATCACAGGCGCGGGCACCTCATCCACATGGCACTTCCACATTAACTTCCCTGCTAATATTTGTGTTGCTACCTTGTTTGCAGGGTTTTTAATGCTATAAATGGCATATACCCGCTTCTTCTTCTCCAACTTGAATTTCTTCTTCATAGCTTCTATGAGGGACAACTTCCTTGAGTAAGGCAACCATGTGATCTAATGGATCAAGTGGTCTGTGATGGGAATGGGCTCTTCAAGCCACAAACGCCCATCATGCACCAAGCAGAACAGCTGCCTAATGATGAAGATGGTCACCAGGGGCGCGGTGGTAATGCGGTCCCCAGAGTAGGTTGAGTAGCTCGACTTTCTCTACACCCTTGAGCCATCTCCGCAGCTCTAATTTGATTGTTCTAGCAGTCATGTCAACCTGTCGGTGCATTAGCTACTCAGTCACTAAAAGCAGGAATTTCTCGTGATCTGCGAGGTCCCAATCTTCGAATTTTAGTACAGGAACCCACCCTAAGCATGACCCCTCACAAAAAATTTCATCCGGGAGCAACAGAGTTTGCAGGGAGCTCTTGCTCTCGTATATGTCCTTTGTCACCTTGGCTTTGCCCTTGCGCGGAGGAACATAGTATGGTAACTTGCCCTTGCACGGAGGAACATAGTATGGTAACCTAGTAATAGGGTTTGAACCCTGGGTTTCAACTTTCGTTTCCAAATCCTCCTCATTTGCTAATATTTCTTTAGATTCTTCCTCATCTGCCTCCAGATTAATGGCCTTCCCCTTCTCCTGCAAGGTGAGTTTGGTCTTCTATGGGTTTCTTGGTGAGATGCGCACTAGCATCATAGGCTGCTTCTGCTTATCCTTCTTTGGTCTTGGTGTCCTGGGTGATTTAGGGACTTCGAATACCACTCCGGCACTCTCTTGGGCAGATTATACTACCTCAATTTCCTGTGTGGCTTCCTCAGTTGTCACCACTTCTATGTTCATGGATTCCATGGGTGTCAAAATCATTCTTTTCAGGAGTCATGCATCTCCTTCGACAATCTCTCAAATGCTGAACTTGCTCTCAAAGCCTTGAAATTCACACAGTCCATGCACACCTGATAGCACAACAAGTGAATTTTCAAAATGCCAATTGTTTTTCACTGGACAGCCACTTGTAATTTATAGGGCCTTTTGAATTCAAATCCGACTGTTCCCCTCACATTCAACCCATTAATCATAGATTGGCGGCATATTTTCAAGAATCTAACCCATAAATTTCGCCTTAAATCCCTGGCGCCCGCTCCATTTGGCCACAATCCAACCATTAAATCGTGGACAATGACTTTAACGGTCACTTTCTGGCAAACCTGCACGCTATTTCCATGAGTAGTGCAGTTGCCCTCGCGTTGCCGTGAACCCTGTGACACTTCCTTGCTTCGCACAGTCCTGAAATCACGCAGCTCCCCAACCTGGGCAATGTAGTTTATAGTCTCGTGCCTCCTTCTAGCTGTCTGGAGCACTAAGACTGTGCTTCTATCACATAGTCAAATGGTTTGTCCGCTTGTGTATGGCTTCAATCGACTTCCATTCACCTTTCCTGGGAAGGGATCTCCATTCAACTTAACCAACTGGAACGAGCCACCGTCGGTAATCTCCTTAATAACATAGGGCCCCGGCCAATGCATTTTGAATTTCCCTAAAAATTTGTCAAACTTACTATCATACAAAAAAACCAGATTGTTTACCTTAAATGTGTGTAGCTTGATGTGTCGATCGTGCCATGCCTTTTCATGCTGCTTTTAGACCTGCTGGTGATATCTAACCAAAAATCTCTCTTCTTCAAGCTCATCCAATTGCGCAAGCCTCTCTTCCAGGGCTCCGCGATCTATCATACCTGTGAGTGCCACTATGCGTAGACTAGGCACATTGTACTCCATATGCATCACCACTTCAACCTTGTATACCAGCCTAAAGGGTGTATGTCTCGTTAACTTCTTGCATGTCATCTGATAAGTCCATAGTACTGCAGGTATGCGTAGGTCCTAATCACATTGCTGAGCATTGCAAACCTTGGTCAGTGCATTTTCAAGCACTTTGATGAATGCCTCCATTGTCCCATTAGCCTGTGGGTGATAAGGAGTGCTCTTCTGGTGATATACCTAAAATTCTTCCATCAGCACGCTAATCATTTCGTTCAGAAAGTGCGTATCCCGATCACTCATCAAAATCTTTGGACATCGAAATCACATTAATATATGCTCAAATAGGAACCTTACATCCATCACGCTTGTGCAATCCTTCACAAGTTGCACCTTCGCCCATCGTGTCAAATACTTCGTCACAGTGATGATATATCATGTGCCTTTCTTCCCTTGAGGCTGAATGGGTCCTACAAAATCTATTGCCAACTTCTCGAAAGCTTGCAACATCATTATTGGATTCAAAGGCATTTCATCCCTCAGTGATGGCCTACTTGTTCGCCGACATATATCACATGCCTTGAAATATGATTTTGAATCCAGATGAAGGGTTAGCCACCACAACACTGTGCGTAGAATCTTCTACAGGGTTTCTCTCCCCACATAATGTCCTCCTGCAGTGCCCCCATGAGCATCTGTTAGGATGTTGCTTCTCTCGAACTCCAGTACATATCTTCGCAATATCTCATCAAACCCCATTTTGTATAGATGCCCAGCAATGACAAAAAAATTTGTCATGCGCACCACTAATTCCTTCTTTTGCTGGACAGAGTATCCTTCTAGTGCAGTTCCTATTGATAGGAAATGTATGATGTCCTCAAAATGTCCATCCACGATGCACACAACAAAGAGTTGCGCAGCAGGTAATCCTTCCTCCAAATTAGTGGGTTCCTCCCCTGTCTCAATGCATGACAGGTGTTCAAGTCCTGGTTCAATCGTCCAGGCTTCACAACAACTTCAAAATTGTACTCTTGGAATGATAAGAGCCATCTGTAGATTTTCCCCCCAACACAAGCTTATTGACCAAGTACTTCAGTGCAAAGAATAGGTGCACCCACTCAGGTTGGGGCTTTTCTCCATAAGCCTACATCCATTTGCCCAGATGCGTGCGCAAATCATTCTTCCCATCGTACTTGTGTTTTAGTCACATCTTAGGCTTCCCAAATCATGTTCTCATCATCCTCCTACATTCGCGTCAATCATTAAATCTTCCCTTGTGTGTACCCCACCATCTTGCAGGTGTAGGGCACAGTTCCCAATCCAAGGCCTGGAAGCGTTGCTTTTCTAACACCTCCCTTTCTAATGCATCCAAAATGATATCTACCTCATTTAGACCATCATAAATAGGCAGATTTCTTGCCTTTGTCGACACACAACGCAGCAACTGGGTCATCATGTTGCAATTTAGCATAGTTACTTCATGTAACCGATTCTACCAACATTCTATTTCTTCGTTGGAATTTGAAGTGCAAGAACTTTCGCAATCCCATGTAATCCATCCATCCACGATGGGATTCACCTAGTCTTGGTCTCGCATTGTTATCTTATAGATGCAGTCCATATCATCATCACTCTCATAATTGCAGACTAGATCCAGTGGTATTATTATGCACAGTGATTTCTTCTCAAAGATCATCTTTCACTTCTTCAGATTGATTACCCTGCTCATATCAGTAGCACAGTCAATTCCCAGGAGCACAGGGTAGGGATTGTTGTCATCCACTATCTTTATTACTTCAAAATCTGCCAATGTGCTCACTCCCTCAATATCCATGGTCACCCCCTGCAGTGGCCCCATGGGTATGATTTTCTGTTGAATTTCCATCCTTAGTTGAATCAGAAATCATTGCAGCATAGGTCTCCCCATTCGCTCCCACGTCTATTTCGGTAGAAAATTCACATATGATGCCAAATCCAAAATGACTTGATCCATTTCATATTCTCCTATCTGCGCAGTGAGTCTCATTTCACACCCGGTCCTTATTTTATGCTTATCGATCTTTCAGACTATGTGTGGTTCACCTGGCATGGTCCCAGCACATCTATTGATGAGTTCCTGTTACCCTTTTACAACCTTACTGTCACGCAGTAACTTCATACAGGTTTCCAGGAAATTTGTGAGCATAGAAGGGTCCATCTCTGGCTCAGGCTTATCCTTTCTTCCTGTGGTGGAGGCCTCAGCGAAGCTCTTTTTAGCTTCCATGAAGGTTTCACGAGCATTCTCCAAGTCGAATTTAGCCTCTTTTGCTAGGGCTTTGCGAACCCACGTATTGTCTTCTAGTTGTTTCCCCTTGTCATCCCTTGTCACAATCCCACTCCTGAGCACTATATTGACATTCAGATCATCCTCGCATGACTCAGACCTCATCATTTGAAGGTTCTGAGTCGGTGGAGGTGGTAGCACCCCTTTGTCTTGTATCCTAGCTATCAGCGTAGGACAGTCTTCTATTTCATGATCAAACAGTGTGCAATACTTGCACGACGGATGTTTTTTATTAGTGCAATCGTGGGCATAGTGTCATGTTCCTCCAAATTTGTATCAAATCAATTGTCCGTGACCTCTACCAGGTCCTCCTCCACCTTGCCCTCGTCCGTGCCCTTGAAATCATGTCCACGCCATCCTTGCATTCTAATCAAGTGGCTGTGTTTTGGCCTGAACCCTGTAGGCAGGAGTTCTATCCATCATCAATTCATAGCTCCTGCAAGTCCACTCATCATGTCCTACCAACCTACAAAAGTTGCATAATAGCTATTGCAGTGCTTGTACATACTTTTGTAGCAAGTGACAGTTATCTATGGCATGTTTTTCAGCTACTTAACAGATAGCACACCATAATGCAAGCCCCACGCTAGGTCTTGCTTGAGCTTTCGGCCTTAGAGGCATTGGTCCTCCCCTTGCAAGGTAATTTGCAAAGACCAGGAAATGGTCTTTGTCATGACCCTTACTCTTGCATTTCAAGTACCATATCTCCTTGCGTACCTCTGGTTGAATCGTCCTGTCCTACTTCAGACTTTGCATCTCAAGGCACAGATTTTGTAGCTACGCATGGATCTTTTGAACTCCTAGATTAGGATCTTGTATCGGAGTCTCATGTAGTCTTATGGCAATCTCCAAGGCCTCTACTTGAGTTGTTATCTTCTGTTGTGACAGCACGCTCCTTAAATGGGGTAGTAGCGAAGCCACAAACCACTCACAATGTTGTCCATCTGCCAAATTCATATTGGCTTCGTGGATTTGACACTTCAATATTTGGTCCAATTCCCAAGGTGTCTCGCCTGGTCGCATCGCAATCTCTTTGAATCCCACAACCGACTGCACCTCATATTTAGGCCTACTAAATTCCCTATTTAGTGTTGTTTGGATGTCTGCTAACATTCGGGTTAGCATTAGAGTACTTGATATACCAGGTTAGCACACGATCTTGCAAAGCACTAACCAGTGTCGCCTTCTTTATGTGGTCATCTGTAACACCTTGAGCTTCCCATACCTCACAAAAAACCAGAATTGGTCTGGGTCCTCATTTCCCAAGCCTTTGAACAAAGAAAACTTCACTGTATTTGCCATATTGAACCGCGGTGGAGGTGGAGGTGGTACGGGTGAAGTTGGAGGCAATGGCGATGAAGTTGGAGGTGGTGTGGGTGAAGGTGGTATTCACGGGAATCCTTGTCTTATTAATTGAATAGCGTTGCGCAAAGAAACCTTCACTATCGCTTCTTCATCCCTTCGCGGAGGTGAAATCAAGGGGCTATACTCTAGACCCTTATTTCCTTCGTTTCTGTAAATTTTTCCGCTTCGCGTAGTCCCGAACATCAAGGTAGATGCATAACCCATTTTTCGCACAACAGCATTTTAATCCAAGTATTCAAAGATTTTACGTACTTACCTCATGGTCCTTTGAAAAAGCGTCGCTCTGCCTCGCTATAGCTAACTGAGGTGTTGACCGCGAATTCAATAAAAAATCATCCTATGACATGATCGAGCCAATGATCGATAGTGTGCACAACCTTATCCTCCAATGCTTCCAACCTTCGCACTAGCTCTGGGGTCCACACAATAAGACCGTCAAGTTTCCACCTTCCTTGGCTATCTGCTAGCTTTGCGATCCACTCGTATAGCTCAACTGGAAAGGAGGCAAAAAATATTTCGTGGATCTCCATATACAGGTACAGGTACATATCTAGCCACTATTCTTTTGTTAGTCATGGACTTTTTTTTCTTGTGTCGCGAACTCGTGGATCCTTCTATCCAACCAGCCTTTAATTTCTTTCTTAGTTGGATTCCAGTGATACGACATCACACATCTCTTATGCAGATTCTAATCCCAGAAACAGAACCATTTGTTGGCTTGAGGGGGCCTAACCTAGGTTTAGTGTTAGTTATCCAAACAAATCCCTACACTAATGGCCCTTTCAGTATCAGCCCGTGGAGCGCGGACTGAAGTCTCACCCAAAGTAGTATGGGGGGATGCTGGAACCAAGTTTCTGCACCCTTGAGATAATTGTGATGTCGGTTTATTCTAGCTATACGTGCCTTCACGCAGGTTGCTTAGCCGTCTGTTCCACCCTTTAGCACCTTCGCAAAAGGGTACAATCGGCTTTCGTGTAGCCCTAACTTGGGGCTGAGGTACTTTCACGTTGCTAGGGAAATGAACTTTGATGTCTCCCAAACTAGGTTAAATGTCTTACTTATCTTATTTAACCAATCTTAGTTAGCTTCGTGTAAACAGATTACTTGCATTCACTTAGCCAACACATTTACATATATTCACGCATCATATAAGTACTATAAGTGAAATTCATACCCAACATGAAAAGATGCATAAACAGGAAATAAAGATGCATAAATTGTAGAATATTTCTCTTTATTGATAATTCCATATGATTACGGACTCGACCCGCCCTGCGCACTCAGCTGCAGTGGTCCACGCACTCAGCTACAGACTTCTACCCTAGGCCTCTGCGCACTCAGCTATAGAGCCTCTACCTATGCTACGACCCAAGACTTAGACTTCTTGCTCTAAAGTTATGACTCTCTTCATCCTCATTCCTTTTTTAACTACTTAGATCTTATCTCTATTTATACAATCTTGTGGTCCATGGACCAGGGGCAGATCTTTTATAGCTGACATTACATTTCCAAAATAAGGGCAGACAACCCTATGACTCTTTAACACCTACGCGCTCTGCGACCACAAAATGAGGAGTCTTTACACTTGGATTACAAAATTTGACCAAAATATGGGCCTTTAGCCCCCAAAGTACCCTTGGGGGATCTCACGGCTAACATAAAGGCTAGGAAAAACCATTGTCAATCCAAGTAATCCTCCATGCCAATGACGACTTATGACCAAGAAACCACATGTATGTGCCAAGCATGCCAAAACTACCAAGGAAATCATCCATGAAACTTGGTACCTACAAGAAAAACCCATTTTAGTTGTTGATCCTAATGTCCTCTTGCACTTTCCTGCTCTTTTTTTTCCTTATTTCTCCAAATCCCAAGTATTCCACACTCCTCCAAGAGTTATCCAAGGAAAATCTAAGTGTTCAAGAGTATGAGAGAGAAAGCAGAAAATGAGAGCTCCAAAACTGAACTGAAAAAAGCTACAAACTGATCCTCAAAAACCCTTTTATTATCGAGGCCTCTATTTTCTTCAATATTTCATTATTTTCCTTCATTTTCCTCCTCACATGCAACCTGTGACCTTTCAGCTCCCTTTTCTCCTAATTTCCATTATTTTCATAAATAAAATGTGAATTAATGCCACTTTGCCTTTCCAAATTCTTTTTCATTTCCTTTGCCAATTTCCATAGCCATTAATTAATCACAATTGATCCCCATCACTATTTTTTCCCAACATTCAGCTTGGAATACTTGTCCTGGGATCTTGGTTATTATTTTTCCTTTATTAACTTTATTACATGGATTTTTTACTAGGGTTATTACAAAACCCTCCCCTTTGGGGAAAGACTATCCTCGATGTTCAGTGACACCAGGGTTGAACCTATTGCGCGCGCTGCCTAGGGTTACCTGCTGCGCAGTCGACTGGCTTTTCGTCTATCGCTCATCGCCCATGGCCCCTCCAGAGGCTCCACCGGAGGGGGTCGACATCCAACAGGCGTTCTCCAACTTAGTGAAATCATTGCCTCCTCAGCGCCCTCGTCCTGTTGTCTCAAAATTTGTCAAGAAATTAGATGGCCTTCAAGAAGTTCTCTTGCCTCCTGCCCTACCTCGCTTGGCCGCTCTTTCGCTGGCAGAAAAAGGACTCATCGGTCAGTTCACGGGCCTCTGGCCCTCTCCGAAAACCGTCCAGAGATGGGTTGAGAGAAACTGGTCTGATAAAATACAAGGGAAGATATCCATCAGATTCTGCGGGAAAGGGTACTTCACATTTCACTTTGAATCCAAAGAAGACAAGGATTTAATTTTCAGAAACGGACCCTATTTCATGGATTCCAGGGGCCTGTATCTCAACAAATGGACCCCTGATTTTGATCCTGAGCTTGATGTCCCCAGTGTTGTCCCGGTCTGGGTCCGGCTCCCTCATCTTCCCCTTCACTGCTGGGGGGATGATTCGGTTCGAGCCATTGGGAATGCAGTTGGTAAATATGTTGATCGAAGTGAGCCAAAAGACAACATGCAAGCTTGTGCCCAGATTTGTGTTGAAGTGGATCTCGGCAAAGGCCTCCTTGAAGCCATCAAGCTCAAAGTGGACGATTGGAGCCATATTCAGCAGTTGGATTACGAGCAGATCTCGTTCAAGTGCAAGGTATGTCACGAGTATGACCACTTTGCAAATCGATGTACTAAGCTTATTAATGTAGAAAACGGTCCTCAAGAGGAACAATGGGAAGTGGTAAAAAAAAAGAAATCAGCCTCCCTGGTTAAAGCTACCTCTGTAGCTGACCCATCGGCCTCTGCAGAAGGTCATCCTTCCCCCTCTTCTCCTGCACCCTCCAAATCTCCCCCCTGCCCCCCTCCTCTGCCCCCTTCATCTAACCCCTTCTCTATCCTTTCTCTCCCTGAAAGCCAACCCCTAGACCCTCCCTCTCATGAAAGCCTCCCCCAAAGCTCTTCCAAATCCACCTTGCCCCTGATCATCTCCTCTCAGCCCCCTCTGGATCCTCCCTTAAACAGAATCACCAGGAGCTCTTCCAAAGACCATGGAGGATCTAGTGATACTTTCAAGAAGCCTGGTCTGGGTAGGAAATCCGCCAAGCAGCATCGGGATGAGAACGCGCAGAAAGATATAGCTATGGGAACTCAGACACCCATAGAATCTTTCATCCTGGGTCAGCATGACAAAGATACAGATAACAAGGAACAAGGGGGGCGAGCACCACCCCGGACATCACATTTACAATGATAAAAATCCTGTCTTGGAACAGCAGGGGATTTGGGCACCCCTCCAAGATAGTAGCCCTTAGAGATCTCATACATCATGAGAAACCTGGAATTATTTTGCTGCAAGAAACAAAGCAAGGTCAGCGGGAAATGAATGGTATTATAGAACAGCAGAATCAGTATAAAGGAAGCATCAGTGAAGCAAGAGGAGCTTTAGGAGGAATAACCACTATCTGGAATCAAAACATATGGAACTGTAATTCGGAAACCATCAACCAACACTGGATCAAACAGTCTTGGAAAACAAAGAAGATAGGCAAACTGTAATCATCTACAATATTTATGTGCCCAACCACTACAGAGATAAGGATTGTTGTTGGCGCGATCTAAAGTCTAGCATCGATGAAGAAGGGAGTTCCAACATTATTTTGGGAGGCGATTTCAACCTTATCCTCCATGCCAATGAAAAGAGAGGCGGCAGTTTCACTTCTGACCCCTACAGAACCCATCTGGAAAACATCATGCAAGAATACGAACTTATGGACATTGTACCCAAAAATCAGCGATACACATGGAGTAATCGCAGGATTGGCGCAGGTAATATTATGGAGAGATTAGACAGAATTCTAATCAACGTTTCGCTACTTTCCATGTTTTCTGTTGGATACGCCAGCATTTTGACATGCCCTGCCTCAGACCATTTCCCTATCACGCTCACGCTGGAAAACCATAGCAATCTTGGGCCTATTCCCTTCAGGTATAGCTCCCTTTGGAACGACATTCCAGCAGTAGCTGAAATTGTCCTCAGTACCTGGAGTCAGCATGTCGAAGGGTCCCCTGGATTCATCTGGGAGTCCAAATTAAAAAAAACCAAACAGGCAATTAAAGAATGGGCCAAAACGAGCTACAAAGAGCCTGAAGAGGAAAAAAAGGAGCTTAAAAACAATCTCAACAGCACGCAAAGAGCGATAGAGGAGTTTGGCCTCTCCCAAGAAAGCAAACAACAGGAAAGCGACCTCTATTCACAATTGTGCCGAGTTAAAAGAGCAGAGGAATTAAAATGGAGGCTAAAATCGAGGCAATTGTGGTTGCAAGGAGGAGACAGGAACTCAGCCTTTTTCCATAAACAAACAATAGCCAGAAAGATAAGGAACAGCGTAAGCTCCATTATAGATGTTGAAGGTAACAGGCAAGTAAACCAGGACGCCATCCGAAGGACAGCAACAGAGCATTTTCGAGACCTCCTAATAGAAACTAAAGAACAGGAGGATTATACTGAGCTATTACAACATCTGCCTACAGGGATAAGCAAACAAATAAATGACAGTTTAACTAAAGATATTGATGAGGAAGAAGTCAGCAGAACGGTATGGGCTCTTCAGCCTGACAAAGCCCCAGGTCCTGATGGTTTTCCCATATGTTTCTATCAAACATTCTGGGGAATCATAAAAAAAGATCTGATAAAAATGTTAAAATGGATCCAGCGAAAGTGAAAAATAGGGGGGTATACCAACACCACTCATCTGGCCCTCATACCCAAAGAAAACCGGCCCTCTTCATTTGCCAGATTTCGTCCTATATCCCTTTGTAATTCTTCCTACAAAATCATGTCCAAAGTCATCGCCTCTCGCCTCAAACCCTTTCTTCCATCCCTCATTTCTGAAAATCAAGGGGGGTTCTTAGCAAATCGACATATAACTGACTCCATCCTCCTAGTACAAGAAGCCATTCACTCGAGCCAGTCCAGGAATGAGAAAGGATTTGTACTCAAACTTGATTTGGCCAACGCTTTTGATAGAGTGAGGCACTCTTTTCTCTTAGTCGTCTTGAAGAAGATGGGATTTGATGCAGGCTTTCTTAACCTCATCAAAGCCTACATTGCCGGGCCATGGATCACCCCTCTTGTAAATGGCAGACCAGGTGATGCTTTCCAATCCTCCCATGGTCTAAGACAAGGTTTCCCTCTCTCACCTTATCTTTTTATTCTAATGGCTGAATCATTTAGCAAAGCGCTGGATTTCCATCGGAGGGTCGGCCTCATAACAGGAATAAAATTTGGGAATGGAGTCAAGAATATAAATCACTCGCAATTTGCAGATGACACCTTGCTAATTGGAGGGGCTTCTATCACAATAGCTAGGCGTTTCAAAGTCCTTCTGGATAAATTTATGGATTACTCTGGTGGTCTGGTCAATCAACAAAAAAGTTGTATTTACGGTTGGAATACAACATCGCAGGTCCTCCATAATATTGCTGCAACATTTGGGGTCTCATGCCACTATGACTGGACTCATTTTTCATATTTGGGCATTCCTGTAAGCGCAGGGCCCTTGAGGGCAGAAGTCTGGGACACTATAATCGATAAGATGAAAAGGAAAGTCCAGCAGTGGGGCTCAATATGGCTTAACCCAGCTGGTCGTCTCACCCTTCTGAAATCCGGTATATCCTCTTTGCCTTTATACCAATTTACTCTCCTTCAAGCCCCTGCTTCCTTTCATCACAAAATGGAAGGCATCCTCCGCCATTTCTTGTGGCAAGGAGGGAAACAAGACAAAAAGAAGTTTAATTTGATCAGCTGGAAGCAAGTAATTCAGCCCCAAGATCGAGGTGGCCTTGGCATCAGATCCCCCAGATATCTTAACTTAGCTTTCGAAGGAAAAATTGTTTGGAGATTCATAACTGGTCTTCCTGCATGGTGGAAAAGGGTATTGGAAATTAAATATCTAAATTTTCCAAGGCATCAGCTCCTCGATCAAGACATCCCCAACAGAGACTCCACCAAAATCTGGCGCTTATGCAAAAAAGAAATTCCTATAATTGCCCAAAATACTTCCAAAATTCCTAAGGGAGGAGCAAGCATCAATATTGGAGCGGACAAAATCATGGGACAACAACCTATTAATACGCAAGCTGGAGTCAATCCCATCCTCTCCTTTTTTGAAAGAGCTGGTATCCATCATTTGGATCAGATCTCACAGTGGGATCCTTCATCCCTACTATGGTCTGGATGGTCCTTCCCTGTTATACCCAATGATCTCAAAGTTAGTTTGTCAGCTCTCCAATCCCACTTGCATAGTATAGCCCCTGTCAAAAAGAATACCTTAGATGGATTTAGTTGGGACCCTTCTGGATCTGTATATACCATTAAGGCTGCCCATCAATTCCTCTGCAGCAGTAATCATCCCATGCCAATCTGGAATCATTGGAAGGTTGTTTGGAAGTCTGAGGCCCTCCCAAAAATCAAATTTTTTATATGGACTCTTCTCAAAGGGAAAACTCTTACTGCCGAAAACCTGCAAAAGCGTGGAATCATCGGTCCCTCTCGCTGTCCCAACTGCTTGGCTACTGAGGAATCCATCCATCACCTCTTTATTGACTGCCCCTTCGCTACTGAATGTTGGGAAAACTTGTCTCAGAACAATCAGACTCCGTGGACCAGCCAAGATACCATAGGAGAAATTCTGCATAAGTGGAAAAAGAATTACCCCTGGCAGCGAAGGAAGAATAGCATAGCGAAGAGGGTTTGGGATATTCTCCCTTACACCATGTTATGGAATATTTGGTTGGCTCGCAATCGAAAAGTTTTTAAGGACAAGGGTTCGAATATTAGAAGTCTATGCAGCAAAGCAAGGGGTCTCGCCCTTGAAACCATATCAGCTAAGAACCAGAGGAATATAGACATCACCGAGCTCAGTGTGGAAGAACGAAGCTTTATTGGTCACTTGTTGGACAAAAACAATAGCAGGCAGATAGGTAGCACTGCTCGCAACAGGAAAAATATTGTCCCTCATAATTGGAAAATTAGATTCAAAGAAAATGAGTTTGCTGCTTGGATCCAAAATTGCAATAGGTACTGTCTTTTTTTCGACGGAGCTTCAAAGTCGAACCCTGGGGCTGCAGGGGCTGGAGGAGTGATCCTTAATGCCAATGGGGACATTGTTTTATCATATGAATGGGGTCTCAGACACATTTCCAACAACAGGGCAGAAGCCCTGGCCCTATACCAGGGACTTATTCAGCTTGGGAAGCTTGGTACAGATGCAGCCTTCATCTTCGGAGATTCGACAGTGGTTATTAGTTCAATGGTCCAGAAGAGAGACCCCCTAAATGTGTTTCTCCAGCAGATTTTAAGCCGCTGTCACATTCTAGCTCACCCTATGGAAGATCTGCGCTTCTATCATGTTCTGCGCAGCTTAAACAAAAATGCTGACAAACAGGCCAACAAGGCATGTGCCAGACCTCAGGGCTGTCTAGTTTGCAACGGAGTAGAGACTTATCACCATTTGCCATGACTGTGAACAGCTTTTTCCTCAATCAGCTTTGCAATAAGCCTGTAAGTTCTGACATGATGGAAGGATCGACGAATCATAAATCTCTCACTGTGACCAAGATATACAGAGGGATCTGGCGCACTCAGAAAATCCATTTGCATGAGACATCAGTCAGGCGATCGTTCTTTTTCTCCCTTCAGGCCTTCCCTCACCCGCATCCCCATTTCAGCCCCTTCTCTTCCTTAATCCTACCTTTTTCCCTCTCTGTTCAATTGAACGCCCAGTTCCTGTGGACCTGTCTAAGTCTCTTGTCTCAGAACCCCCTTCCTCTGGAATTTTTGGGCACCCCTCCCTCAAGGCTCCTCCCTCCGGGAAGCATATTTCACTTACAGCGCTCAAAGATCAGAGTCCCCAAGACAACGTTCCAGTATCGAGCCTCGGGCCTCTCTTCTTATCAGGATTTGTCCTCATCTACTTCTTTGACGCGGGTCAGACAGGCACTCCAAACAGGCATATCAGACTTCTCTTCATTTTTTGGCGCGGATCAGCCAGGCGTTTCAATCAGGCATATCAGGCTTCTTTCCATTTATTATAGTCAGGCATATCAATCATCTCATTATTGATAGATAATGTTCTGCAAATGTTGTCTTTTAGTGTTCCAATTTGTCAGGATATATTCCAGTTTAGCTTTCATTTCAAAGCCTAAGTGGCGGGAACCTGGAGGATCCTGTTGTTGTAAATCCTTCTCTCCTAGCACCACTCGGCGAATAATTATGTACTACAGGGGAGCAGTCTCCATCTCCCTCTTTTTTCGAAACGTAATATAGCAACCGATGATGTTAAAAAAAAGGATTGAATATTATCTAAAATTGTACATAATTTCCTTAATAAATTCTATCATTTTCATACTAATATATTTTAGAGAAAAAATAACATACTAGTGTCAGAAGAATGTGAATATTTTTGAGTTATATGGTTCCACGGACACAAACGATATATATATATATATATATATATATATATGCATTTGTGTGTTTCCCCTTTAGTAAGAGGCCACATGTGCAATCATGATCATGTGTCTCATTATATGGCAAAAGCAAAAAAGTACTCAAATGAAAAAAGATAAAAAAAAAATAATAATATAAAAATATCAATTAAATGAGTTGAGTTTCATACTTGTTAATTATAAAAAATAAATGCTAAATTTGTAACAAAGCTAACTCACAATAAATTTTGGTAAAAGCTATAGTGAACCTATTTAATGGGTTTAGAAAATATAAATAATGTTATAAAAAGTAAATACTAAATTTGCAAATAAGTCAACTGATAGTAAATATTGGTAAAAACTATGGTTAATCACTCACAAAATATAAATAACTTTATGTAAAGTTAAATGAAATGCTAAAACTCTTTAAAAATATATATAAAAATAGAAGTAGAATTTCTAAACAAATAATTTTATATATTATATTTTGAATAATATAAAATACGTTATTATAATCATAATTAAAAATTTTATTATAAAAAATATAAAATATATTTTAAAATTTTTCAAAAAATAATTTTAACATTTTGTTATATGTTATTTTCAAATTTCTATTAAAAAAAATTGATTTTATAAACTTGAAAGGGTAGTTTCTTGGGTCGCGGTTTTATATATACGAAAATATGATCATTTTTACTAGTATTTTAATAATAATTAAAAAATATGCTTACCTTTTATTTTTAAATTTGTTTAGCAATCTTTAGAATGTTTACAACACATCTCTTAAAGAAATTGGAATTAAAAAACATAAATCAATAGAGAAATGGGGGGTCGCGGTTTTGTCACTACTTAAAAATTTATGTAAAGTATTAATGATACCTTTTAAAGGAAATGAATAAATTAGATAAAAATTATATATTAAATTTTAGAAAAAATATGACATGAAATTGAATTTAAATTGACATGTTTTGTCTTCTTTTACCACCACCTAGTTTTTGATGATTTTGTAAATTTAAGAGTAAACATTCCAACTCCATTTATTTTTATAAAACTTCTTTGCAACAAAAAGGGAAAAAGTGATACACATTAACATGCTTTTACGGGTTACACTCTACACCTCCAAATGAATGTGGGTGGGGAGGATAATAATAATTATTCCCAACCACCTAAGATAAACCAAATTGACATAATATGGGTGTGTCTATGGGTGTGTAATTTTAAGGTCATGGCCTTACCAAACACCAAATTAGTGTATGAGGCACCCTTGTTGATGGGACAAGAGGTGTAGACCCCTAAAATCTATGGAAATGTACATACTCTACTCACCTCTGAATTTGAACATGTATCTTTAAAAAAAGACAAAAATATTCAACCATTAAACTTATTCAAATTATATAATATTAAAAGTAAAAAAACAAAAACAAAAAATAATAACATATAAAAATAATTTAATATCTTTCCAATATTATATATAATTTTTTATTTTATGTAAAGAATGTATGCAAATTTAAGAATTTAAATATGGAAATTTAAATAATTTAATATAAAGTAAAAGAATTTTAATCATAATTCTCTACTTCACATGAATTAATTAATCATATAAATAAATATGAAATTTTGTTGTCTCCACTTAAGAATATAGAGATTAATATTTTTTTTTTATAATAATGAAAGTTTGACTTTAACATAAAATATTAATATGGAAATATTTTAACATCCATCATCTAAACAAAACTTTAACTTTGATCATATTTAATTACGTCGTAAGGCGTTCCCTTTTAAAAAAATTCCCCAAGTTGCTCCGATATGTCTGTCTGGAGCGTCTGATCAAATGTTAGATGATTAAATATTTTTGTGCCCTTGGAATAATGGTTAAGAAAACAGTTACGCGACACAGTTAGGGAAAAATTGTATACAACCTTTGTCGATATAAACACCCAAGTAACAGTCTTTATTGTGCTGCAGAACTGGTTCCCTTTCGCTACCAAATGCAAAGAACTTATAGACGAGCGGGCATGCAGTGTTCTTTGCCTTTGTATCTATCTTTTTGGGTGTTTTCATGGTGAAACCTCATATACATATTCTTGCATAAAACCTTGATAACTCCCACCTGTAGGAGAGGCGACGATGTGAAACACAATCTGCGCCTAGGTTTGCAAGGTGAAGAATGACTCCTTTCTGCTCTGCCAGAATTTAGCCTACTTCTAGTGAATTCTACCAACTTAACCTGGCATCGGGTGCTCTATGAAGACATAACACTAGCGTCGCCTGCCTAGTGTAAAATGCAGGACCAGCCGGCAAGAAAGGTCATTGGACTGGCAGGTCTGGTCCATTCCATTCTTAATTAATCCATGAGGCAGTGATTGGATTAAGGATTAAGGTTGCCTCATTCCTACCTAAATAATGAAGGAATTGGTCCATTTGAATTGGTCCTTCATTGGATTATTAAGGAAGTTGAAGGAAGGGATGTGAATGGAGAGCAACATGCACCCTGTATGTGATCTGGAGGTGAATGTCAATGGAGAAGAAACATTATTTCTAGACAAGGTATTGTTATCCTATCCTTCTATTTTTTTTCTTTTATTAGGCCAGAGAAAAGCAAGGTGCTCTAGAACTTTCTTTACTTTCATTTTGAGTTTTCTTTAGCTCTTGGGGCTTGAGATTGAGGGTTAGGATGGGTTTATGTTAGTTATGCTATTTTTTAGGTGGTAGGTATGTTGAAATGGATTGATTGTTATTTTTTTGGGTGGTGGGTATCCTGAGATGAATTGGGGGCGTGATTGGATTTCTTATAGAAAACACTGCTTTCCTTCTCAGGGAGGTTGATCAAGTTGTTCAACAAGGCAGCAACAGCAGGAGGTCAGGCAGGGCAAGTGAAGTCATGCAAAGTGATACTTCATGATTTACCAGGAGGCACCGAGGCATTTGAGTTGGTGGGAAGGTTCTGCTACAATGGGATCAACAACATTGAGATCACATCCACCAACATATGCAAGCTTCGTTGTGTGGCTGATCATCTGGAGATGACAGAAGAGATCCAAGAAGGGAACTTGGAGATGACAGAAGAGATCCAAGAAGGGAACCTAGAGATGACAGAAGAGATCTAAGAAGGGAACTCGAAGATAACAGAAGAGATCCAAGAAGGGAACCTAGAGATGATAGAAGAGATCCAAGAAGGGAACCTAGTGAGGCGAACAAAGGATTTTATCAAGGGCTTGGCCTTCTGGAGTTGGTGGGAATTGATAAATGCATTGAAGGACTACGAGGCTATGGTATTGACAACAGATTCTACAAGGATTATTCAGAGATGTATTGATGTATTCATAGATGTATTGATGTACTCATAGAAAGAATGAATGCTAAATGTGATACCAGTCCTGCCTCATCTTCTCCTGATAGTATTGGGATTCGGTATTCTTGCCATACGAGAAGCTCTAAGAGCTCAAAAACTAAAACAGGGTGGTGGTTTGAAGATTTGTCGTCATTGAGTATGTATTTGATGGAAAGAATTGTCAAAACCATGATTTCCCACAAAATGGACAACTGGGTTATCAATAGATTTCTTTCACATTACCTGAAGTCTACCTTTCCCATGCTTGGCTACAGCTCCATATCCCCCAAGAAAAAATGTGGGAGGGATGAGCAGATTATGCACCACTATGCCTAGAAAGTGCAGAGGGAAGTTCTCGAAACTGTTGTGGGTTTGCTTCATTATTTGGAGAGAGAAACAGTCACATGCATGAGCTTTTTTGGGATCCTAAGAGTGGCCACTGTGTTAAATGCCTCTAAATTATGCAGGAAACAGCTAGACAATATGATTGGATCACAGTTGGACAATGCTACATTGGACAACATATTAATTCTTGCACCCCAGGGGATGGGTTTCCTCTATGATGTGGATCTTGTTCTCAGATATGTGCAGATTTTCCTCATGGATTAGGCGATGGTTTCTATGCCTGAATTTCCCACTGGCACTATCGAGCCCACTTCTGGAATTTTCTACCAGAGTCGGCTAAAGAGGGTGGGTAGCCTCATGGACAAGTATATTACAGAGGTGGCCCCCGATGTCAATCTCAAGCCCTCCAAATTTCAGTTGCTTCTTGAATCATTGCCAGATGATGCTAGAGATTCCTGTGATGTGCTTTACAGAGCCTTGGATATGTATCTTGAGGTAAGCCCTAGATGGATTCTCTAAAACAGACTCTTTAATATCGCCTCCATAGATACAATTTGTTTTATTTTTTAAAATTGTTTCGAGCTAGGCTGAGCCATTACAATTAAGTTCTTGATGTGCCCTGAATTCTTACCAGCAACAATGGATCTTAATAGGAATCCCCAATCATATGAATGTGTTCATCAAAATTGTATGAATCAACACAAATAAGTTTTTCTGTTTGGCCTGAATAAACACTATCAATGGGCTAACTATAAGAAAGTCCTAATCACAGAAAAGGTTCTTTGACTTCTCAACTTAAATGGGTTCTTTAATCTAACTCAAATGAATACCAAAGTCAGGTTCTTTCAGATTACCTCAGATAAACATACAGAGTGTAGTATTCCTAATGGAAATATACAATGATAAACAAAAGAAAACATAACCAAAGGCACACAGAAAAATACTCAAGCATCTGAACACCATTTTAAAGCCAAAACTGTGTCGCTGAGCCATTTTATTAATAAAGATGGGTGTAAAATGAGGTGCTGGAAAAAGTGCACCTGGTCTTGCTCAAGGCAAGCTATTTAAGCCCAAATGAATAATAATAAGTCCCCCTCAAATATGTTGATGCTCTGTCACCTAGCTCTGCGCTGAACTGCCCAGAAATACAGCGTTGGTTGAAAGGATTTGATGTTCAGGCCCTCTCTGATGCTGAGACAATTCTGTGAAATTAATCCCGCCCTCTCCACCAATAATCCACAAAATCCCATGAAGGAATTGGCCAATGCTTGACTTTGGAAATTTGACCCTATTTCGCCTAGCTCCTCTAACTATTGGCTGAGTTGGGACCCTAGTTTGACCCCTCAAATCTACCCAAAAAATTCTAGGAATTTGGGATTGTGATCCTTACCCAATACCCAGAAAAACCTAGAAAGGGTTTCCCTTGGTTCCAACCTTCAAAAACTGACCCTTCACAACTTGGCCCTCCTCCAATTTCGAATTTTGTTGTTGTGACTGACTCTGTCAATCTATGCTCTCCCAACTCCAACAATCCTCCTCAAATGCCCCCCTAAATGATCTCACAACGCCCTAGTTCCAAACTCCCCAAATAGTGTTGCCCCAAAGAGTCTCACTCCAATCACTGCGCAGTCATGGAGGAGATGAAGAAATCTTGCGTGTGATGAAATGAGAGATGTGTATAATATGGCCCTCTTGTCTGATGTTGCCCTCTATACTCCTAAAAATGATGACGAATTAGAACTCCCTCCTTGGGTTGGCACTCGAAGTCTACCAAAGCAAGGGTTGAGATCTCTGCTCGGAGATACTCGTGTGCTAAACCACACTGCAGACTTGGCTTTAGCTCAAGCATGCTATGTCAAAGACACAATTTTTGAATAGATGAATACATTACCAAAATGAGTGCCTCTTGCTCTATTTATAATTCGTGGCCCCTTCTCTCCTTGTGGTCCCCACTCTCTCTCTCTCTCTCTCCTAATTCACATTCCTTTATCTTTCCTCTCTCCTCCAAGAGTGCAGGTTCCCTTCCTTGGGTCGAATTCTCTCTCTTGTGGTCCCCACTTTCCACTAGAGTCGCAATATTCTCTTTCCCTACTAAGTCCCGGTGCCAGAATTGTGTCCTATCCCAAACTCATCTCTAATGTTGAAATCAAAATTGGGGATATCACATAGAGGAAAATTGATGGGAATTTGCTATCTGCCTACCCCATGTGGGAGAGGCTACTATGCAACTTGGCTATTGGATTAGGTGATTAGAGAGTTCCCTGTGTCATGTGGATTCTATGAGTGGAACCATAAGTGGGTAAGCACCCATGAACTGTGAGAACATGGGTGCTTAAGAAGTTCTGAGTGTCATTTGAGTTCTAAGCTTCACCTGCCCAAAACTCAAAATCAAACAGTACAAATGAGAGCTATTTCATTTCTGTCTGGATTGGTGTAAATAGGTTCATTAATCTAGCCTGAGTTAATATTGTAAATGTTTTTTCAAGTATTGACGCTAATTGCAAAAATGTTATGCCAATTCTGCTCATGACACTAAAATCAAATTCTTTAATCTGACCTGAATAATAGTGGCAATAGATTCCTTACTTTAAAGGCCAAATTATACAAGGGGGTCTTTGGTGAATGCATTAACACCAAATATATTCTTTAATCTAAGCTCAACCATTCCAAATAAATGATCCAAGTAAGCCTGCATTAATATGAATAGGTTCTTTAAACTGGCTTCATATCAATCGGGTTTGTGTTGTTTGAATCGTATACATGCCTTCCATATAGTAACCTGAGTTAATACTGTACATTTTCATGAATTAAGTCGGAATCAGTTGAAAGTAATTTCGATCCTAGCCTAAGAGAATATGCACGAGTTTCTTGAATCCAAGATCAAATTATTAAAATGTGTTTCATTATTTCAGCGTGAATGTGTGCCAATTGTATGTTGTTATCAATGAGGCTTTTAACTTGGTCTGAATCTATACTAGTGGGTTCTCTGACTATGACTGACACACAAATGCAACAAGTCTTCTCATGTTTATTCTTGACAACTATTGTGGATTCTTTAAGTCAAACCTGAATTCTTTAACTTGGGTCATTAATGCAACCTCAATCAATGCCACTTGGTTCTTTGAATTTAAGCTCAAGTCAGAAGTTAAGAACATGAGAATTTTTTAGAAAATCTGAGTCAATACAATCTTTGTTCTTTGAATTTAAGCTCATGTCAGAAGTTAAGAACATGAGAATTTTTCAGAAAATCTGAGTCAATACAATTGGTTTCTTTGAAATAAGCCTTAAAACTAAGCCTGTATCAATAGCTATGGTTTCCTTCATCTGACCTGAATCATTCATAATGTGAACAGACTTCTTAACCTTGGGTTCTTTAGCACTTCTATTGATTTCTTAGAATTGAAGTACAACTGAGTATGTTTAATAGAAGCTGGTTTGAGAAATTGTGATTCTCAGAATCTATGCTGCTAGTAAAAAAATATTCCTTGAATATGATTTTTTTCCCTACATCAGAATGATCTAAATTTGTTTTTTGAACAGGTACACCCAATGTTGTCTGAAGAAGAAGAAATGGGCCTTTGCAAATCGATCAATTACCACAAACTCTCTTTTGAAGCAAGCAAACACATTGCACAAAATTCCATATTTCCATCGAGAATAGCAATACAGGTCCTGTTGTTGCAACAAGCAAAGCTGAGAAGCACATTTGATAGTTATTTTGTGAAAATTCCAGATTCCTTTCATTCCAATAGTGATAACAGGATGCATTTTCCCCAGGAAGAAGAGGTCACATGCAGCCCAGCAATTTTGTACTCAAAAGAGCTTGATTATAGTTTTGTTATTTGTGAGGAAAACCAAGAGTTGAAGGCAGACCTGCAGGGGATGCAGTGGAGATTGAGGGAGTTGGAGAAAGTCTGCAAAAATTTGCATTCTCAAATATCAAGACTCACTAATGTCAAAATTAAAAACAACAGTAACCATACCAACCATATATTTCCAAATCTTTGTTCATAACAAGGCATAAAATAAATGCAATTCAATTTCAACATGAATGGATTCATCTTGTACCATAAATATAACATGCAAGAAACTATTGGATTGGTTGAACAATGTATATTTGACAAAATGATTTTTTTAGCATATTCCTAGAGAGATACAATTGTCTTCAGAATGCTCATGCAAGCCTGGTTCCTCTAATCTAATATCTCAATGCCTAATTGATGTTTTCCTTTTGTTACATAGTGACATCTTAGTTAACCAAATGGTACATGAAAAACACATTACAGAAGGAGAATGACTGCCAGCTAATTTTGTAGCACTTATATATGTATCTATTCTCTTTCTCCTTAAAGGATTCCTCTTGTCTGGCTTGAAGGGTTGATTGTATTGTTTATTGCAGGGTTGAACAGGTTCGCACATCATTTCATTGTGCAAATATATACACATGGATCCACATGACAACTCTCCTACACCTACACACGGATCAGTCGCGATCTTTATCAAATTATTCACAGTGAAGAACGATGCTCTTCGGCCCACAATGTGTACTCAACATGAATTCCTTGATGCCCCTTTTCTTTTTGATGTTTTGAACAGAGTTTCAGTATAAAATTTGAAAGGATTGAAAAAAGGACAATACCCATTTTATAAAAGAGGTATAAAATATAAAGAATTGATATCGGACAATACCCATTTTAGTAAAGAGGAAAAAAAGGGAAAGTCGTAGTTGTAAGATTGAAATTGGGGGAGCTTAAGCCAATATGTTAGAAAGATGGATTTGAGATTTGAAATCCAATTTCTATTAGAGATTTGAATTTTCCAATGGATTCCCTCACCCATTTTTGGTCCTTAATGGAGATCATAGTAGGATTTTGGAACTTGGTCCCTCCCCAGTTGTTGGAAATGGTGAGGAGATGGTTGAATCATGGCAGGAGAAATGGAATGCTTACAAGTTTTTCAAGATTCCTTGGCACTATGGCTATGATGGGGTGCAGGAGAATGGATTATATAATAATCTTAGTATCTATGTCAGTACCCTGGGAGGTGTTGTGGATACTCATTGTGCTAATTTGCATAGTGCTAACAATTCCAACGATATGTTTATTTCATTAGAGGCAGGTCAGAGTGTGGAGGATGTGTTTTTAGGTGCCAAGTTGTGGTGGATACATGAGGTGAAGAAGAAGGATGGTGAGGGTGATCCACAAGTGGTATAAGGTTTATATCCTAAGACTTTATTTAGGTTGTTGTAGAGGAATTCAATCACAGGAAGAAAGAGCTCAAGCTCTATACAAATAGAAAGGATTCATCTATTGTCTCACCTTGTTGTGGTTTTACTTCTTTATATTTTTCTTTTCTGAGTATCTGTTATTTTGGTACAATTTCTCTTTCTTCTCCCTCTCGATTTGGTTGTTCTCTCCCCTGCTTTTGGTCTCTTCTTAAAGTGCATTTTATCCACCAGAGTTACAAAAGATGTAAGTAAGAGTGGGTTTCAACAAGTGTTGAAGCTTTGAGCAAGCAAATGTCATCAATAGAGACACTTCTCCTTTGATTTTCATATGGACCAGCTAACTATAACACCTGAAATTCACATGTACACCTGAAATGGTGGTGGTTGCAATGATGAATTTCTTGCACAACAACATCGAAAAAATTGTTATCATGGCCATCAGTTGAGCAAGAGGCTTATGGGGAATGTGCATATGCACCTCTTTCTCAACAGATGGCCATGATAACAAATTTTCATTGTTGTTGTGGAACAAGTTCATGGTTCCCACCACCATTTGTTAGATGGCGAGGAACAATGTACATGAGAATCTATGGTGTTATGGTCAACCTCCCATGTGCATATCAAAGGAGTTTGTTTCTATTGAGAACATTTTCTTAATGAAAGATTCAACATGTATTGAAACTCACTTTGTACTTACATTTTTTGTAACTATGGTGGATAAAATGCACTCTAGGATGGCTTATTAGGCCCTGACCCAGGTTCGGAAGAGTTATTAGCCAAAAAAATCCCGCAGCTACCGGCCCTTTCGGCAACAGCCCACAGAGCGCGGACTAAGGTCACACCCGAGGTAGTAGGGGAGGGTGTTGGAACTAGGGTTCCGCACCCTTGGGATGTCTTTATGTGGTTTGGATGGTTTGCTAACCGTTTTGTGGCTTCGCACTACTTTACTTCTGCATAGATCCGGAACCAAGCAAATCCTTAATAATTATTATTACTGAGTTTTTTACAAATCAAATCTACTTCTTACAATCTTTAAGCAAACATTTAATAGAGATAACCAGTGCGCGCACCCAGAAATGTTATAGATTTTCATAAACTCAGAACATAAGCATAAGCGCACAGATCAAACAGATATAAAAACCAGAAATTACCCAGATCCACAATATGTCAGAACCAACACAATATTTCAAAACCAACTTACCTTTATTCAACTCTTTCACCAATACAACTAGATCTTCCCTTTGCACTCAGCTGCAGGGGTCCGCGCACACAGCTGCAGACTCTACCAGGCCTCTGCGCACATAGTTGCAGATCCTCTATCTATCTACCAACACCCTTTTCTTGAACTTACAGACACAGAAAATATTGTCTTTACAAACCCATAGCACTAAGATTCATCCCCAACAAGAACTGCCTTCTATCCTTAGATCCTTGCTCTATTTATACATTCCCATGGTCCGCGGACCATGGGCAGGCCGACTTACTTCCTATTATTCTATACTATTTCTTGGGCAGACAACCCTTTGACTCGACCTATTACATTTCGTGCTCTGCATATTTCAGATATTTACAATATTATTATCCTAACTTATAGGCTTTAAGCCCCAAAAATATTACGCAGG